>CM032327.1:74520082-75120082 GCA_019022515.1 Quercus aquifolioides | reverse complement strand
ACTCTCTATAGAAACTTGTGTTTATACATCCTGTCCTAAGACAGTTTTGTTGTCTTTTTTGTACAATTGGGATGTCAGCACAAAATACCAGTTGTTACAATAGGTGAAGCCCTATATTAATAGTGTAGTAGATCTTTAAGAATATGAAGTCTGAACTCTCAATGGTGGAAAAAGATTAATGTAACCAAACACATTTGGTTTTTTTTTTTTTTTAAATGTTTTTATTGTAGAGTATTGGCTGGAATCCAAATAGTTAAGCTATTTGTCAGTTATGCTTTCATCATACTACATAAATGTTTATCTGGTGTACAGTTATTCTTTCTTTTTCTGTTGTCTTTTATGATTTTCATTTTTATAGTTCTTGTTTGTGAAACCTTAAGCTTGGTTTAAAATTGATGTATTTTTGTTGCAAATGGTTTGTTTCAGCCTTGTTCAGACAAAGTTGAAGCTGATGCCAAGTGGTGTGAAGGAGATTTTGCTTTTGGTAAATCAAGCTTGACTGCTTCTGCTTCTCATGGTCTTATTGATGATGTAAGGAAGACTTCTATGCAGCATACATGTACAAGGGAAATAGATGACTGTCCTAGTTTTGATCTAGGATTTTGAAAATTATCTGATACATAACAATGTACCATATATCTGTCTTTGAATACTAATATCTGTGATGTGCTGTTATCTTGAATGACCTAATCACTCACATAGAGCCTACTCAATATATTGTCACATAATTCACACAATTGTACATGCATGGGAGGCAGTATTAAGACCAAAATAACCCCAACTATTGGGTTTCCAACCGTCTGATACACTTTATTTTATTTTATTTTATAAAAATCTGATTATTCAGCTTGAATGTCATGATAATTAAAACAATTAGCACGAAAGATTGAATGTCTTGCTACATGCTTGTTGCAATTTTCTTTGGTTGGTTACATCTCTGAAGGGGAAATCCCAATGAATCTGAGGGGAATCTCATTGTATTGTGGCAAGACAGTTTCAAGAAGTTGATGATGGTATGATACCTTTGCAAATGCATAGTTTGCAGCAGTATTCACTATTCACAAATCCAAACGGGTTTGAATCAATTATTAAGCTGTTGAGCTTGGACTGGCTAAACAAGGTTGTGTCAAAGTGCAACTGAAGCTTGAGTTTGGCTTATCACGGTTTGCAGTTGATGAAAATTAGCCACACCCAATATGAGTAATGGTTTAAGTCTGAACCTTATGATAATGTAATAACTTTTTCTTCTTGATTTAACATTTATCATGTCAACACCCAAAAAAAAAATTATGGAGAGAACATTCATTGAGACTATTTGAAAAGAACAGTCTATGTTGCATGAAGAGTTCATCATGGTGAGAAGCTCCTTGCAAGGCACAATTGGAAGGGTAAGAACTTACGCTCTCCATGAGTTGATTATTTTTTGACCTGCTAAAATAATAAAAACCAAGTTGAACTTCAAAAATCAGTTTGGACTGTCTTGACGCCTAAAACCAGAATAAAATAGTCATCCTAATTTCTTAAATCATGTGCAAGATTCAACTGCTACCGGAAAGTCCAGAACTCCAGATGATGATTCTCGGAATTCAACTGAGGATAGTGCCTGGTTTGGTTGAGTTCAAAAATAGAGACATGCAAAACAGTACTGGACGTTATATTGTTCTTTAGCTCTCAGTATTGGTGCTTATTTTTTTCTCTATATGTTATACAGCGAATTCCATCTTACTTTACCTGTTGCAAATTCTTTGCCTTGGTTTAGGAACAATGCCTGCTGCAAATTGTTTAGTGTAACCTAATTCAGATAATGTGGAAGCTGACACTACATGGCCTTTATAGCCTTTTGTTTTTTATTTTATGGAAGCTTTATATAGCCTTTTGCTTTTGGCATATCAAGTTCCAATGCTCGTGCTTATGCAATTTAATGATAATTTTAGAACTCCTGAGGAGCATACATGTGCAAGGGAAGTAAATCACTGCCCTGGTTTTGATCTGGGATTTCAAACAGTGGCTGATACATAGCAATGTGTCATATTACTCGTACATTTGTTATTCCAAATCCAATAATGGTGATGCCTCGTTATCTTGAATCAGTAAATATATTGTACATGCAATCATCTAACATACTGCATTTCTTCTAATCATTCAGCTTGAACGTCATGATCATCAAAAGATTCAAAACATGAACATGGAAAATTGAATGTCTTGCCTGTAAGATTGCCCTTATTTATCTTTAAACTAGCTGAAGAGAAATCTCAATGAAACGTGATGTAAGCCCAATTGTATCATTGCCATGTAGTGATGCCCACTGAGACTATATTTGCTAAATTGTACAATATGATATGATTTCAAAGTCCTCATGAACTAAAGTTTATACATGCAGTCCCTCAAAATGTACGTATCATATTTTATCAATGTAAGACTTGAACAGAAAGGAAAATGTCTTGTACAATTTACAAAAGAGAAGCACTAGTGGCAAGACATGCAGGGCAAGAACCATCAATTATACATTCTTACGTCATTCTGCTTCCTAACATGTTGCTCTTCTTCCCTTTTTCAATTCTCATCCAAGTATTTGTACAATACACCTTCCCTTTTGGACTTGTTCATGCTAAGCAAGGCCTTAAACAGCCGATTGCTTTTTCCAGAATGCTGTCCAATATCTTTAGTCCCAACTCGTTCAACATGAACAGGCAATGAAATTTGTCTCCGGGGCTCTGATGGGAACTGCAAAGAACATAGATATTTTTAAAAAGTTTAGAAGTTTATTGCTTTTTAACAGGGAATGAGAACCATGAATGCTGTCATATGATACGGTCTACTTTTATTGCTGCCAGCATACTCTATTCAGCATTCATGGTTTTATATACTTACCCGTTGATTGGCAGTGTATGAGTTTATAGCACTTGATCTCTTAACAAGTGATCCAGAACGTAAGAAAGAAAAGCGATATGGTGAGACTGCTCGATTCTCTGTTTTAGTAGGAGAACAAAATAATTATGATCAATACAGAATATATAACAAGTACACCAATAAACTTGTGAGATAATAGTGGTAATAACGTTCTTCCCATAATAGAACAAAACACATTTGTACAAACCGAGTGCTTTATTGGATGCAACTTCTGTGAATTGAAAAGTTCCAGGTCTTGAGGAAGATTGTGCAGACCTTATCACAGAGTGCCCTTTTCTGCAGTAGAATTTTATTTTATTATTAGAGTGTGAGAATGTGTATGTTTAGGCACAAGTAAATCCACCATAGTGCCAACATTTACCTGACTGTTGTTGGAGGGATCTCACTGGTTGTTTCCTGAACAGCTTTGCCAAAATCCACAAAGACAAATATTAGCCTTCTCCTAGTATAGCTTGTATGATGGGCACCAGTAATGCTAGTTCTCAAATTGTTGAGACGTTTTTAGGCCATTAAAAACGAGGCTTTAATCTTGAATTTCATTATGTTGTTCTAATAATTAAAATGTCAATTAGGCATTAAATGTAAGGATGTCATGCTTATTAACACCACATGCATCATTAGGGTAGATGAAATATAATACCACTTCTAAACTGACAGAAGTCCTCTTTAGCAATGTGATGCATAGCTTGAGACCGGTCAACAGCATCCGTGGTTGCCCCAGCTGAACAAAACAATGGGGTGACCAGGTAAATTTAAACACACGCACACATGTTTGTAAATTTTCCAAATAGGTAAGAATGAAGTTCTCATTGCTAGCTTTAAATTAAGGCAACAATAAATAGCAGAGAAGAACATATTTGCCTGGTAGGATGTACCGCTTATGATGCTTTGGAAATCTTATTGCTGATGATTGTTGAAAAAGGCCCCCATGATCAATGAAGTATTGGCATGTTCCAATTCTCTAAGATTTCCAACAAACATTTTTTTTTAAGTTAAAAAAATACAGGAAATAGGTTGAAAATCCTGCATTCTGAAATTGTTACAAGTAGGTTTATATAATACACACATTTTTTTTTGGTAAAGGAAATGATGTTCAAGTCTCAACCGATATGCATATGCTGAATGATAGTAAACTGAACAGAAGGAATACCTGTTCAATGCAAGACAACCTAAGCTCAGTTCTAGATGGCTCACAGATACTTGCATCCAAAAATCCATTAACCTTGTATGCCAAAGAACCCATGTGGTCCAAGGTATTGACCAAAGCTTTAATGACATAATCTTTCAAGCTTTCCACAACTCTACGCAAATTTATTTTTAATAAAAGTTAAGACAAAAGAGAAGTTCCCCAACTCTCAAATAGAGCATTAACTTGCTATTTGGTAAACAAAAAACAAAAACAAAACCAAAAAAAACCTTGGGGTGACTCACATGTAATTTTGATCTTCTTTATTGTAAGATACTTCAAAATGCTCTGCTGCTGAGTACAACTGTTTCCTCAGATTCTTCAAGTCCTAAACATATTTGTGAGAAATGAACTATTGTAATCCAATTTGCAGGAAAATTTTAAATAAATCTGTTTTTTGTTTCATATGTTTGCCTGAAATTGAAGGATCGCTAACTCAAATCCAAACACAATATATTAACATGGGGCCATCACAGTTCATAAAAATAAAGTCATGAGAATGCTAACTTGGGACCTGAACTCAATGAGTAAACATTGATATTAGTAAGGAGATTTCTTCACATACCCATTAAAATATTTGCTTAGTTCATGAAAAAAGAAAAAGAAAAAAAGAAGTTAGAGAACAGTACCTTGAGACTATCTGAAAAGTGCAACCTTTGCTGCATGAAGAGTTCATCATGATGGGAAGATTCTGGCTTTGCAGAAACATAAGAGGAAGAATCCACACTTTCCATGAAAAGAGTATTTTTGGCCTGCTAAAATAATGAATACCAAAACAAAGCTCAACAATCAATTTGACATGCCTTGAACTCTTTAACCAGAATAAAACCTGCAGCCACCCTATTCTCATTGACAAGATCCAACTGCTCCTATAAAGTCCATGCTATGATTGCCAGACTTCCATTTGGTTGTTGAGATTGAATTCAACAATTAGAGGCAAGTATGATAAATAGAGGACGATTTTATTTTTCACTATAAAAATCTAAATAATATCAGATCACCATAGATAGCTTGTCTCTTCTATTGATATTATATTAGAAACTATATTGTTAATCAATGTAATGAGACAACATCTTAACATGCTAAGATAGTTACTAAAATCATTACTACTCTTGATAAAATTAAAATGTCTCTCTAAATATTTGTATAAAATGTGGTAACATCATACTAAATGTCAACTTAGAATGTTGCATAATAAGTAAATTTTATGGATAATTCTTATGCTTGTCACTCCTAATTTCATGATCATTACCAATATAACATCTAGAACCGATACCATATTTAACACTGTTGAATTATACATGCATATAATAAGGTATAAAATATAGATAGTATAAAAAGTTCATATTTAGATGAGAGCAGGGCTCAAGGGTAAAATAAAAGTGTGTCGACAGAATAAGAATAGTCTGTTCTCAACTGGGCCTCATAATAATTTTTGGAATAATTAAGGTATTTTTTCTCTTTCACTTTGTATAAACCAAAGCAGCAAAAACATAAAACTTTAAATTTTTATTTTTTTAGTTTTCTGATCAACTAGATGAGAAGTCATCTCAAAAAAAAAAAAAAACACAAACACTCATTTTCTACAGTTTGTGTTACTATCTTTTGCTTGTTTTTTTAATTCAAAAGACAGAGATGAGAAGTCTATATTAATCAAATAAATACAACAGAGAACCCAAAAGAAGTGATGTAAAGAAGAAAAAGAGCAAACACCTGAGTCATCTTAGTTTGTGATCTGGGACTGCAATCCAAACCCCACCTCACAGTGAAGCTCAAGACTCTAAATAAGCATCCAAATGCTCAAGGAGACCACAACAGAAGTTATGGGGCTTCGTTTATAGTATAAAGTTTTTTTTGACATAGAAGTCTCAGCATGAATGAAAAAGATATTATGAACCTTTTGTTCTATGCTGCTGCTGTGTGTGTGTGTGTGTGTGTGAGAGAGAGAGAGAGAGTTAGTGAATTATTAGAAGTGACAACGATGAGTAACAGGACGAGATAAGACAGCTAAATGAAAACCTTTAGCTATTGGTGCACATTATGTGAAAGCAAAATAACTATACCTGCATTCTAGTAGTTATTTTTGTTGAACCGCATAGAATGACTTTTCTTCAAAAACCTGGGTAAAGAAAAACCTCTGCCAAAGTCCAAAGTAGCAACTATTCCATGTTTCGGTATATCATGTTTTGGTAATATTAATTTAATATCTATTTTGATATTTTTTATCTAATAAATAAGTGATATTTATTTTTAAAAATTACATCAGACTATGTTAATAAATGATTAATTTATCTTCCCAATAATATAGAAGATTATAATTAATTTATTGGAATAGTTTGATGTGATTTTTTAAAACATGTGTCACTCATTTATTAAATAGAAAATATCAAAACAAATTGATATTACCAAAATATGGTATATTTTCTCGGTCCAAAGCCTATTGAATTTTGAGACTTGTCATCCTTGTGATCATTTTCAAAACCGGGACCCGCCACTTGAAGGAAAAGAAATTAAGTCTTAATTGTTTTTTTTTTTTGTTCTTAAGTCTTAATTGTTAGTTACATCATTCATGGAATCATTGTGGGGTTTATCAAAAACTTGGCTTGCACATGCAAAAATACTTACGAACATTAATGGATAGCTCTAAAACATAGTATCTTATGACTAAACTAATAAATTATACAGTCCATTGAATTTTGAGTCTTGTTTTATGGGAATAACAAACCCACCTGTGAAATTAAATTACAAAAATGAGTTATAGGGCTTAAGAGGTATTGGAGGTGTGGATGAGCTTAGGTTGAGAGATTGCTTTTTCAAGCTAGCTGAGTGGTGCAGACTTCAGGTCATTTATTATAAGTCCAATTGTTTTGGTGGAAAGGATGGGAATTGTTTTGTAAAAGCAAAAGTAAGTGGAACCGACACAATTAATTAAGAAATCATAATAATGGGGTAGCTGAGATTCTCTATCTGATGGTTGAATTCACGTGATATAATAATTATTTGAAAAATGCTAACGAATGCTCTTAAGACACTCGTTAATAATCTATTTAAAGAAAATTTTTATGGGGAATGAAAAAAAAAAAAGTAATTAATATTTTAACAGTTTTTTTTTTTATTTTCCATAAAAATAGTATCAAAACTTTCCTAAAATGAATCATTAACACTCATTAGCATTTCCCTAGGCGAAAATGGGTAACTAAGCATAATTATCCAACTATATAGTTAGTTGGCCCGGTTTGCAAACTATATTATTTAGTAACATCTCGAGTCTCAAAGACTCAATTTTGGCCTTATAAATCGAGTCTTTGAGGCTCGGTTTTCCCAGTTTGACGTGGCCGAGTTCCACGTGGAGTACACCTGGAAATCGAGTGTTAGAGGCTCGAGTTATGACCGAGCATCCACGTGAAGTACACCTGGGCGCTGAGAATCCACGTGGACGCCACTTGGATCTCAAGTCTTAGAGACTCAGTTACCGAATCTCAAAAACTCGATTTTTAAATGTGGTCAATACCGTGGGTTGGTCATGTCTGTGTCAGATAGCACGTGCAAAGGAAATTAACGCTTTCTCAGACCAGTGGGTTTTCAAATAGGGGATTTTTTAAAAATAACGTCTCACCTCTCCAGTCTCTCACTCACCCTCTCTCTCTCACTCACCCTCTCACTCTCACACTTCAGGGCCTCTCTCAGTCACCCTCTCCACTCTCAGTCACCCTCTTCTCTCACTCAGTCTCCACTCTCACATTCATCAGCTTCGCCGAAAAGTTTGGTAAAGCCACAACGAGGTGTACGTACGCGGTCTCTTCTCCTAAAGTTTGATAAAGTCCACTCTCAGTCTCCACTCTCACTCACAGAGCTTTGATCAGTCTACGCGGTCTGTGAAAACCAAAAAAAAAGGTGAGATACAGTGTTTATGGAAAATGGGTTTCACCGTTTGGTTGCCGAGAAACAGTGGGTTTGTGGGTTCTGTTTTGAATTTCTAATAGAACTGTTAAAAAAGATCAAAGCTTTATTGTTGTTTGAGATTGAATTGGTTTGTGGAATCGGATTATGTTTCTGGGTTTGTTTATATTTGCTGAGGATTTAATTTTAGTGCTTTGTTGGTTGCTTCTATGATGAGATGCAATTGTTCACAAGTCTATAGAAATTTTGATTGAGTTTATGTTTAATGGTGTGATGGCACTATGTTTTAATCAAGAGAGAAAGCTCTAGTTATTTTTTGTGATGTTTTCTTCGCCCGGTTTGTTTTTTTACATGGATGCTTAAATTGTGAATTTAAAATTGTGTAGAGGTCAGAAAAATACAATATGTTGCTATGAAGTTCTCAGTTATTGATGTGTGTTAAAAATAAGGCTGATTTTTCAATGTACTTATATGTGAATGTTGATACTTCAAATTATAGTAAATTTAGGTTTTGGAGATTAAATTTGAAGAAGTGTTTCTTTTGTTTAGGGATCTTTTTTGTTCATATTTTTTATGTTGTAGAGCCTGCAAATTTACATTTGGTTCACCCCTAGAGAAAAGAAACAAACAGAAATTGTAAAACAATACACTTGAGACTTCCATAACTCAGTTGGTTGTAAAAGAATTAATAAGATTTAAAATTTTTTACATAAAAGTTAACAGCTAAAACTTAAAACTTAAAACAAACTATACCCAAAATACTTGTTACTGAGAAGCTTAGAAAGGTTAATTACTTTTTTGTTTATTCTTTTATATTTATATTTGTAATGAATCCGAATGTTTAAATTAGTTTGAAAATTGGAAGATCTATGCAATAAAATTAGTTTGGGTATTATCCTTTATTTTCTATTTAGTTCCTTGTAGAGTTTTTTTTTTCCTGCAAACTATAACTTTTTATTAATATTGAAAAATGTATCACACAGTCAACACTATCCTTTTCAAGAATTAAGTATATATATTTTTATATATATATATATAAATGTATATACATATATATATATATATATATATAAATAATTTGAGATGTCCTACTATGTTTGATTACAGATGGTATCAAGATGTTTTCCTTTCCAGAGTAATGCAACGGAAAGACTGTTTCAAGCCTTATTGGAAAGAAAAGTTTATTGACGGTCTGCCTCTTATCTTTGCTCATAAGGTAAAACAAGAATTAATTGGTAAAAATGATTCCATTGATTATGATAATTTAACTTATGGTGATATTTTAAGCACTATTAAAAAACTTGGAATTAATATGTGCAATGATGAAAAACTGTTAAAACACCAATTAAAACATAAAAGAAAAGCTAAATATGAAATGGGTAATTTTTGTGAACAATATGGTTTGCCCCCAATTGCTCCTTCTCGGTAAAAGGGTAAAAAACATGATAAAAGTCACAAAAATTATAAAAAACACAGAACTAATTTTAATAATTTTTATGCTAAAAAGAAAAATGTTTCTAAAAAATATGTTAACCAAAGACCAAGTAAAGGTAAATGTTTCAACTGTGGAAAACCTGGTCATTTCAGTAAAGATTGCAAACAAAAACCTGGTAAATTAAAAAATAAATTTAACATGTTAAACATTGGTGATAATGATCAAGAAGAATTATTCAGAATCCTTGAATCAAACAATTTGTCTGATTCTTTGGAAGATGATTTTTCTTCTTCAATTGATTCTTGTTATCATTCTGCTAATGATTCTTCTGATTCTCCTAATATTAAACTTGGTTGTAGAGATTCCTGTTGCAATGTTGTTAAATCTGTTAATACTCTCACTAAAAGTGAAGAAAATGAAAGTTTGTTGGTTAAATTGATAAGTCAAATTGAAAACCCTGATTTACAAAAAGAATATTTGGATAAGTTTAAGAAAAACTTGTTAAAAGAAGAAACTGGTAAAAAACTTAAATCAACTATAAGTTTTGAAGAAACTTTAGAAAGATTTAATAAAAAGAAATCCAAAAATTTAACTGTTAATGATCTTCAACATGAAATTAATATTGTTAAACAAGAGATAAGTGAATTAAAAAATGAATCTAAAAATATAAAAAGTGATAACCATAATCTTAAACAAGAATTGTTGATGTTAAAAATTGATCAAAATATTGATCAAAATAAGTCTGATAATGAACAAGATGAGCACATAAATAGAGATGAATCCAGTCAACAAGCTCTTCTTTCTGATAAAGGTAATATTGATGATTCTCAACTTGCTCTTGTTAATAACATACTTCTTCCAAAATGGTTCACAAAAGTGAAAATTGTTATTTCTCATGATTATCATTTCACTGTTATTGCTATGATTGATTTTGATGCGGATACGAATTGTATCCAAGAAGGATTGATTCCTCCAAAATATTTTGAAAAATCAACTGAAAGATTGGTTTCTGCTAATGGTTCTCAAATGAAGATTAAATATGAACTAAATGATGCTCATATTTGTCATGATAATGTCTATTTCAAAATTCCTTATGTTCTTGTAAAAAATATGACTGACAAAGTGATTCTTGGTTTGCCATTTATAAATGCTTTGTATCCTTTTCTTGTTGAACATGATGGAATTACTACTGATCCTTTTGGACAGAAAGTAAAATTCAAATTTGCTTCAAAGCTTGAAACTGATATTAATGATGCTTTAAATCTGTCTTATGATTTTCCAACTAATATATTTGTTTATGAACCAAGGATGAGTTTGTGCCAATATTTCACAGGTAATGCTAGTAGTGCCAAATTGTCAACTATTACCAATCACCCTAATACTCTCAATGATTCTTTGCAGGAACCAGGCAATGATGCGTGGATAAATACCACTAATAAGTGGGATAATAATAATATTTATACCACTAATAAGTGGATTATTATGGCTCCCTCGACAGAGAGGAAAAACAAGGGAAAAGCTCCTGCACAAGACTATTCTCAAAACAAAAGGCTCCCAACGGGACAACCTTTTAAAATGCATGAAGGTGCATCTTCTAGGGTAAAACCCAGTGGATCAATATCCCTTTAGGAATTTGTCCCGGCAACGATGACATATTCCAGTGGTGATATGATGATTGCTTTACAGGAAGTCTTATCCAGATCCTTACAATTTCATAATGGAGTCTATAGTGAGTTACCAGATTCCATAAAATTTATTCTTGATAATCTCTATGCTGCTTTTACTAGAGACCACCGCTCCTTGTTTGAAAAAACCCTCCAAGCTCTCGAAATCCACCTTGTTAACCTAACTGCTCAAAATGAGGCCTACATGAGCCACTATGCCAGCCTTATTTTCGAAAACAACCCTGTTTCACAAAATGGCCTTGTTATAGAAAATAATCTTGTTTCAGACAATGAGGCTCTTAGAATTCGTCTTGAAGCCTACATTGGTCAACTCTTTGGCAAAGAGGATATCCATTAGAAGGATAAAATGACTATAATGGGCACTGATTATGCTAGGTTGAGTCTTAAGACCCAATCTTTATTAAGAAGTGCTATTGCCAACTTGCCATCAGATATACAATCCAGTATTCTGAATAGCAAGGCTATGTTTGGGTCTTTTGACCTATGGTTCCAATATTTCAAGACACTTGTTACAACCATTATTCCTGATCTTGATGAATTAGATGAAGGTGATAATGTATTTATCCAGCTTGACTGGGAAGAATACTTTGGGAGTTCTCTCAGAGTATATGAAAAGAAACACCCATTTCCTGGTCTATTAATCAATTATGATGATGGTTCATATATTGCTGATGAATCAGACGATGATGATGGAGATCCCAGCTGGCTTTCCCAAATGTTTGAATATGGCTTTATTAGGTTCATGAAGTTAACAAGTCATTTTCAAGCTAGCCAGCTTCCACAGATCATTCAGGATGCTATTAAAGGATTAAAAAGTCCTTTTGTTACTATCAGATGCTGGAGCACTCTGCCAAAATGGGAAAGAGATAACTGGATGAATGTCCAACCCTCAAAGCATCTCATTCTCATTGATGGTCACAGTCACCAAGGACCATGGTTTGAAAGAAATACTCAATTGTCCTTTGATGATCCTTATGCTCTTACAGAATGCTGGAGAAATTATTTTAATAACCAAATTATTAATATTGCTCAGAATTTGTGGAAAGATTATCATTTCATTGGAAGCACAAACAGGATTTTTGTTTTTGGTCCCCGACCATGTGCCAATGTCATTGCTCATTTACGAATAACTGATCATTGTAATCCAAGAAGTTTTCTCATCCCAAGGAGAACTCCAGTGTTTAAGCCAATTTTATATTGTGGATTCTGTAATCAATATGCTACTTCCCATGACCATCCATGTGATTCTCCACAAGGTCCTTTTGATCCTTTTGATGGTTATCCGTCCGATGCTCCTTCCACTGATTAACAATGGCTAAAAGCACTACTATTTTGAAATTCTTGTTCTCACTGATAAAGTTGCTTTCCCATGTTTCTCCCACAGTCAGTCAAGATACTCCTGATCTCTTACAGTTGACTGATGATTGATTTCTCTGTTTGTCTAGCCTGCACAATGGCTAAAAATGTTGCAATATTCAAATGATGTAGTACCTATGCCTGACAAGCCCATGCACCTACTGTGATATTCCTGTGCAAAGCCATGCGTCTGACAAAGTTGGTGCACAAAAGGACAACAAGATGGCTTATGGAATCTATGTTACAAATATTCAAGTAGCCATAATGCTCCTACATGTTCCATTATATGTTCCTTTTGCTTTTTGTCCTCTCCAAGTCAGAAATTCTTCTTTTGAATATGCCAAAATTGCTTGAGATTTCAAGACAAAAAGTGGAAACAAATTACTGTTCACAGATTACTGTTCACCGACACTTTTCACTTTTTACTGTTCATGACACTGTTCATTCCGAATTTTGCCTATTTAAGGGGGGTTGTCCCTTAAGTTTGAATCAGAATTTTATTCTCAGAATTTTCTTTAGAACTTCTTAGAGAGTTTTCTTAGAAGTCTTCTTTGAGAGAATTCCTTGTTTCTACTACTACCTTGTTCCTACTGCTACTATCTCTACAAACCTAGTAACTAGGACTAGTTCAAGCTTTGTAACTATTAACCTCTACTGTTGAGATCTTGTATTCACTACTACTGTAAGTGTTTAATCTACTTTCAATAACAAGTATTTTCAGTTTTATGTTCATTATACTATTTGTTGCTACCGCCACCTTGGATGGATTACCGCCATACCGGACGGTTCTAAATTGCTTTCATTTACTTTGAATTGTTTTATTATATATTGCTTGGCTGGTTCTACCGCCTTATTATTGCTTTAAATTACTTGCAATTTACTTTCAACATATATTATATACTGTGCTTCCGTCTTTTTCCTTCAGTTGTGCGTCTCTTTCCCCTTTTATCATGACAAATTCAATGCAAGCAACACTTTCTAAGGCAGTTATATACACTAAACAACCAACTAGAGAGTGAGGAGACCCTTACCTGACATGAGGATGTGCAAATGTATTGCTGGGATTGTATGAGAGTGAGAAGGGGAGTGAGAGAGGGAGACTACAATAAATGTTGGGCTTGTATGAGAGTTAAGAGAGGAGCATTGTTCTACTCTGCTACTGAATGAGTATGAGAGTTAAGAGAGGAGCAATGTGTGTATGAGTGAGAGAGGATGTGCTGAGAGAGGAGAAATGTCTGTTGAGAGAGAGGACTACTGAATGTTCCAACTAAGACAAAACTCTTCAGTAGAAAACGTGACCAGATCAGACCAGACATAGACATGATCAAGTTTGACATGACCAGATGAGACCAGACATGACCAGATCAAGCGGATTGACCACATTCAAAAATCGAGTTTCTGAGACTCGGTTTCGCTTTTCGCAAACCCAGTCTCTAAGACTCAAGATCCAAGTGGCCTCCACGTGGATTCTCAGCCCAAAAATCGAGTCTATAATGCTCGGTTATGAAACTCGAGTCTTAGAGACTCGAGTTTCAGGTGTACTCCACGTGGCATTAGGCCATGTCAAACTACAAAAACCGAGGCTCAAAGACTCGATTTATAAGGCCAAAATCGAGTCTTTGAGACTTGAGATGTTACTAAATAATATAGTTTGCAAACCGGGCTAACTAACTATATAGTTGGATAATTATGCTTAGTTACCCATTTTTGCCCATTTTCCTAAATATTTAAGTTCACTTTTTAGTATTTGGCTGAGTCGTACACCTTTGTCTGCATTGTAGCTAGGAGAGGAAACCTAAGCAAGAGGTCATTTCCAAGTAATATGAGCTTTATTAACCACCGAATTCCGCTAGAAAATATCTTGTGAGTTAATAAGGCATGTCACTCTGGGTGTACCTTCTCTGCGGGTATCTTATTAGGACATAAATTACACAAATTTGGGGCCTTTTCTTCAGAAGTACTTCTACTATTTTACATAGCAACTGAACTGAAGATATTAAGAGTAAATTTAGATATAGTACCTAAGTATCTTTAAATTCTTTTCTTAAAATTCAGCCTAATAATTATATTTAACTAAAAATACACTTCTATTTCATGAGAAAAAAACTATATGGCTAAATTTTTAAGAAAAAAACCTAAGAACAACATTTAAGTATTGTACCTAAATTATGTCCTTACAAATTTTACTACATTACAAATTTATGTATTACCAATCATAATTTTTTTAATAAAAAAAATCAACATTTATTTAATATATTATTAAAGTTATATCACATTCATTGTCACATTATTTTGTACTTTTTTAAAAATATAAAATTAGTAAAAATTTTGGTTATGTTTGGTAACAGTTTTTGTTTCTTATTTTCAAAAATTTGTTTTTGAAAATATAAAGAAAAAACAATTTTTTTGTATTTTTGAAATCAAAAACATGTTTGGTTAGTTGAAATAAAAAAAAAAATTTGAAAAAAAAAAAAAAAATTATGTTGTTACTAAAATTTGAACTCTAATGCTAACTCATTAAATGAGAAAAATTCATTAAATTAAATGCGTATTTTTATTAACTTTTAAAAATTAGAAACTAAAAACAGTCTTTTGCATGTTTTCAATTTCCTTCACAAATTAAGTTTTGAAAACAGTTTTTGTTTTCTGTCCATTTTGAGTTGCCAAACAAGTTTTTTAGTTTCAAAAATAGAAAATTGTTTTTGAAAATAGAAAATTGTTTTTGAAAACAGAAAATAAAGAAAAAAAAAAAATAGTTACCAAACATACTTAGTATTTTTCTAGATAAAATATGACAACATTGTTGTCTGAATGAACTAGAGATGAAATCATCCATGATCTCCAATTCAGGAGAGAGATTCCCAAAAATCCTAGCGACTAATAAATGCATGTTCAGAAAACAATAGTATAATAAACTTTTAAGAATTGAAAATGTACTGAAAGGTATTCATTATGCAATAATGAATGGCAATGCAAAGCCTAGATAACTGAAAATATGAAGAGGTTTAAGATACAAAAGTGAACAATTTTTTAAGCTAATGACCATGGCCAGTTTCGCTCTCTTCTACACAACTACACAATCCGCTCCAACTCTCTCGCATAACTGAGTGTCTGGTTGATCAATTGCAGAGAAGGTATTTCCTTGCATGGTGTAGATTCTTTTGCCTTCTGGAGATAAACGAAACCATTCTTTATCTCCCACTCAGAATGCTCCTGCATTCAAGCAACAGATTATCAGGAACATAATATGAAAAAAGAAATGGTATATTTATTTGCTGGTGGGTAGGGTGTCATTTTATTATGGTGAAATCATCAATAATAGAACATATAAACAGTTGACAATAATGAGTACCTCCTTAATGTACTCCGATAGTTCTTGTTCAGAAGAGAACAACAACATTTTCTGCGCATCACTAATTGCAAGGAAATCATAAGCCTTTTCACTACAGCCAGATATTTCATCTCTGAAAGTGACAGGAGAAATCAATTCGTAAGAACACAAACTTAAACATGTTTGTAGAGAGTAAGTATGAACACATAAATTAAAATTTATGGAATATGATGAAAAGGCTTACTACTTCCACTACTCACATCAACCCAAGAGTCAAAGGATCAAACTTATGTAACACTTTAGAGCTAAATACTCCATAATGAGTAAATCACTTGCTTGTTTGTAATTTTCTGTCACCTATCACTTAAAGTCTCATTTTTATCCATTAAAGTAATACCAAACATAGCAATTGACTAACTACCTGACTGTCTTCGCCAGAAGATCCATGAAGTAGACGTAAGTCTCATGTGGCACTGTCTGTCGAGCACTCAATACACGGTTGTAAGCCCCTTCCATGAACGACTGCTCCAACTCCACTGCATGCTTAATGCAAGGATTCTCCATAGCAGCGGAGGAAAGAAGTTCAAGTTCAGTATGGAATTCGGCTATTCTATTCTGAACAAGGAGCCTCAAAAGGTTGAGTCCTAAGATTGGATGCTCCTGAGGGGATGGTGGAAGACGGTTGCTGCTCCAAAAGAAAAATAAATTCATTAGCATAGCTTCAAAACTAAAATAATATATGGAACTACCAAAAAAGTCTAAGAGACTAAATAGCAGAAGAGACTCAGCAGCAAGTATGTTGTTTGATCCAAAAGCTTTTTATGGCTTTATGTTCAATTCTATGTTCTTGTAACCTCATGTTTAAATGCTTAATCCAAAGGAGGATCTGAGTGAATGGCGACAGACATCAATATTTTACTTGAAAAAGCATGGCACTTAAAAAAAAATGTTATTCCTTTTTATCATGAATATGGCTTGGCCTCACATGCATAGAGTGGATGCTAGACTGATAATTTCCAAATAAAAGTAAAACTTAAAAAATAGCTGAACTGAAGGCAACGTGATGTTACCCAGCATCTGTGTAATAAGGCTTCAACTGAAAGAAATCCCTCTCAAATGCATCTTGGTCCTCCGTCTTCACACTGAGAACAACGGCATGCTCGTATATATCCCCTGAAAGTTCTCAGAAATAATAAATCACGAGAAAATAGCTTAGAAACAAAGAATTAAAAACTACAGATACAAGATGATGAGAGGTTTAATTAAACAATAAACAGAACGCTTGAATAATATGGTGCCTTGACATGGTAGTAAAACTTTGGATCTTAATCTCGTTCAAATCATTACTATTCCTTGTTCATTACATTATGGTTATGTTTGGATAGATTAAATTTGTCAGCTTATTTACTATTCAGCTTATTTTTGCTACTGTTCATGAGCCCCATTGCACTTTTTGGTACTATTCATGGGTCTCATTATACTATTTCAGCTAACTTTTACTTTTATTTACAGTTCTTTCAGTAAAAAGTTTTCAGTTTTAGCAAAATAAACGAATCACAAACAGACCCTATATATACCACATTTTAATACACACTTGAGGGTCTAGTTCACTTCATTGATTTGACTTCACGTTACTTAAGATTAAAGATAGGGGGTCAGACAGGCAGTGAAGGCACGTTTAGTAGACAGCAAGTGAGCAGCAAGCTACTGCTTTGCCTTTCTAAGTAATGGTGACCTGCCCAAGACTGGAGCCTTGTAACATGTTGACAAAGACCATTGAACTGAGGGTTTGATTAGTAGAGGGGACAACTTTGCATCCCTGGAAGAAGAATAACTCCGCTCTCTAGCCGATTGATGCCGTTGATCAGATAGGAAATGTGTCACATTAAGACTACTCATAGGACTCTATCAAGTCATTAAACAGCAAATAGACACAAGTTATGACAATCCTCACACAAGAGCCAAAAAGAGGGCTTTCAGGATGACTCTACTTGCAGCAACTTCCAAAGAATAAGATTGAGTCTTTAACCTAATAACCGTTTTGCTTTCCATCTTCACAGAAAGTTACTGAAGGATATCACGAGTAGTTACTATCTTGTGCTCCCAAGCAACCAAATTAGCAAAACATCGAATGGAACCTAAGGAAGGACTGGACCACAAAGGAAGATATAACGAAAGTAAAAGACCCATTAGGCGGTGTTTCCTCTTCCTCTCATTTCTATTGAACCTCAAACAAAAAATCGATCTCACCATCAGCTTGACTAAGATTTCTGAATTGAACAAGTTTATTTTAGATAATTCGATTTTTTTTTTTTTTTGGGGGGGGGGGGGGGGGGGGGGGGGGATTTGAACCCTAGAAGTCTAGGTTGTAAACACTAGGAGGTGCTAGTTGAGCTAAAAGACTCTTGGCTCCAAATGGAATAAGTAAACTGAACTTGACTTAAGATGAATGAACCAAGTGCCAAAAAAACCAGTTTCTTTTGTTAAGGCTTCAAACTATTAGTCATTAGGACTACTATGGAAGAAAAGAAAGGAAGCCCTTCTCTTGACTTGGCCTGCATTATACCTACCCTCTTTTTAAAGAACTTGATTTCAATCTCATATCATAACTGAATTTTTGATATATTAGATACATCTATGGTTTCTCTATCTATAAATTTGGTTATTGTTCTCTCTTTTAACCATAATTTTGGAGCCCACCAGTTAGTGGGTTTAGTTTTTACCAATGCTCTATATTATATATTCCACATATCAATACACACTTGAGGGTCTATTTCAATATCATTCTTTAATATTTGATACATTAGATACTTCTATGCTTTCTCCATTTATAAATTTGATTATTTTTCTCTCTTTTTTACCTTCGTTAAAATTACTTTTTCACTATAATTTTGGAGCCCACCAGTCAGAATTTTCTCTATCTATAAATTTGATAATTGTTCTATCTATATCAGATGATAGGTAAATCAAATAACCTATGGTAACATTGATAAAGAGGTTACAACTTGTATTTCCAACCCCACTGAATAAACTGGTGGCTAAAAGAAAAAGAGTATCCATTCTTGGAGTCTTGTTATAAGGAATTAAGATCTACTAGTTCATACCTCCTCTGGGATATCAAGATAATAGCCAAATAAACATGACGTTTAATACATTTTAATGCATAACATATGCCCAAATCTAATGCAGACAAATTTTTTGCATACAGCACCAAAAATTAAAGTGAAGACACACGTTGTTAATGATCAAGTAACAAGAAATACTCATATTGCCAAAATGTATAGGTAAGTGAAACAACTGCAACACCAATAACCAAATAATCATAAAATATTAACCAATACGAGCCAAGAGCATTACTTGCTAAATTCAATTCATGAATTGCATTGGGCGTTGCTTCGAACAATGGCGGTAGGCTTCTGAATTGTGTCAGCGAGACCTGAAAAACAGAGAACAACAATATGACTAAATCTTTGGCCTTCAGCTCAACGCATTTGCTCACATAAATCACATTCAAAAGCTTTCCAGAATCTCAAAACTAAGGCCTATTAGCCCCCCCCCCCCCCATCAAGCACTCTACCAATAACACAAAATTCCACACTTAAACCAAGTTGCCGCAATACTTATTATCATCTCACAAAACAATTACTCAATGCCTCAACCTCCACTCTAGCAACTATAAAACTTTGAAGAAAAAGTTCATATAAAATCCCAAATCCCAAATCCATTGTTAACAACTCCAACAAACAAGTTACAGATTTTTTTTTTCATACAATAGCAAAGCAAAGTACCAAAAGATCTTTCCTTTTCTAACCCTAAAGTAAAACCCATATAAATCTCAAAAACCCAAATTTTCTTTTTAACGATTTCAGATGCAGATTTAGCAAAAACCCAGTATCAATCACAACCCTTATGCCCCAAAAACACAAACAAATTTGTGATTTATAGTAAAAAACAACACAAACCCAGAAAATAATTCGGGGGAAATTTTGCAATTAACGAGTATTTGGTTTGAGTAACGAGATTAATGCATATGAAGAATCGGTAAAAAAAGAAAACCTTGAGTTGTGAGAGGAGTCTAGTGCAGGTATCGAAGTCGTTCCTTAAGAACGCGGCTTTGAAGCGTTCGAAGAGCTGAGAGACCTCTGTGAGCTTGGGATCCATTGTTTGTTGTTTGTTGTGTTCGTCTTCTTCTTCTTCGTCTTCCCTCTCGTCTAGTTTCTAGTTTCTACTTTTGTTTTGCTTGCTTGGTTGTGAAGACAGAAATTTCATATTTATTTCAACGGAGACAAGCAATTTGGGCCTGGGCTTTCTATCGGGCCAAAATAATGTCATCTAGTATTATAGGCTTGTAGGGTTGAGATCGGGTTGGGTCTGGTTTACATCCACCCAACTCGACCGATATAAATGGGATTTGACTGTAGGAACCCGACCCAACCCAAGTATTAGGGACCGGTATTGAGTCAGTTCGAGCCATCGGGTATGGAGTCGGATCTCATCTTACTTTTTTAATAAATTTTTTTAATTTAAGTATATTCGGTCTTTATTTTTAAACTTGTCCTCTAAAAGTTGACATGTTTTTATTATTATTTTAAAACTTTCATATCTTGGAAGGATCTCCATCCCCTTATGGTAATATATATCGTGTAATATTATAGTCACAAACTATTTTACAATATTTTTACAAATTATTAATGTGATCAGCTTTTTATTAGTTTTCATCTAGGCCCATCACAAACATCAGTTTTTCATTTACCAATAACTACTAACCATATCACTAGTGTGTAAATTTTTTTTGTAAAAAAGTTTATATCTCTAGCATTATTCATATATATTATGTCTTTTTTCTTTACCAACTTATGTCTAACCAGCTATTAGGCTTTTTTTTTTTTTTTAATAATGTTACAGTTACAAACTATTTTACAATATTTTTACAAATTATTGATGTGACAAATTCTTATTAGTTCTAATATGAGTCCACCACTAACATCACATTTATGCTTATCAATGATTATTTGAAAATTACTAAAACCATATCAACAATTTGTAAAAATGTTGTAAAATAGTTTGTGTCTGTTGCATTACTCTTTTTTTTTTGGTTGTTGCTACTTTACTAATTTAGTGATTGACATTAATGAGAGAAATTAAATCTAATAATTAAAAATTAATGCTTGGGCGCAAGACTTTTTTTTTTTTTTTTTGAGAAACAAACACACACACACATAAGAGAGAGGGAAAGGGGTTCTAACACAAAGGCATGCTTGGGTGCAAGACTTGGGAAGGAAGAAATAAGGAAATGGATGACAACATATTCTATGAATGTAGGGAATTAATTTCGAAAATAGGGAAAGGGGGAGTTTTGGGTGGGTACAAGTTTAAATTGCTTAATTTTCTAATTAACTAATAAATTTATGTTTGACTTGCACTTTGGCAATTTAATTTAACCAATTCAAAATGAGATTTAAATTTGGAATTAAGATTTAATAGAGGAAGACATCACTCAAAAGGAAACATTAATTTTCAAAAGGTTTACATTAGAAGAATAATATTTTCATGAGATGGTTATAGCCAGCAAAAAAATTGATGAAATGCTATTGTGGGGTACATGAATTTAAATAAGGAAATCGCGCCACATGTCATACTCATGGCCGAAGGGGCCATTATCTTGCCAAGGAGGTCACACCCTTGAACAATAAGGCCACGTCAGTGGCATGTTACCAGAAGAAGTCATACTATAGAGAAAGAGTTTCGGAGAAGGGGTTAGCCCTGACGTGACAGAAGAGATGGTGGATGCCACCACATTTAATGCATCCTACCAAACTTCCTGATTGCATTTATGTGGAGAAAACCTCTAAACAGTGCTGCCTTAGCTGCCGCAACTTACAAGGGGTTTGGGAAGATGTCTGATAGGATAAACACTCAAGTAGTGGCTTGAACGATCAACAAATAGAGGGACAAGATCATCTAAAGGGAGCTATATAATGTAAGAGACCTTCCAGGGGGAAGGGATCGGTAAATCTGTAGAGAACATATTGTAGCAACAAGAACTGAAATTGTATCCAAGTCTAAAAGAACTATATTCAAGAATCATTCTCCTTGGACTTCGCCGAGGAAGGATTTCCTTGCTTAGAGCTTGTCTTTCTCCATTTTCTTAATATCTTTAACCCCTTGTGCATGTTGCATGATCCATTGAAACCTAGCTTTTGAGCCCACTCTTTACAAATTCATTGTGTTGAGCTCTTTGGGCCTGAATCCTTCTACCCTTTGGGCTCAGGTGCCAAAACGCCGCCCATATAATTGGCACCATCTATGGGAAGCTTGAGCTTTAGTGAGTTCAATGTCTAACCATAGTAGGATCAGGGCAAGACCAGGAGGAGTCTATTGGTTCCCAACGTCAAGATCAGTTCCTTAACCTTGAGTGAAGGAGGGACCGCGAGGTTAGTGTGCACACCACGCATACTAGTAGGAGCCAGTCTTGAGGCGAGAGTTACATTTCTTATGAGGAAAATACCAGAAGCATGCAGTTGGAGATTGATCGTCTTCGCAGGAGGCTACGCCGTGAGCGACGGAGAAGGACTCCCTTAGATTTTGACCCCTTTTTTTATGACAATGGAGATGGTAGCTACAGGCCCAGGTCCAAGACTCCTCCCAGTGAGTTTCTTTCGTACGATGAGGATCGTCATTACAAACAGAGGAGTAAGAGTCCATCTCGCAAAGGTCTGGGCAATGATGCTATGAGCAAGGCTCTTAACCAAATCTTTAAATCACCTTTTACGTGAAGAATTGAAGGGGAAAAGCTTCCTCAGCGATTTACTCAGCCAACCTTTACCATGTATAATGGCAGAACGGACCTTGTAGAGCATGTTAGCCACTTTAACCAGAGAATGGCCATTCACTTCCGGAATGAAGACTTGATGTGCAAAGTGCTCCCATCTAGTTTGGGGCCCGTGTTGATGAAATGGTTCGATGGTCTGAAAGAAGGTTCTATTAGCTCATTCAATGAGCTTACTAGGGCCTTTGGGGCTCGGTTTGTGACTTGCAGTAGGGTTTATCGGCCCTTGGATTCCCTGTTGTCTATGACCATGCGAGAGGGGGAGACCCTGAATTAGAATATATCCTAATCAAGGTGATAGCCACTTTCTCACTGTTTACATGGGAGTAATTTATTTGAATTAGCAACAATTCATTACTATTAGCTTTTGTTAAAGTATGGGTATTCACTCTTAGAAGCATCATCAATCTACAGTCTCAGCAGGGGGTAAAACAATAACTACAGCCAAGCAAAGACAAACATTGCAAGAAAAATAAAGACCCACAAAAGCAAAAGTCTATGTCTTTTCATTGATTAAGAAATGAGATACATCTTAAACATGGCAAACTGCCATAACAAAGGAAAATTACATACAAAAAATAATAAGTAAAAGAAAAAGATCCTAAACTATGCCTTGGCTGGAGGAGGGTCTTCCTTGCTGCCTAGCTAGGAGATAAGTGGCTTAGTGGCCTTGGGATCAGCTTCCTTGGATTTGGGATCAACCTCCTTTGCCTTGGGAGCAGCATCCTTTGCCTTGGGAGGGGCATCCTTGAGCTCGAGAGCAGCCTCCGAACCCTTGGCCCCTGGCAGGGGCTTGACCTCCTTACCCTTACCCTTACCCTTACCTTTATCCTCTGGCCGAAAACCACCCTAGCCAACGCCCTTACCCTTAGCCACCTCAACTCCTTGGCCTTGGTCACTAGCCTTACCAGGCCATTTAGGGACCTCAGTAGGAGGAAGAGAGGCTTGGGTGATAGAGGGCTGCTTAGAGGAAGTTGGTGCAGGGGCAGCAGGAGGAGAAAGTGCAGTTGGAACTTCGCGGATGTCTGCAGGGTAGTAAATGTTCTCAGCCTTCCTCCACTCCTAATCAATAGGGACTCCTGTCAGGTTGAGTGTCTCTACTCACATTTCCTGGTAGTAGTCCCTACAGACCTCTACCAGCTCCTCCGCTAAGTGGACCTCGGTCTTTTGCAACCTAAGGTCATAGGATGCCTGCTCCTAAGCCTTCGCTGCTTCCTTGGCCGTCCGAGTAGCCTCCTTAGCCTTCCTTAGCTCCATCTTCAAGTCCGCGACCTGCTGCTTGGCCGTGGCCAGCTCTATTTCAGCATAATGGAGCTTCTTGCGTTGCTCCTCAGCCTGGTCTTGAGCGTTCTTAAGGCCGGCCTCAACGCTCATTCTCTCTCTCTCCTCTGCCATTAGCTTTGTGGTCAGCTCCTGGTTCTTTTGCTCCGCTACACCCGGGGCCTTGCTGGTCTTAGCGCGAAGGTTAGCCTTGACCCTGGCTTCGTTGCGGGTGTCTTTCACCCACTCCTCAACCATGAATACCTCCTGGACGGCTTGCGCAAAAACAACAAGGGAATTCTATGTAAAAAAAAAAAAAGAAGGGGAAAAGGACAACCTAGCATGACAAGAAGCTTACCAAGGCCAAGTCCCTCTTTAGGGACAGAAAAAGATCCTACTGCCTCATGGTTTGCAGTGCAGCCATATCTTTGGGTAGCAGTAGGGGCTGCTCCAAGGCCTCGGCCAGGTAGTGGGCGTGCCCTTTCTGGAATTCCCTTATGGAGGAGCTCCGCGGTATCGCCACCCCCTCCAGCTCTAGCCGGGGATCCCACACTAGCTTTGGAGGGTGCACCTCGGCCGCGCTATGGTCCTCATTGCTTTCGACCGAGAAGGCCTTCCCTTGGCCCTTGGCCATCTTTTACTGCTTGGGCTCCTTTTGAGGGACCAATTCCCCCTCCTCAGCCACCTCATTTTCCTTCATTTTCTTCTTCAGATTGGCAATGGCGAACGGGTTAACTGTAAGAGGAGGAGGGGGGGGGGGGCAGAGCAGGAGGAGGCTGGGACCTTGAGGTGTCCTTGGGCACCGGCCCCTTAGCCTTGTCCTCAAGGAGCTCACGTAGGCCCTTCTTCTTGGAGCTGTTGTCTATGTGTGCAATGATAAGACCGGAGGTGTGAACACCTGAAAATCTATCAGGCTCGTCTTCTGAGTCCGAGGCTTGAATCATGGGCTCTCCCTGTTCCTTGAGATGGAACTGGTCTATCTCCACCTCGAGTGATAGGCGTGAAAAGGCTGTCTCTTATCTTAGAATTGCCGTTTCACGAGGAAAGTGATGAGCAGGCAGTTTAAATGGCACGATGCCTTCTCGGGCCAGAAATCCAGGCACCGAGACGTCTATCCAAGCAAACCGAGGATCATCGGCTCTGATTGCGTGGCCCACCTCTTGAAATTTGTCGGATAGGGGCTGGAAGTCAAGGATGAGATGGACGACTCTTAGTTGTCTATCCTCACTCACAAACACCTCAGACCTCAACACCTTGTTGAGATCTTGAACGTTGACAAAGTTAAGATTGAACGCTACGTGCCTTTTATCTGTGAAAACAGTCGAGAAGCAAAATCATAGTTAGAAAGGTGAACCCTCAATCAGAAGAGAACAAAGTGTTAGAGGAAATTAAAAAAAAAAAAAAAAATGTCGAACCACTAAACTAAGTCCCGTGTCAAATGACCTAAACCTAGGGCACCCCACCTAGTTCCCTCCCGGGTTGGGTAGTGAAGACCATCGTGCCATTCACCAAAGGCAATTAGATAGTCATCCTTCATGCCCTTATTGGACTTGGGAAGACACGAGACAAACCTAACAACTGAAGACCTAGACTTAAGGTAGTAGCTCGAGTTTGCCAGCAGATGGCACTTATACATCCAAACGACATCATGCCAGGTAAGGTTCAACCCCATTTGCGCGTTAAGAGCGTCTACACTACCTAGAATCCTAAATAGGTTGGGTGCACATTGGTGGGGGCACAGCTTATGGGCTATCAAATAGTTCCTAGTCACGTTACCCATGGGAAGCCTCATTCCCCATTCTATGAAGGCGATCATGGGAATGACGACCTCCCCTTCATTCCTGTGGGTGAGCCACTCACTCGAGAGCAATATCGCAAGGAAACGCCCTGGGGAATGTGATACAAGGCCTTAAATCCCTCTATAACCATGGGAGAATCAACTAAATGAGCGAACCTACCCATCAGAGCAAACTAAAGGGAAGTGAAGGGAGTATTTGTGAAGAAGAAATAAAAAGTAGAAAGCCGAGGAGACCGGCCGAGGAGAAAATAACCTAAGAACGAAAAAATTTAAGAAAATAAAGACAAGGGTCACTTTAGGAGTTTCTCGAAAAGTCTGAAGAATTGGGAAGTCTTGAAAGTTTAGAGATTTAGGAAGTGTTAAGAGTTCGAAGATTGGGAAAGTGAGGGAAATGAATCCCCTATGTGCCTTATATAGGAGATGGAATTGGGTGGGAGTTATCCCGCCCAAAATTCGAGGAGAAATGCCAGCCGTAGGATCTCCATCTCACCGTAGGACGTGGGGAACAAAGCGCCGCTTGGAGCATTTAATGAGACGTTGCGGACTCTGAAGCGCTAGAACGGTTGCGGGGCACGCGAAGTGACACTCTCACGTGTGGAAGTCAAAGAAATGTGTGGAACTAATTATCCAAGGTCAAAACCCCACTTTTCTCCTCAGATAAGAGAAGAAAAACTAGAGTTTTTAGGGGCTATTATGGGGTATAGGAATTTAAATAAGGAGATCATGCCACGTGTCATACCAATGGCCGAGGGGGCCATTATTTTGCCAAGGAGGCCACACCCTCGGATAATAAGGCCATGTCAATGGCACGTTACTAGAAGAAGTCATACTATAGAGAAAGAGCTTTGGAGAAGGGGTTAGCCCTGACGTGATTGAAGGGATGGTGGATGCCACCACATTTAATGCATCCTACCTAACCTCCTGGCTGCATTTACGTGGAGAAGACTCCTGAACAGTGCTGTCTTAGCCGCTGCAACTCACAAGGAGTTTGGAAAGGTGTCTGATAGGACAAGCACTCAAGTACCCGCCTCGTCGGGCCCCACAGGCCCCGCCCAGCCAATGCCACTTCAGGCCCAATCTGTGGCCCAATAAAAAAAGAAAAAGAAAAAAAAAAGTTGTCTAAAGCCCTAAACCTCCACAAACCTAGATCAGAAATCCCAAAAAAAAACCCAAGATCATGTTCATCAATCTAGATCAGAATCACAAACACAAACGCACAGATTTGAGGGAGGATGTGAACCCAAAAAAAAGAAAAAAGAAAAGGAGAACTCGGTCCACCAAGCTCTATCTCTGATCTTGGACTCCTGCTCGACCTTTCTCTATCTTAGATCACCAAGATATCCGATGATCGGTGGCGGTTTCAGCCATCAATGTCGCGGCCTAAACCTCGCACATCTCTCTCTGATCTAACCTCTGTGCTTCTCCTTGCAAATAGCAACCACCATGTGATAAGAGTGAAGGTGAGGGTGCGTCGGTGAGTGAATGATAATGAGGGTGAGGGTGAGGTGATTGGGTGAGATTGTGTGGCTTGGCTTGAGATAAAATGAGGTGAGAGCACTGAGTGACATCAGAGATTTAGAGAGGGAGAGGCGGCTTGAGCTTAAGAGAGGTTCAGAGAAATGAAAATAGGGTTAGGGACTTAGGGTTTGCTATAAGTGAAATATATATAGGTAGGTATTTTAGTAATTTTATTTTAAGTTTAAACGGGTTGGGTCGGGTCTGGGTTCGGGCCTGATTTTTTCCAAAACCCGGACCCGACCCGAACCCGCTTTGGGTTTTTTGTTTTAAACCCATACCCGACCCTATTTTTTATCGGACTGGGTAAAATCCGACCCATTAGGGTCGGGCCAGGCCGGGTACCTGTAGATCGGGCTTGGATTGCCATCCCTAGTTTTGGGCTCTTTGGGCCTGAATCCTTCTATCCTTTGGGCTTAGGTGCCAAAACGCCGCCCATAAAGCTATAAGTTAAGAAAGAAATCTATATTAGGAATAATCTTTTTACCATTTAATTTTGACAATTGTTTTAGATATTATTTTATGAATAATGCTATAGTCACAAACTATTTTACAAGATTTTTACAAACTATTGATGTGGCAAGTTCTTATTAGTTTTAATATGGGTCCACTACTAACATCACATTTATATTTACCAATAATTATTTGAAAATTACTAAAATCACATCAGCCATTTGTAAAAATGTTGTAAAATAGTTTGTGTCTGTAGTATTACTCTTATTTTATTTTGTTCAGTCTACTTAATTAACATGTGTTATTTGTACCTTTACAATAAATGGTGAAGCTTGTGCACTAAACATGATATGATTTGGACATGTGTCTAGTTTTGGACACATGTCTACATCGTTTTGTATCCAATATAAAAAAACACTGGACATAAGCCGTATCCTACATTAAAAATGTTATACCGTACTTGTATGTTAGCGCTTAGCTTACAATATAAATAATATACTTATTAATTTATTATTAGAGCCTTGCAAGTGCACACATAAATATTATTTTCATATGAGTTCCAGTTAGCTTAACTGGTAAAAATTTTTGTCGTTGAATAAGAGATCTAGAGTTTAATCCCTATTTACACCAAAAGACCAATTTGAGTTTTGGTCTGATGATAAATAGCAATCATTAAGGGCGAACGTTATAGGTTGAAACTATTTCTTAAAAAAAAAAACATTTGTGTATAGGTTTAATGGGCACGATTTCTTAATGAGGCTAAGAGGCAAAAAATCATGTTTGTGGGGGGACTCCTTTTTTTTTTTTTGAGATAGTTAAAACCTATAAGGAGACTCCTTAGGTTACAACATGTGTTAGTTTTGACTTGCATGCTACTATAATAAACCAATTAATAACTTTTCAAATTTCACTTATTTCTATATTAAATTGCTCTTTTTTTAATTGTCTATTTGAGAAATCTTGCTACTATAAACCAATTAATGACTTTTCAAAATTTCACTTATTTTTATATTAAATTGCTCTATTTTTAATTGTTCATTTAGGAATTTAAAGAGTTTTATAGTCATAATTAAATTTACTATATGCCATTTACATAACATGGATCTACCTCTTCATCTTCCACTCATTCTTGGGATGCATTTGATCCACTTAATCAAAGTTTTACGAGAAAGTAAAGCAGAACACAAGAATTGGAGAAGGAAGAGGGAGAAGAACAATGACTCTCTTTGTTCCATTTTGTGCTTTTTTCCTTAACAATTCTCTCTCTCTCTCGTTTTGTCTAAAAATATTTGTATGATCCATGCATTGTGGTTTTTTTTTTTTTTTTTTTGAGCGAGTTGGGTTGGATCATAGATCAACTTGAGACTTGAAACAGAGTCAACCGTTTGGCTTGGGCCCAACTTGAGCATCCTTCCAACCTGTCCAAGACTCCTAGACTCCTAAGCCTCGAATTATGGGTTAAAATCTAACTCAATCCAACTTGATTTATGATTAACTTTATCTCTCTATCTATTTCTCTATGTTTTTTTTTTCCCCAAATCAAATATAACCAAGAACCTAAAAAGAAAAGAAATAAAATTACATTCTATTCCATAGTGCAGCTTAAACGTAATTAGTAAAATAGAGTTAAAATAAAAATAAAAATTCCATTAATTTTCCATTATAGATTTTCATCATCAAGCATACCTAACAACATAATAAAAAAAGGGGTTAAAGTTATATAATGATGAATTTGAGTCGGAGTTCCAATTCCATCTCAACTACACATGTTTTCAAAAGGATGAAACGACAACCTATTACTAGGGCTGTACACGGTGCGGTGCGGTCGGTTTTTGTGGCCGTTTCTACACCGCACCGGAATCTTTAGTTTCCTAAAACCCAAGCCGCTGCCGCGCCTAAGGAACGATTCTCCGGCAGCATCGGTGGCGGTTCCAGTTGGTGCGGTGGTCAATGTCCACCTGTCTATCACACACACAAAGAGGAAGAGAGATCTAAAACCCAAATCAAACCTAGAAAACTTAAGAATTCAAACCACAAATCAAAACTTAGATCAAATCTAAATATCAAAAGATTCAAAACCCATTACAAACCCAAATATTAAAACCCAAACAAGCTCAAGATTCTTAGGACTAACCATCGATTGACTCACCTATGAAGTCTAATCGAGTAAATGACCACCAGGCAATGGAGGCAGAGACAACAACTTGAAGATCTGACTTGGGTGGCAGCAAAAACAGAGGTGCTTGAAGATAAAAAGCTGAAATGGTGGTGGGATTTGTGTTGTGGGTGGGGATGGAAATCTTAGATCTAACTTGAAGGGGGTAGAAATGTCAAGTTTTGTATATATATAAGCAAATTGGTGCGGTTCAGTGTTCATCGGAATCCAAAAACCTTCGCCGACAACTGTATCGGCCGACTTCGGTGCTTGAAAATTGCTGCCGATCACCGTGCCTAACACTTGCGGTGGAGGTTTGAGGCGAGCGGATTGGTTCAGCTCCGGCCGGTTTTGTCAGTGGTGGGTGATGCCTGTACAACCCTACCTACTATTGAGGTAATTTGCAGAGTAGCATGATTTTGCCACACAATGTCATTAGTTAGCATGCGTTAGAAATATTTGAGGAGAGTAACATCTCGAGTCTTTGTGGCTCGAGTTCCATGTAGAAACTCGAGCCTAAAAGACTCAAGTTCTAACTGTTGAGGTGGAACAATTTATCCACATGGAATTTAAGTTTCTTAGACTCGAGTTCTATAAAAGTGGATCTGCAGAAACCAAAAGAAGAAGAACTAGATATGAAGAAGATGAAGGAAGAAGAAAAATAATCTTGAAAACGCAGATCCGAAGAAGAACATAGGAAAAGGAAGATGATTTGGAGTTTCTAAGAAGACGAAGGAAGAAAGACGATTTGGAAAACGCAAATCCGAAGAAGAATAGAGGAAGGGGAAGACAATTTGGAGAAAAGGAAGATGATCTAGCTGGAGAAGAGGAAGAACATGAGAAGAAAAAGAAGAATAGAGCACGATCTAGCTGGAGAAGAGGAAGAATAAGAAGAACAGACGCTGAGAAAGAAAATGGTAGAACTCGAGTTCTATGTGAGATTTTTTCCACATCAAATACCATCATTGCAACTCGAGTTTTAGAAACTTGAGTTCTGTTTTGGAATTCGAGTTTTAAACACTTGAGATACTAATTTGCTAAATAGTTTTGCAAACTAGACAAGTAACTAAAATGTTACAAAAATGATGCTAAATGCAAAAAAAAAAAAATTCACCTACTGCTTCTGTAAACGGCAAGAAGAGATTACTAGTTTTATAAAACAGGCACCCTTATCTAAACTCTCAACTCACATCACTGACTCATCCACTCTGTTCCAAAACAGAGCTCCACCCAGCAGCAATGGCTTCCACTTCCCTCACTTCCACTCTCACTCACTCTTCCTCAAATTCCCCATTTTGCCCCATCCCACTTTCCCAATTCCCATCTCCACCCCTCATCTCCTTCTCCCATTCCCTTAGGCCTTTCCCTTCAAACCCAAAACCCTTCACTTTCACTTTCACACACCAAAACAGAACCAATCTTGGATTGCCCATCAGAGCTCAGACTCTGGACTTCTCGGGTTCGTTCTTCGAAGGCGGGTTCGGGTCGGATGAGGACCCACCTTCACCGCCTGGGCCGGGCTTGACGGCTGCGGAGGAGAAGGAGGGCCCACAATGCCCACCTGGGCTTCGACAGTACGAGACCATGGCGGTTCTTAGGCCCGACATGTCCGAGGATGAGAGACTGACTCTGACCCAGAAGTACGAAGAGGTAAATTATGCTATAAAGTTTGAGGTTTGACGTTACTCTTTGTTTGGTCGCTGAGAAATATTTGTGGGTTGAGAATTTTCTAAGTATTAGAATGTTTGTGTATGTGTGTTTTACTCTTTGTTTGGTTTCTGAGAAAATTGTGTTTCCTGAGGAGGATGGTTGGGAGTTTTCTTAGCATTAGAATGTGTGTGTGAGAGAGAGAGAGAGAGAGAGAGAGAGAGAGATAAATATTTGGTTTTGTTTAAATTTAAGAAATAATTTTTGAGGGGGATGGTTGAGAATTTTCTTAGCATTTAAAATGTGTTTGCGTGTGTGTGAAAAGGATAATGCTTAATTCAGACAAAAGGGGAGAAAGAAAGATTTGGTTTTGTTTCAATACAAGAAGGGAAGTTCAATTTTTGTATTGGGTTGTGTCTGGTTATGTATATTGGTGAAAGAAAGAAGACTTGGTTCTGTTTCAATACAAGAATGAAAGTTCAAATTTTGAATTGGGTTGTGTCTGGCTATGTATATTGGCTTAGAAAGACTTGGTTTTGTTTCAAGTACAAGGAAGGAAGTTAATATATTTGTATTGGGTTGTGTCTGGTTATATATATTGGTGAAAGAAGACTTGGTTTTGTTTCAAATGCAAGAAAGGTAATTCAATTTTTGTATTGGGTTGTGCTGGTTATGTATATTGGTGAAAGAAGACTTGGTTTGATTCCATAAAAGAAAGAAAGTTCGATTGTATTGGATTTTCTCTGGTCATGTATATTAATGAAAGTAAGACTTGGTTTTGTTTCAATACGAGAGAAAGTTCAATGTTTACATTAAGTTATGTCTGGTTATATATGTTGAAGGTAGGTATCTTGGGTGCTTGTCAATATGGCTTCTGTTAATTCCCAATTCTGATTATTTAAAAGGTATCGATTTCGTCTTTACCAATCCAAAAAAGGGTTTATGTTAATTATGCGAAGTTTACCATGTCTGGTGCCTCATTCCTCTGTAGGCACATTTTTGGGAAAGCTTTATATGTAATTTAGGTGTGAGAGTGAATTTCACATGTCCAAGAAGATGCTAAGGCATTGTTACTTAAGACTTAATGCATGGTTGGACCACATTTTTTATTTAATGGTGTACAAATGAGATGGACATTATGCAGTTAAGTTGGAGGCAGTGCCTGTCCAGCTCAATGGTTTGAAACTACACTTTTTCAAAGTATTGAGATGATTCGGTCATGTGCAGGGAGAGCATATAATGCACCATTGAGGAAGAATGAGTTGATTCAAGCTGAGGGAATAAAAAAATGTTTGAGGAAGGCCTAGATAACATTAGTAGTAGTGAAAAAGGACATTTCAATTAAGGAATATGACTTCAGATAGAATAGAATGATGGAAAGGAATGGCTGAACCTTATTAGTCTGCTAAGGATCCATAGTGGACTCCAAAATTTTGGGACTAAGGCTTGGTTGTTATTTTTGTCTTTTTTTCTAGGTACAAATTTTTCAAACAACCCATTTTTAAAATGCTAAAAACTAAGTTGTACCAAACATGCACGTAATAAGTTAACCTAGATTGGATATTGCATGCACACTTTATTTGTCTCAAGTTGGTCATTTTCATGGAATGACAATCTCTTTTGTTCCATTCTTTTTTATGTTTAGATATCCTATGTAACTTAATAGCTCCTTGTCTTTTCTATAACGTTGGAAGGCATAAAACCACCGATTAGATTGTTATATCATTGAATTGACACAATATTTGAGTCATCAATGAGAATGATGATGTGGAATGTAAAATTTTTGTCATTGCACGATTTTCTACCATGGTAATTACTTAATAAGAAAATTTCTCATTGTAAATCTTATGTTAGAAACTTACAAACTCATATATAGAAGAACTTAAATGTGATGTACCCATAATACTTAAGAAATGCAATGTTTAGTTCTGGCTTTTTATGCCATGTTATACCTTCTCTACTCAATTATGAATTTCATTCATTTCCTGTGCTTCATATGCCATGTATCTCCTGAAGTAGTGCTTCAAAGATCTTTGAGTTGTAAAGATCCTGAGAAACATGGTGCGACTTTTTGTTGGTCTGCTTTGGATGAATTAAAGATTTTATGTCTAATTAGGATGTCTTGGCTATGGTTAGAATCTGCTATTGAGGCCATGATTTTAATTACCAAGTAAGAGCTTAAACATGATTTTAAGGAGCTAAGGAAGGTAATTATTGAGCAAACACTTGTCATGAATTTTAATTTTTGTGGCTTGAAGCATAATGACAGTATGAAATTGGAAGCACCACCTCATTCAAGGCTTGTTCCAACACCTTGCTTTTGCTGCTCCTTGTATTTCTTATATCTTGGATTCTGGGCATAATTAATTTGCAAATTATGCTAAATTTTACAGTTGCTTGTTGCTGGGGGTGGCATGTATGTGGAGGTATTTAACCGAGGGGTAATTCCGCTGGCCTATAGCATAATGAAGAAAAACAAAGCTGGGGAATCTAACAATTACTTGGATGGTATCTACCTTCTCTTCACCTACTTCACAAAGCCTGAGTCCCTGTCAATTCTTGAGCAGAAGCTAAAAACAGATGATGATGTTATCCGATCAATGAGTTTCAAAATAAGGAAGAGGAAGTATTAGTTTGGTTTGAATAATTTGTTTTAGCTTTGAGAGGATGACCATTAGGAAAGACAAACTTAATATGCACCATGTAATCTCATATCCTATGGAACTTACTCTCTTTCCCTTCTTATTGGGATTTTTCATTTTTGTAATTATAGTTGGATTGGTGGCAATACAGAATCTATGCAGTTGCTAGAAGTTGCGGATGTGCAAGGTTGTGAGCATATATTTGTGGATATTATGCATCTTATATATGGGTGTAATTATTTTCTAGTTTCCTCTTTCTTCCATGATTGGATTGAAATGCACAAGAAGGCATCTTGTCTTGTACAATGCCAATAGTCTCATTGCTTTGAGTGCTAGTTTGAGTGCTTGTCTTGTATATGGGTGTAATTATTTTCTAGTTTCCCCTTTATTTAAAATGTAGTCATATATTTGCCTGTTGTCACATAATCATCTAAATTCTTGTCCTTAGACCACTGGGGAAGCGATTCAGACAAAAGATACCTGTCAATCATCATTAAGGGTTGTGCCAATGAGCAACAAAACTAATGAATTCAAGTTGATTTGACTTGCTCATTTGTGTGGAGAATATGACAATCCAGCCTCTCCCAATGATATTACAGCCTCTTGCAAGGTACATGAAGTTCTGATCTTTTTGGACTATAGTAATTTGTGAAAAATGTTCATCCACTGTGTTTCATATAAATTCATCCTCATTGGCAAGCACTAATCATAGAACTACTTTCATTTGATCATAGTTAAATCATGAGAGCTTCTAGTATCAGCCCCTCCCAATGATATTAAATTTAGATGCCATCTTAGCATGTGTAGATTCAGCATCAGCCACCGCCTGACAGTAATTGCATTCACCTTTTTCAACTGCACCTACAAATTTTGACGGTTACTAACTTCTGGGGATTTATTACTGGGAATAAAAGTGAGGGCACTTTGTTGTTTGTTCAGTTAAAACATGTGTTAACTAAGCAGCAACATTTTTTCAATAGCTGTTGGAGAATCTGAATAAGTGCTGTTGTCTGAAATCTGATCTCATACCCACTTTCTGATAGGGACCTTGCTTCAAAAGCCACCAACAACAGTAAGACCTCCTCAGTTCAAGTTAGGGACGCTCAGACATCAAAGGGCACCCTAGAAAAGTTTATAAAGAGAACAAGTTGCACCACGTAGAATTACAAAGAAAATTTGAAATACATTAAAATGGTGCAGATGTGTTAGAATATAAGTGTTGGTCTCAAATCTTGTATCCTATGATGCTTAAAGCACTGCTTGTTTTGTGGCTAATTTAAAGAATGAGTTTGTACATTAGACCCAATAAGAGATGTTTTACACTTGGACCGTTGGACACCATGTCACTACATCAAACAGTTGATTTCAACTCAAAATTGTGATTGAATTCTATTATACACATATATTCTATAAAACTTTGTCCTCCATGTTGATTTAAAAAAAAAGGGTTTGGTTTCAAACCCCAGATCGAACCAATCTAAAAAAAAGGCTTATGTTATGTATGAGAAGCTAACTACGTCTGGTTCCTCATTCTTCTACGTCACATTTTGGAAAAGCTTTGTATGTTATTTAGGTGTAAGAGTCATTTTCACATGTTTGAGAAGATGCTAAGGCATTGTTAAGACAAATTGCAGAGTTGGAAAACGTTTCTGCTCTATTAAGCAATGGAGAGGATGACAAAATGTGTAAATTGAAGTGTGCGAGTGAGATAGAACATTATGCAGTTAAGTTGGAGGCTCAGTGGTCATTTGGTGTACCGGTTTGAAACAACATTTTTTCAAAGTACAACTTGCATGTGATGTTTAGGTCATGTGCAAAGTGTAACGATTCACCAATGACCAATGAGGAAGAGTGAGTTGGTTCAAGTATAGGGAATAGAAAAAAGGTATAGAAAGACTAAAATGACATTGATAGAAGTAAAAAAAAAAAAAAAGATATGTCAATAAAGAGATGACAAAGAGTATGATTTCATATAAGGATAAAATAGAATGTCGGAAAATAATAGATGTTGCGAACTTTGATTAGTCGATTGAGGATTTATACCCACAATTTTGGGACAAAGTCTTGGTTATTGTTTTTTCAATGTACAACCCTTTGGTCCCTTTCAATCAACCCCATTTTTAAAAAGTTGAAAAATAAGCTATGCTAAACGGACACTTAATAACCTAAAATTAGATGTTACATGCACACGTTATCTGTCTCAAGTTTTTTCTTTTCATGGAATGAAAATCTTTTTTGGATCCATTCTTTTTTCAATGTTCAGGTACCCTACGTAAAATAAATAAATAATAGCTCCTTGTCCTTTTTTTACCATTGGAAGGCACAAGTCCCCTAATTAGATTGTTGTATCATTGTAACGAGAATCATTGAGTCATAAGTGAGAATGAAGATGTGGAATGTAAAATTTTTGTCATTGCATGATTTCCTACTATGGTTATTACTTAATAAGAAAATTTCTCATTGTAAATATTATGTTAAAAACTTATAAATTCATACAATATGTCTATTAGAACTCAACCTAATGCTCAAGAAATGCAATATTTAGTCTTGACCATGCCATGTTATACCTTCTCTACTCAATTATGAGCTTCATTTATTTCCTATGCTCTGTATGCCACATATCTCCTGAAGTAGTGCTTCAAGGATCTTTGAGTTGTAATAAAGATCCTGAGAAGCATATATGGTGTGACTTTTTGTTGGTCTACATTGGATGAAGTAAGATTTTACATCTAATTAGGATGTACTGGCTAGACCATCATTTTAATACTTATCTATGATTTTAGGGAAGGTAAATTTTGAGCACTATTTTTCTATCTACGTAATGTCTAAAAGCTAAAGCATATTGTTTATTGTTACTATGCTTTTTTTGAGCCACATTAGTGTAGTATTTCAGTCCATTCAAGTTCAATTTAGTCAACTTTGGTCAATTTGGTCCAATTCAGTCTATTTTGGTCCATTTAGACTAATTGGACCTTAAATTGATTCTTTTTGTAGGTTTTTCAAGTTTTGGAATCAATTTTTTTCTCTCTCTTAATTTTTGGGTTGAAAAATATGAAATTTTATTATATTTAGATCTAACTCTTTAGTTTTAGGCTAAAAAATACAAACAAAATGGGCAATAGAAATTAAAGATACAGGCCCTAAAAAAGTAATAAATATGATAAATATTTACAAGATTACTTTAAAATTCAAGTTTCAATAATATAGGTATTATACTTATATTTGGAAAGCAAAAACAAAGTGCTACAATTTCAAACTTATATAATAATTTAAACTTAATGCAACATGTTACACGTGTTTCATGAAATGAAGGCGTAATTTAAAAAAAAAAAATTCTTGGATATGTTCAAATTAGTCAACCAATTATGATATATTTTTTTAAAATAATTTTAATAACATCTTCTTCATTTATGTAAAACAATATTATAATTATGTAATTTAAAGATTTTTATTAAATTACATTTTTCACACACACATATATAGTTGTTGAATTATGTTTTATTAAATATATATTAAATTAAATTTTATTGTTGTTAAATGCAAAATACATTTTATGTTTCATAACATAAAAATAATAAAACTTAAGAAAATAGAAAATACTTTTAAATAACACATGCACTATTTAACTTACAAATTTTACATTATATTTTTATAAAATAATTATATTACATTTTCCTGAGCATTGCGTGAGTTTGTGATTAGTGAATTTTAATTTTTGCGGCTTAAAGCATGTTGACAGGATGAAAATTGAAGCGCCCCCTTATTTGAGGCTTGTTGCAATCTTGCTATTGCTGCTCCATGTATTTCTTACATATGAGATTCTGGGAAACTAAAATGCTTATGGTGTTAAATTTTCCTGTTGCTTGTAGCTGAGAGTGGCATGTATGTGGATGTATTCAACAGAGAGATAATTCTGGGCAACTAATTTGCTTATAGCATCCAGAAGAAAAACAAAGCTGGAGAATCTAACATATATGTGGATGATATCTTTGTTCTCTTCACCTACTTCACGAAACCTGAGACCCTGGCAATCCTTGAGAGTACCTTAAAGGCAGATGAATAAGGAAGAGGAAGTATTAGTTTAGTTTGAATAATTTGTTTTGCGCTTTGAGTGGATGACCATTATCATTAATAAAGAAAAATTTAATATGCACTATGTAAACTCATTTGCCATGGAACAAACTTTCTTTGACCATCTTGTCCTGTATACAATGCCAGTAGTCTCATTGCTTTGAGTAGGTTGGGTTGGTCTTGGTCCCCCTTGCTTTAAAATGTAGTTATATATGAGAGTATATATATATATATATATTGCTTTGAGTAGGTTGGGTTGGTCTTGGTCCCCCTTGCTCTAAAATGTAGTTATATATTAACCGCAGACCCACGTAATGTATGAGAATATATATATATATATATTATGCAATGGGTGTAATATATAAAATGTAACACTTACTTCAAGTATTGTCAATTTTTTTAAAAGATTTCTACAAGCATATTTTATCTTTTTATCCCTACAGATATATCATTCTATTTTTTTTAATTAATATTTTTTAAAGGTGAACCATATCCTTCTAATTTATGTTGTAATGTATTATATTTGCCTAATATACAACTAAACTTTATCAGTTTCAAATTTATTATTCAATTTCTTTAGCAATAGGAAAACTATCATGATAATCAAAATTTATCACAAAATTACAATGTTATCTTAACCAAAATTAAAATGAAACCAAAGATATAAAAGATAGGCTTTATAATTATTTATTATTCAAAATTTTAAACAATTGGTAGGCATATTCAAATTCATAGCCATGTAGACTGTGTTTTGATAAAAACTCAAATTCCTATTTCCAAAAAAAAAAAAAAAAAAAAAAAATAGTATTATCCCAAACCAAAATTTAACCAAAGCTATAGAAGGGAGAGATAAAACTTTGTGATGGGAAATTGAAACACAATACCAAAACACATAATTTATAAAAATAAAAAAAATAAATAAAAAAACCTTTGTTGATGCCCACTTTTTGACAAAGGGCCCAATAGCAGAAGAAGCCCAACAATATGAAGAAAGTGAGAAGAGAAAATAGTAAAGCAAGCAGGTCGAAATGGCAAGAATAATGGGCTCACAAGAATAATAAGAGTTAAAGAGGAAATAAATGGACCAAGAAAGCTCAAGCAATGAAGTAGTAAACCCATGGGAACAAGAAGAGGTAAAGAAGAAGTAAATGAGCTGGGGAAGCCCAAGAAACGAGTTAGTAAATTCATTGGGTTGGCTTAAAGGCCAATAAGCCCGAAAAGTAATAAAAGGTAAAGATGTGGTAATTAGGCCGAGGAAGCCCAAAGGATTTAGCAAAAGCCCATGAGAGTAAAAGAGGTAAAGAAGAAGTAAATGGGCCGAGGAAGCCTGATGAATGAAATGGATTGGCACAGTAGGACTGTTGGCCTGTAAAGCCCAAAAGAGGTAAGGATGTGGAAAGTGGGCTGACACAGCAGGAATGTTGGCCAATAAAGCCCAAAAGAGGTAAGGATGTGGAAATTGGATTGGCACAATAGAAACATCAGCCTGTAAGCCCATAGGTAATAAGGAAATAAAAGAGAGGTAATGATACAGCAGGAGCAATGCAGTGACATGGCAAGATCCCCAGCCAAGAAGCCCACGAACACAGGAAAGAAGATGGGCTAAGCAGGAAGGAGAGGGCCTACACCCAAGCAATGCCTAGTCTAAAGAAGAGATGGAAGGCAAAGAACGTGAACCCAAAGAACCATATGTCTTTTACGCTGTAAGAGTTAAACACCTACTAGAACGTACAGTAGAATCAGAAAAACACAGAGGCAATAGCAAATGTGTGAAAGCCAGAAAAGTAATGGATTCAGACGGAAGTAGAGTATACACACATGGCCCAAGCACCACCTACTTGTACCCAATCAATACATGGGAGGTGGGCCATGGGTCAAGGGTATCAGAGGGTGTGGTTTGGCGATGGGGAGAAAAAGGAAGTCTATTTTGGAGTTCCTGCTCAAACTTCTTTAGGGAGAAATGTCTTGTTGGGATGACATCTCATTCAAAAGAAGTAAGTATGAGTTGGAACCACTGGATGCATGCCATGGAGGTAGGTGAGGGAGAGGTTTAACCCTTATCCAGATGAGAGTAATGAAAACAAAGAGAGGTAAGAGACAAGACATGCCATTTTTGTCTGGGAATGAGACGTGGTGCAGCCAACATAGTGTAATGGTAGTGGCTGGACAGCTGGCAGGCCAGTGGGTAGTCTTGGAAGGACGCCTATAACGAGCCAAAAGCAGTTGAGGGGTAAAAAGAATCTTGTCATGGCAGACAGTATAAAAGGCAATAGTTGTGAATAGTGAAAGGGGGGGGGGGGAACCACGACAAGAAATAGAGATAGAACAAGGAAGAAAATGAGAGAAAAGAAAAGAAGAACACAGAAATCAGAGAAAAGCATGAGTGATAGGAATAAAGGCATGCATCAATAGGAGAGGTAAGAGACAAGACAAGTCATTTTTGTCTGGGAATGAGGCGTGGTGCAGCCAACATAGTGTAATGGTAGTGGCTGGACAGCCGGCAGGCCAGTGGGCAGTCTTGGAAGGACGCCTACAACGAGCCAAAAGTGGTTGAGGGGTAAAAATGGTAAATCCTATCATGGTAGATAGTATAAAAGGCAATAGTTGTGAATAGTGAAAGGGGGGGGGGGGGAGAACTACTACAAGAAATAGAGATAGAATAAGGAAGAAAAAGAGAGAAAAGAAAAGAAGAACACAGAAATCAGAGAAAAGTATGAGTGATAAGAATAAAGGCATGCATCAATAAGCTACCCATTTCTCTCCCTCTTGACAAACCCACTCTCTGAGAAGTTAAGAGTTAGAGTTTAAGCCATCTAGGTCATTTTTTCAAAGTGTGTAATCTCTATAGCAGAAGCCTTCTCTAAGGTTACTCACATTGGAGATCAGCTCCTTTTTTGGACTTGTGTTTGCTGAATAACTAAGTCCACTTCTTTGGCAGACGAGTTTTACTTTTTGATTGATGAATGATTAATTTGTTACCTTATTACTAAATCGTTTGTTGTAATCTTGTTATTCGTGGTTGTATTATTCTACCATAACCTTGTTAGATTCCTTGGTTTTGTTATTTAGGTGTTTGTATCATTTGTAAAATGTTATAGTTATCCTGCTGTATTGTGTTTCTTGCTGTAATGTTTGTAATAGTTACTCCTGCAGTGGGCATGCAATACACTTAAGACTCCTGCTAGGGCACTTCTATACTGGGATGGTCCAACTTGTGCACAAGCTGGCCTAATGTATGTTTCATTTAGGCCAGTCTCAACTCTCCTACCTCAGAATCACGAGCCATGGTACCGCAAGAGAGATCAAAGCCCAACAACACAAAAAGCCCACCACAACTTTTTAATTAGAGTTATAAGAAAGAACAAAAATTCACCAAAAGAAAGGGGGCAAAGAGAGAGAGAGAGAGAGAGAGAGAGAGAGAGAGCTCACAATTTTTTGTGTGGAAAAAATATGTATTGAATGGAGGAAATGATATCAAATTTATGTAAAATAAAATGGGAAGAAGAATAGTTAAAATATAAGAAAGAGAAAAGGATAAATGAAGTGTAACGGTGAAATAGAGAGTAGTGGGGGAGGTAAAGAGGCAAAGATGGAATGGAAAAGTTGGAAGAAGTGTAACCGTAGGTGTGAACTAATAGGTAGAAGAAGAGGATTTTGTTGTGAGAGTAGTGAGATTTATTGCATACATTAATATATATATATATATATATATATATATAGAGAGAGAGAGAGAGAGAGAGAGAGAGAGAGAGTCAATGTTGAAAGGAACTTTTAATATAGACAATAGACAATTAGTGTTATGATGGCGTGAAGTGCATCACATTGGCCAAAAATAATTAATTTGCAATACACAATCAATAAAGATGGAAAACCACAAAAAATAAATATATAGCGACGTGGTCACTGATGTGGCTCAACAGGAGCGTAGCAACACTAAATGCTACTTTTCAGCTTTTAGATATATATAAATAGATTTGTTTGTTGTCACATAATCATCTAATTTCTTGTCCTTAGACCACTGGGGGAAGCTATTTGGACGAAAGCTACACATCAATCATCATTAAGATTTAAGGGTTGTGCCAATGAGCAACAAAACTGATGAATTCAAGGTGATTTGACTCGATCTTTTGTGTGGGGAATATGACAAATCAAGGTAAAATTAAGACAAAATCCTGAACTCAAGTGAAAAAGAATGCTTGTTTTTTTATTGTTGGGATTAATGTATTCTTTTGTCTGTGTCCTAGGTTATTTGGCCTTTAGTGTATAGCTAATATGAGCAAGCCTCGGAGTTGGGACTGAGGTCTGGTGATCTTAAACATATTAATCTTTAGCATTTGATATAAGTTTTTGTCAAAATCAATTATTTGTAGGTTGTCTTATACATACTAGTCATCACCCACCACAACAAAGGATCCTATCTTCATACGCCAGCAATGATACTAAAAGTTCTCACAAGGTATATGCAGTTCTGATCTTTTTGGACTAGTAATTTGTGACAAATCTTCATCCACAGTGTTTCATAAAGATTCATCCTTCTTGGCAAGCACTAATCATAAAACTACTTTTATTTAATCATAGTTGAATCATGAGAGCTTCTAGAGTAAGCTTCTGCCAATGATTTTTAGCTTTGATGCCACATTAGCATGTGTAGATTCAGCATCAGCCGCCACCTAATAGTAATTGGATTCGCTTTTTTTCAATTGCACATACAAATCTCCACAGTTGCTAACTTCTAAGGATTACTTCAAAATAAAAGTGAGAGAACTTTGTTCAGTTAAAACATGTGTTAATTAAGCAGCAACATTTTTTCAATAGCTAGAGAATCTGAATAAGCGCTGCTGTCTGAAATCTGATCTCATACCCACTTTCTGATAGAGACTTCACAAGCCACCAGCAACAGAAAGGCCTCCTCAGTACAAGTTTGGGACACTCAGACATCAAAGGGCATTCTATATATAAAAGATTATAAAGAGAACAAGTTGCACCAAGTAGGATCACAAAATAAAATTTGATACACATTAAAATAGTGCAGATATGTAAGAAAAGTTAGTGTTGGTCTCGAATCTTGTATCCTATGAATTATGATGCTTAATGCACTGCCTGTTTAAGTGGCTAATTTAAAGAATGAGTTCGTACATAAGACACAATACAAGATGCTTTGCACTTGGACTCCATGCCACTATTCCTGCTCCAACTGTTGATTTCAACTCAAAATGTTGATTGAATTCCTAATATACACAGTTTCTATAAAACTTTGCCATGTCTTGCTGATGATGCCGAAAATCGCCAGTTAGTCACACAATCCTCACGCGCTTGAAACAATACCTGCACAACACAAAATTAGAAGACTTTAGGAGAGTACCGGTGTGGTACTGGCCAAAAACCCTCCGATGGTTAAGTTAGAGAACTTTCACAACTATAGAGTGTCAAAATTAGGGTGAATTATGCGTACCTTATTTTCTGTGGGTCTTGGGTTTTTATAGTGGTGTAGATTCAACCTTCGTTTCTTGCGCAAGAAAATGTTTTCTTATGAGAAAAGATCATCATAAATGCGCGTATATTACGGGATCCTTCCCATGTTAGGATTCTTTTCATATTGGGATTCTATTGACTAGGGTTAATCGTGGGACGCAAGTGTTTCCATTTAGAATTCCTTGGAGACCACTTAAGTTATGTGGATGCCACGTGGCCTTGAGATCCGTCCACCTCATGTCCGTGTATCTTGGATCCGTCCATGTAGAAACACTATCTGTCCACTAATCTAGTACCGTCAGGTCTGTTTAAATGGATCCGTCATCCCTAATTTTATACTCTTCACTTGCGAATATAAATATAATTTTCTTCCAAATTGATTTAGAAGAAAACTTCTTTAACCATAGCGACCATTAAATAAATAATCATATAACTAATTTAGATAACTTAGTGTGTGTTTGGATTGAAATGAAAAATTAAAATTATTGTTGGGCTTTGTGGAGCCTAGTTTATGTTTGATTCGGTTGAAGACCCGACCCGACTCGAATAATGTTGCGTGGTTTTTAATGGGAGATTTTCTGAGGCTTAGTCCATGGAGTGGAGGTTTGGGCCGATAGGCCCAAGGTCTGGGGGATATAAAAGCCGCTTTTGTGATTAGGGTTTTGTTACCGTTGTCGTGTTTTTAAAGAGAGAGAAAAACACTGTAGCCGCACTTTGTATTTTTCCCTGATAATAGTGAAATCCCTGCAACTCCGTGGACGTAGGCAAATTGCCGAACCACGTAAATACTGTCTTGTGCGTGTGATTGTTTTCTTTGACGTGTGTTTTCTCTATTTTTTTTGTTTCTCACAGGTTGAAATTTCGATTGAATTCCCAACAACTGGTATCAGAGCCTAGGGTTAGGTTTAAGTGGGAGCAACGGCAGAGGAAGCAGGAAAGGCGTCTGGAATAGAAAAGTTTGATGGCACAGACCTCGCGTATTGGAGGATGCAGATTGAAGATTATCTCTATGGGAGGAAATTGTACCTGCCTCTTTTGGGGACAAAACCTGATGCGATGAAGGCTAATGAATGGGCTCTTCTTGACAGACAGGTACTGTGAGTTATCAGGTTAACTCTGTCTAGGTCTGTTGCACACAATGTTGTAAAGGAGAAGACCACAGCAGATCTGATGAAGGCTTTGTCTGGTATGTATGAAAAGCTGTCAGCAAACAACAAGGTGCATCTGATGAAGAAACTATTCAATTTGAAGATGGCAGAGAATGCATCAGTAGCACAATATCTGAATGAATTTAACACTATCACAAATCAATTGTCGTCTTTAGAAATTGATTTTGATGATGAGATTCGTGCTCTGATCGTCTTGGCTTCTTTGCCAAACAGTTGGGAGGCAATGAGGATGGCAGTAAGTAATTCTATAGGAAAGGAAAAGCTCAAGTACAATGATATTCGAGATTTAATTTTGGCTGAGGAGATTCACAGAAGAGATGCAGGTGAAACCTCAAGATCTGGTTCTGCCCTAAACCTTGAGACAAGAGGTAGAGGTAATAACAGAAATTCAAATCGAGGTAGATCAGAATCCAGAAATACTAATCGAAACAGAAGTAAATCTAGATCAGGCCAACAAGTACAATGCTGGAATTGTGGGAAAATAGGTCACTTTAGGAACCAATGCAAAAGTCCTAAGAAGAAGAATGAAGATGATTCTGCTAATGCTGTAACAGAAGAGGTACATGATGCATTACTTCTTGCAGTAGACAGTCCACTTGATGATTGGGTTTTGGACTCAGGAGCTTCGTTTCATACCACTCTATACTGAGAAATCATACAGAATTATGTTGCAGGTGATTTTGGTAAGGTGTATTTGGCTGATGGTTCAGCCTTGGATGTTGTAGGTATGGGAGACGTCCGGATATTGTTGCCCAATGGATCTGTTTGGTTACTGAAGAAGGTTCGACATATTCCTGACCTGAGGAGGAATCTGATTTCTGTTGGACAACTTGATGATGAAGGGCATGCAATACTATTTGTTGGTGGTACTTGGAAGGTTACAAAGGGAGCTAGAGTATTGGCTCGTGGAAAGAAGACTGGCGCTCTCTATATGACCTCAAGTCCAAGAGACACAATTGCAGTTGCTGAAGCAAGTACTGATACAAGCCTATGGCACTGCAGACTTGGTCACATGAGTGAGAAAGGGATGCGGATGCTGCTGTCAAAATGGAAACTACCAGAATTGAAGTCCGTTGATTTTGACATGTGTGAAAGCTACATCTTAGGAAAGCAGAAAAATGTGAGCTTCTTGAAAACTGGCAGAACACCGAAGGCTGAAAAATTGGAGTTAGTACACACTGATTTGTGGGGACCTTCTCCGGTTGCATCCCTTGGAGGTTCAAGGTACTACATCACTTTCATTGATGACTCAAGCAGAAAGGTATGAGTTTATTTTCTGAAAAATAAATATGATGTATTTGAAACTTTTAAAAAGTGGAAGGTCATGGTTGAGACAGAAACATGTTTAAAACTAAAATGTTTGAGGTCTGATAATGGAGGAGAGTACATAGATGGAGGGTTCAGTGAGTATTGTGTTGCACAGGGAATTAGGATGGAAAAGACCATTCCTGGGACACCACAACAGAATGGTGTGGTTGAGCGCATGAACAGAACTCTCAATGAGCGTGCTAGGAGTATGAGGTTGCATGCTGGACTACCAAAAACTTTCTGGGCTAATGCTGTTAGCACTGCAGCTTACTTGATAAACCGAGGGCCATCAGTTCCCATGGATTTCAGACTTCCTGAGGAGGTTTGGAGCGGTAAAGAGGTAAAGTTTTCACATTTAAAAGTTTTTGGTTGTATTTCTTATGTTCATATTGATTCTGATGCTCGTAGTAAACTTGTTGCAAAGTCAAAATATGTTTTTTCATTGGCTATGGTGATGAGAAATTTGGCTATAAGTTTTGGGATGAACAAAACAGGAAAATCATCAGAAGTAGAAATGTGATATTTAATGAACATGTTATGTACAAGGACAGGTCAACTGTAGTGTCAGATGTTACAGAGATAAATCAAAAGAAATCTGAGTTTGTCAACTTAGATGGATTGACTGAAAGTACTGTCCAGAAAAGGGGTGAAGAAGATAAGGAGAATGTAGATTCACAAGTACATTAGAGTACACCTGTAGCTGAAGTCCGCAGATCTTCCATGAACATTAGACCTCCACAGCGTTATTCACCCGCTTTAAATTATCTCCTGTTGACTGATGGTGGTGAGCCAGAGTGTTATAATGAAACCTTGCAAGATGAGAATTCAAGCAAGTGGGAGTTAGCCATGAAGGATGAGATGGATTCCTTGTTGGGGAATCAGACATGGGAACTGACTGAATTGCTAGTAGGAAAGAAGGCTTTGCACAACAAGTGGGTATACAGAATAAAGAATGAGCATGATGGTAGCAAATGTTACAAGGCCAGATTAGTTGTTAAAGGGTTCCAGCAGAAGGAAGGCATTGACTACACAGAGATATTTTCTCCAGTTGTGAAGATGTCAACTGTAGGGGCTCGTTTTGTCGTAAATCCCCCAACAATACATTTCTTTAGAGAGTGGGACGAAGGGTTTGGCGCTAACAGGCTTGCCACCAGTTTCTCCGGAAACGTTCTTCCTTCGAGGGGGCTTTGCCCCGTTCTTCTTGGCTTGGGGCTGCTCCTCGGACGGCTGATGGGCCCCCCATTCTGAAGGGCACCTTGCATTATATATCTCTTTCGGTCGATCCTAGCCTTCCAACTGTCGATCATCCAGACCACTGCTTGAGGACCTGTCCCATCAGCCACGTTCCTCACCTTACTGTGGGTCACAACACCCAAGGTCGTGCTGTTCAGGAGTCCTCTCAGCATTGATACCGCCAGGGGAGTTAGGTAGATGCATTAAGTGTGGATGTGACCACCTATACTGGGTTTGTCCCCCACCTGGGATTAGGATAGGTATGCCGAGGAAGGGGGGTGTCCTCGGCGTGGGCCCAGAGGGCTAAAAGCCCCTAGACAACTGCCTGGGACAACCATCACTCCTCGGCATGGGCCTTGGGCCAGCCTAAAGGTGGGCCGAGGCTTCCAGGCCCACGGGCCCCACAATAGCCCCTCAAAATCCTGCTGCACGTTCCCTTGAACGGGGAGGAGGGTTTTGATATCCACGGCCCTCATACCCCAGAAGGCCTTCCGCTGGTTGGTTCTTCCCCAAATAGTCGGCTTGGTGCTTCAATTCTTCGGCAAGTAGTTAGTCTCCTATGGAAGATTCTGTTGTTGCCTTCAAGAAAGTGGCAAGCTCCCCGTAGGCTTGGGTCCGGGGACCATTCAAGACCTAGGTACAGTTGCTGCCTTCAAGATAGTGGCTAGCTCCCCGTAGGCTTGGGTCCGAGGACCATGCAAGACCTAGGTACAGTTGCTGCCTTCAAGATATAGTGGCTAGCTCCCCGTAGGCTTGGGTCCGAGGACCATGCAAGACCTAGGTACAGTTGCTGCCTTCAAGATAGTGGCTAGCTCCCCGTAGGCTTAGGTCCGAGGACCATGCAAGACCTAGGTACAGTTGCTGCCTTCAAGATATAGTGGCTAGCTCCCCGTAGGCTTGGGTCCGAGGACCATGCAAGACCTAGGTACAGTTGCTGCCTTCAAGATATAGTGGCTAGCTCCCCGTAGGCTTGGGTCCGAGGACCATGCAAGACCTAGGTACAGTTGCTGCCTTCAAGATAGTGGCTAGCTCCCCGTAGGCTTAGGTCCGAGGACCATGCAAGACCTAGGTACAGTTGCTGCCTTCAAGATAGTGGCTAGCTCCCCGTAGGCTTGGGTCCGAGGACCATGCAAGACCTAGGTACAGTTGCTGCCTTCAAGATATAGTGGCTAGCTCCCCGTAGGCTTGGGTCCGAGGACCATGCAAGACCTAGGTACAGTTGCTGCCTTCAAGATAGTGGCTAGCTCCCCGTAGGCTTGCTGTCTAACGCTCTTTAGTAGGAGCTCGTCCTCGGATCCGAGAGTTTTGCTTTTGGTGTAACGATGTCCTCGGGTCGTTTGCTGGGAACTATTTTTCCTCAGGTCGGATTGTGACCTCACACGTGACGTTGACCTCGCCTCCAGTTCGTGTTCCCCATCTTTTAGTTTTCGAGGCGTCGCTTGGCCTTTCGTGCCCCGCGCTTGACGTTTCGGTGAACGAGACGCGTTTTCATTAATGCCCTCGTGAATTAACACGAATCCGGCGGTTGGCAATCCCCTTGGAATGGGGTGAAAATTAATTCCGTTTGACAATCCTCCCTTCGAATTCTGCGCGGCTCAACTCCCACCAGTTTTCGCCTTCTATATAAGGCGTTCTGGGGGGAATGTTTCTCCTCATTCCATGGACCTTCCACCACAACCAGAAATACGTCCTTCCGCCTCTCTGAGCCCCTTTAACACCACCGCCAGGATTGCGACCAAAGTTGGGAGATATGGGATTGAGGGCCGCTGTGGCTGCAGCCCCCACTGGGCTTTCGGCGCGGCAGAGTCCGGGCGTAACATTGGCAGTGCCGTATGCGGTGGCCAGGTGGGACGTTGTTGAAGTACCTAACGTCTCTCCCCGGGGTGCACCTCCGGTGGAGGAGACACGCGAACTCATGTCATGGCTGGCGCCTGAGTGTTGCCGTCTCCAACGGCCAGCGCTTGGGAGGATTGGAGAGCATCAAGGAAACATCACGGGGGAGGACATTCCGGTGCCCCTGCATCTGCTCCTCGCTTTGTTCAAGCTTCCGCCTTGAAGCGAGCCAGCCTCAGCCCCCTTTCCCGCTTTTATTGTCAAGTTCTCCCATTCTCTTGATGCCAATAAAAGCACGGGTTGACACTTCCCCCTCCCTCTAGCTAGTTGTAGAATCGGACCGCCTGAGCCTCCGATTGTAGGATTAGCTTGTAATAAAGCTTGTAAAACAAGCCTGCCTGAGCCTCTGATTGTATCTTGTAATCTTCTTTTCATGAAATAATAAAAACTTCTCTTTTTATTTGCTGTTGAGTCTTCTTTTTACTGCGATTCTTTTTTTTTTTTTTTTTTTTCCTTTTTTTTTTTTGCGAAGTGACCGCTTAGAACGATCGCCGGTTGCGCCGGCCAGCGCACTAACCCTTCCCACAGACGGCGCCAATTGTAGGGGCTCGTTTTGTCGTAAATCCCCCAACAATACATTTCTTTAGAGAGTGGGACGAAGGGTTTGGCGCTAACAGGCTTGCCACCGGTTTCTCCGGAAACGTTCTTCCTTCGAAGGGGCTTTGCCCCATTCTTCTTGGCTTGGGGCTGCTCCTCGGACGGCCGAGGGGCCCCCCATTCTGAAGGGCACCTTGCATTATATATCTCTTTCGGTCGATCCTAGCCTTCCAACTGTCGATCATCCAGACCACTGCTTGAGGACCTGTCCCATCAGCCACGTTCCTCACCTTACTGTGGGTCGCAGCACCCAAGGTCGTGCTGTTCAGGAGTCCTCTCAGCATTGATACCGCCAGGGGAGTTAGGTAGATGCATTAAGTGTGGATGTGACCACCTATACTGGGTTTGTCCCCCACCTGGGATTAGGATAGGTATGCCGAGGAAGGGGGGTGTCCTCGGCGTGGGCCCAGAGGGCTAAAAGCCCCTAGACAACTGCCTGGGATAACCATCACTCCTCGACATGGGCCTTGGGCCAGCCTAAAGGTGGGCCGAGGCTTCCAGGCCCACGGGCCCCACATCAACAATTAGATTGGTGTTGGGAATGGTGGCTGCAGAAAACTTACATCTTGAGCAGTTAGATGTGAAGACGGCATTCCTTCATGGTGACTTGGAGGAAGACCTTTACATGATTCAGCCAGAAGGGTTCATTGTTCAGGGACAAGAGAATCTAATCTGCAAATTGAGAAAGAGCTTGTATGGCCTAAAACAAGCTCCTAGACAGTGGTACAAGAAATTTGACAGTTTTATGCATAGATTGGGTTCAAGAGATGTGAAGCTGATCACTGTTGCTATGTTAAGTTTTTTGACAATTCTTACATCATATTACTATTGTATGTGGATGATATGCTTATTGCAGGGTCTTGCATTAAGGAGATTAATAATCTGAAGAAGCAATTGTCAAAACAGTTTGCAATGAAGGATTTGGGAGCTACAAAGCAAATCCTTGGTATGAGAATCATTAGAGACAAGACTAATGGTACATTGAAGCTTTCACAGTTAGAGTATGTGAAGAAAGTTCTCAGTAGGTTCAACATGAATGAAGCTAAACTAGTGAGTACACCTTTGGGTAGTTATTTCAAATTAAGCAAAGAACAGTCACCGAAGACAGAAGAAGAAAGGGACCATATGAGCAAGGTGCCCTATGCCTCAGCTATTGGCAGCTTGATGTATGCTATGGTGTGTACAAGGTCAGACATAGCACATGCAGTGGGAGTTGTGAGCAGATTCATGAGTAGGCTTGGAAAGCAGCATTGGGAGGCAGTCAAGTGGATTCTGAGATATCTGAAGGGTTCATCAAATACATGTCTTTGCTTCACAAGTGCAAGTTTGAAACTGCAGGGTTATGTAGATGCTGATTTTGCTGGCGATATTGATAGTAGAAAGAGTATTACTGGGTTTGTATTTATTCTGGGTGGTACAACTATATCATAGGCTTCAAATCTGCAAAAGATTGTTACTTTGTCTACTACAGAAGCTGAGTATGTTGCAGCAACTGAAGTTGGAAATGAGATGATTTGGCTACATGATTTCTTAGATGAATTGGGTAAGAAGCAGGAGATGGGCATTCTACACAGTGACAGTCAAAGTGCAATTTTTCTTGCTAAAAATTCAGCTTTTCATTCAAAGTCAAAACATATACAGACAAAATACCACTTTATCTGGTACCTTGTTGAAGATAAGCTGGTAATACTTGAGAAGATATGTGGATCTAAGAACCCGGCAGACATGTTGACTAAGGGTGTCACTATTGAGAAGCTAAAGCTGTGTGCAGTTTCAGTTGGCCTTCTAGCTTGAGGACAGGAGGATGAGTTGCAGGGATGAGGGATTGCTTTTGGAGGATAGCGGCTGATGTTGGTGATTGAACTAGTCTCCAAGTGAGAGATTTGTTGGGCTTTGTGGAACCTAGTTTATGTTTGATTCGGTTGACGACCCGACTCGACCCGAATAATGTTGCGTGGTTTTTAATGGGAGATTTTCTGAGGCTTAGTCCATGGAGTGGAGGCTTGGGCCGATAGGCCTAAGCCGTAGCCCATGGACAAGCTTCTTGGGGGTCCGGGGGATATAAAAGCCACTTTTGTGATTAGGGTTTTGTTACCGTTGTCGTGTTTTTAGAGAGAGAGAAAAACACTGTAGCCGCATTTTGTATTTTTTCCTGATAATAGTAAAATCCCTGCAACTCCGTGGATGTAGGCAAATTGCCAAACTACGTAAATACTGTCTTGTTTGTGTGATTGTTTTCTTTAACGTGTGTTTTCTCTATTTTTTTTGTTTCTCACAAGTTGGAATTTTGGTTGAATTCCCAACAATTATTTCACTATTTAGCTTATTTTTGCTACTATTCATGAGCCTCACTGCACTTTTTGGTACTATTCATGGACTCTACTGTATTATTTCAACTAACTTTTACCTTTATCTACAGTACTTTCAACAATAATTTTTCAATTTTAGCAAAATAAACTGTATCCAAACACACCCTTAATAGATATGTCATAAAAATTACAGTGTGAATAGAATATTAATCTATTTGGAGGAAAACTTTATTTTGCACTTATATATAATGTAGGAAAAAATTAATAATAAAGAGAACAAATGGCTGGAAATAACTGACAAACTTTATTTGAGTAGTTGATGACTAATGCTGGATTTAGGAATTAAATAATTAACTAATGCGGGATTGAGGAATTGAATAAGCACAGTTGTACGCATGAGCACTTAATAGCCATGCTTTATTGATGCCTAAGTGCTTGAATTGATCCCGTGTTTATGTAATGATAAAAAGTTCAAAGGAAAAACATCATCTCTTTGGTGCAATGAATTGCAGAATTTTTCCTTTCATTTCCAAGACGAATAAGTTCTTTAGCTATTTTATACTTAGTAAAGAGAAAAGGCTGGCCCTAATAGCCACTCAAAGTGTAGGGCACACCCTATCTTTTTCCATGTTTCTGTCCCTCACCGTTAACTAAATTTGGGACAATATGTTATTCTTATTCGATTTCTTTTTTTCTTTTCTTTTCTTTTTTCCCACTTGAACATGTTTGCAGTGATTTGACAAATATTGGACATAGAGTAGAATCATTAACATTTAGTGTTATATATGTTTTTTGTTCCAATAATAATAATTGAAAAAACATATATGACAGTATGACACCAAGAAACCTGATGTTCATAGGGGAACATACACGCCTAAGTATATAATAGTGGCCTTAGTTGCTCTTAAACTGTCAAGCCTATAAGGTAGAAATGAGTCAATTTATTGAAGTTGAGTTAAACCACCCTTTCTAACCCAAGAATGGGTCCACTAAGAGGGTCAATATTATTGCATAAATTATAATCATCAGGTTAAGAATAATCAATCTAGATATTCTTTGGCCTAAAGCAGTTGAGATTCACTTACCACTTTCACAAACTTTTTAGCAAGCCAAATATCTCTTTACGAGACACAATTTACAGAAGTTAGATCATGGTTATCAATTGCTTTATTGACTAATTTAAAATCTATCAGACAAGATCCTTTTTCTCGTTTATAAATATCAACTAAGGAATTTTAAGATTAGCATTAGTCTAAGCACTAATAAAAGAAAATTCATGATTATGTTGGGCCATGCATGAAGGACGAAGACAAACGGGCCTAAGTGCTTGCTGTGGGGGCCTATAATTTAGTGGAGAGTCATGGGCTCTTCCCATCATAGAAAGGGAGAGAATATATGCCATCATGTAACTATGATCCCAAAAGTGCTCTTTGTTTATCATATTTAATTAACAAAGTTTACATTAACTCTTAGTGAGCGTTTCCCAATACAGCAGTAAAGCAATCCTTCAGCATTTCTCTCTCTCTTTGTGCTGGGCATATATAAAAAAAAACACAAGAAGATTCTTCTGCATAAATACACTGGCCAAGGCGTTTGCACCTCTTCTGTATCTTAAAATCTCAGATGGGTGTTCCTCAGACTCCAAATCCTCCACACCTTTCTCCGGCACTTCAACTTAAACTTTACCAAGCTTTCATATTCTCAATTCCTATCCTATTTTCCATTATTCTACTTCTCCTGTTTTACTTGTTCTACCTCAAGAGGAGAGCTTCTACTCTCTCATATCCCCCACCTATACTTTCAAGAAGTCCTGTTCCAGCTAGTGCATATTTTACCTCAGTAAGATCTCTCTCTCTCTCCTCTCTCTCTCTCTCTCTCACATACACACAATATTGCATACCCTACATGCAAGCACACATACAAATAGAAAAACAAGTACAATATGGTATCATGTGTGTGTGTGTGTTTTTTTTTGAGTAAAGGTACTTTTTTGTTTGATCTTTAATAATAAGCTCATTGAATTACCCCAACATAGACTAAGAAAATGTTATTGTACATGTATGGCATCACTACTGTGATGATGTCAATCATGTACTATAAAATTTGACAATACTCGTCCTGATCTTTTTCAAAGTTTTCAGGCTATAGAGAGATTCACAGATATTCATATTAGAGTTATACATGATATATAGCTTCTCTTTCAAGCCAATATTTGTCTAATTCTCTTTTGCTTCATATTTTCTACAGCCTTCTCAAGTGGGCTTGAAGGGGGAGATCAAGGACAAGCTTCCAACAATCTTGTTTGATGAGGAATTAAGGACAAAGGAATCACAGTAAGTATTTTTTGTTTTTCCTTTTACCTTTCAGATTTCCCCTATACTTTTAATCCAAATAAGATTAGAAAATGACTATCAATTTTACTTTAAAAATTTTACAAAGTGAGTGTCATACCAATAACATAATAAAAGAATTTCCTATTTATTATTTTTTGTTTTGTATTTAAAAGTTGATGAGCTAGCTATTAATGTAAGGGTTATATGGTTGTTGGACAATTCTTAAATAGTTTAGAAGCAATAATCGGGACTCTCACAAAAAGAGTGGGCTCCACACTTGGGTCTCACATCCTTTGTGAGAGGCCCAGGACTACCTAAGTTTTTTCCGTGGTTATTAATCAATTATGCACTACAGCACGTGCACTCGATGGCCTAAAATATATCACATCCGTCAACTTGAAAAGCCCTCTTCATAATAGATGAACGACTGAGAATGACCACTAAGTTTTTTTTTTCCTTTGTGAACTTCACAAAGGACCTTGATAGTGACATATCCTTGAAACCCCTATAGTCGTTACAGCTTCCAGATAGAATTCAATTTTTTTTCACACGAGTATCTCTAATGACATCCACTATTTTCCTAAAAAGTGCGTTTTAAACATTACACGATAAGAGAGTTGCATATATGAGAGATGACATGTTTGGAGGTTATTAAATATGAATAAAGTTGAAAAGAGAATTGTGCATTTGATTTCAAGATTCTTTAGAAAAAGTATCCCAACTGGATAAGATCAACATCCATTCATGTGCTATATGCAGGGTTTTTCTTTTAGGCATAGGAAGATCTGACTTGCCCTCCATGTTGAGTTGCATTTGATTATTATCTCTATTTGTTGCATGTTTTAAATAACTTTCTGCCAACGTTATCACTTCACCTGTATAGATGATCATGAAGACTGATTAAGTCAATATAAAGTCCAGCAAACTCTGACTGCTCATGGATCTCAATTTATATACTTGGTCTGCAAATTGCAGCATAAGTTCTCTAAAGTGCTAAAATGCCAAGGTTGAAACAACCACAACAATTAAACTTAGTCTCAAAATGCTAAGTTTAAAAGTTCATTTTTAAAAACGAAGAACTATTTTTGTTAAACAAACATATTACTAAGACCTCAGAATTGGCCGACCCTAACTAATCTATTTAAAAATACATGGCTGACCCAAAATTTTGGGACTAAGGTTTTGTTGTTATTGTTATATTGTTATTGTAACATATTAGTAAGACAAAGGAATGTAAGATCAACATTTTGGAAAAGTATTAGCAATTTTTCAGTTGAGGTGTAAGTTGAACTGAATTTAAGAAGATTTTATGATATATTTTTCACAGATGTTGTGTCTGCTTGGGAGAATTCGAGATCAAAGAAGAATTGCTTCAAATCCCATCGTGCAAACATGTGTTTCATGTTGAATGCATTCGTCACTGGCTGCACTCAAATTTAACTTGTCCACTTTGTAGATGCTTGGTCACCCCAACCAAACTTGACAATCCAGCTGCTCTACCTACTATATCCGAGCCCCTCCAGCAAGATAGCACAACTTCCAACCAGCACACACAGAATGAATCATCAGAACAGCAGCAGCAACAACAACAAGCAGACAGAGCAAGCTCAAATCTCATTAACATTCCAATAGAACATACAACAATAGCTATTGAAGGATCGTCGAGTGAGAATACACGAATAAGGGAATCTGGCAGATTACCTGACTTGTCCAATTGCAGGGAGAATGAGATGGATCATAGTCCAGAATCAGTAGTTCTCCATATCCGAATGCAATAAATTTATGAAGCCTTCTTTTTCAAGTTGGAATAAAGTGATTGACTATACTCCAGTTCTGAAGGCATGCAGACAGGTCCATGCCTCTTAAAACGTTCACATTTTTTTTGCTGAGTTATTGCTGCTATTCCAACTTTATGAAGGCGGCTATAGTTAGTGTTAGTGAATCAGAGGGAAGATCAGTATAAGTTTTGGAAAGTCTCATTTGAGGTGTGTGTAGTAATTTGCTATTTGTCTTGAAAGAAAAAAAGAGTGCTAGTGCTGGCACAATTATCTTGAGCTCTTTTCTGTAGGTGTAGCCTGATCAAATACAACAAAGTAACGTATATACTGAAAAAAATATATATACAATTTTAGGCCCCCAACAACTTAAGCAACGGAATAATTGGATTAATTGAACAAATAATGCGTATTCCAAAAAAAATAATTTTACTTAACAATTCAATCACAAATATAATTACAATATCTAAAACTAATAATCATCAAAAGAGTAAAAGACAAAAAAAAAAAAAAAAAAAATGATAATCACGTGGAAAACCAATTAACAACCTCTTTGGATTTTTTTTTTTTAATTAAAAAAAAAAAAAAAAAAACCCCTACTCCAAGGGGATCCAACTTGTAGAAAATATAGAAGAAATAGTTACAAATTTACAATCAATCATAATATACAAAACTTTTGTAACCTAGAAATTTCTAGTAATACAACCTCAACAAACACCCTACTTGCTTCCTTAGTGCAGTGGCCTCAAAACTTTCAGAATTGTAGAATTCTTCTACACGTACTCTCTCCACGAACAAACTTTATCCACTACATAGAAATTTCAAACAACAACAACAATCCATTGTCAAAAAACTAACCATGCAGCTGCTTTTCCACTGTAATGGCCTCAGAACTGTAAAATTCTTCTACATGAACTTTCCTCAATAACAACCCTCGTCTGCAACACTAGAACTAATTTGGACAGCAACAACAACCCACTATCGAAAAACTAATTCTGTGGTTTCAAGCGTAACAATTTAGGCAAAAGAGTGAATAAATCACATATTTATTTTATTTTTATTATTTTTTTAAGGAATAACGAGAAAGGCTTCTACATGGCTTGTGCTAACTCTTTCTTTACCTTGAAAAACATGCTTGTAGAAAAAAAGTTGTAAATTTATGTCAAAGTGACAAAAAAAAAGTCTGTCACATAATAATTATGGATAATGATATGATAAAAGGTGTAGTCATAGAATTACATTATTGTAATAGGTAATTTAAGACTATACTTACATGCGTAGGCTTCCTTAGTACATTATAGCTGTGATTCAATAATATGCTCTCAGTTTTGAACATTCTATTCCATTTGTCACATATTTAGAACGAGCCCCTACACAAAAATGACAAAATGTGATCAGATGATTATTCCTTTGTTGCCAACATATGGCACAACATGGGTGATGAATTCTTCAATAACTTTATAAAGTAATCGATGAATCCAAACAAGTGGCGTACGAGTCCCCTTATTATTCACATCGTGTGATCATTGCACCAGCAGTTTGGATTATTTGTAGAAAAAAGTCAAATAAATCTTTTGTCGGCAAGCCCAAAGCATGAGAATTACACGAGAGATCCCTGACATGCAACACATGTATCAGTTCACACAAGCCTCCTTACATTTGATACTGGTACTGTAGGGACACGTTTTACAGTTCAAGCTCAAGATGTATGAAATCTTGGTCCAATGAGCTCAATACAATGAATTTGTAGAGAGCGGGTTGAAGAACTAGGCCCTAATGAATTTGACAACGGCTAGTATGGATTTTAAAAGATGATCAAGTAAGAACAAGAAAAATAGAGCTAGATCTATTCACCATTCGAGAAGATTTTTTTATATAAATTAATAACAATGGGTCCAAATACAATTTTGATTGCTATAGCATCCTCCCTCTCTTCTTTTTTCTCTCCCTTTTCATTTAGGGGTCTCTTACATTATATATCTCATTCCCGGTGATTTTGGCCCTCCATTTGTCAATCGTCCATGCCACTACTTGAGTGTTTGTCCCATCAGACACCCCTTCTGACTCTCTGTGAGTTGCAGTAGCCAATGAAGCACTGTTCAGGGGTTTTTTCCACATAAATGCGGTCAGAAAAGTAGCTGCAATGTATTTAATGCGGAGGTAGCAGTTTTTCCTTAGATATTTTTGGGTTTCCTTCCTTCTCGTGTGTTTATGAGGCACGCTTCCGACATTGGAGCTTTTATGGAGGTCATTTTTGTCATTGGAATACGTATCTAAGCTATATTTGTCATAGCCGAGGAGGAATTCTTCCTTGGACCGCCTTCTACTCCTTTCTTATTTACAAGACTCTTAACTGGAATCTCTCATAACTATTTGTCTTCCTCAGACATGCCAACGTCCTTTGATAAGGCCCAAGACCTAATATATAATTTTGGGCCCTTATCCCTATAATAGTCCCTCAAAACTCCGATTTTTCCCTCTCATCTGAGGAGAAAAGGCGGGATTTTGATTTTTAAGAGACAAAACCATTTATCTCTCTAGTTCACACGTGCGGGAGTGCCGTTTTACGCGCCCCTTGATTGCTATTGACGCTTCGTGGCTTGCGAGGCGCCATTAATTGCTCCAGGCAGCGTTAGGTTCCCCACATCCAACGGCGAGGCGCAGATCCAATGGTTGACATTTTTCCTTGGGTTTTGAGCGAGATAACTCTCACTCAATCCCACCCTCTATATAAAGCATCCGGAGAAATCATTTCCCTCATTTTACAAGTCTTCAAGCTTTCCAGAGATCCCAAGCGCTTAAACTCACAAAGCTCTCTCAGCCACTAAATTTCCCTAAATCTTTTCCTTAAGAAATTTCCAAAAGATTTTTCCTAAAGGTTCAGGGTTTAGTACACCTGTTCTCATAAGTATCTATCTCTTCAAACTTTCTGTTTCTCCTTGGCCGAGCTCCTCGGCCTTCTTCCTTATTAGAAAACTTTGTCCTTGTCATCCACATTCGCATAGATGGGTAGATTTAAGCACTTAGTGGATTCTCCGGCCGGTATGGAGGGTATTAGGGCCAAATACCATATCCTATAGGGAGTGGGCTTACAATACTGTCCCCTAGACCGAATACTTACTAATAGAGAGATGGGTGAAGTTGTCATTCTAATGATCACTTTTATAGAGGGAGGAATGACTCTTTCTATGGGTAGGATAACCAGAAATTACCTCCTCAACCACAGGTTGTGTCCCCATCAGTGCGCTCCCAACTTGTTTAGAGTCCTAGGGTGTATAGATGTTTTGAACGACCAAATGAACTTAGGGCTCACATGGCATGACGTCGTTCATATGTACAAGTGACATTCCCTTGCTAGCGCAGGATATTACCTCAAATCTCGGTCCGATGTCGTTAGGTTGATATCCTGCCTTCCTAAGTCCAACAAGGGCTTGAAGGATGACTATCTGGTCTCCTCTAGGGCATGGCACGACGATCTTCCTTGCCCAACTCAGGCAGGAGAGCCAGGTGGGGTACATTTAGGATCAATTCTTTTGAACAAGGGGTTTAACCCTTTCACTTTTAACACTTCATCTTCTTCTGATGATAATCTTCATCCGTCTGACTATGATTTCCTTCTTGGATGTTTTTGCAGATAAAAGCCACGTTGCTCTGAGGATCAGTTTGACCAACGTTTCGGCTTTCAACTACCTACTAAGGTCGAAGATATTTATAAGTGAGGACGGACAGCTACGAGCCACTCACTTAATTTTGGATTACGAGCCTTTATCTCACGTATTCTAGGACGCAGGCCAAGCGATAAGGGCTGGAAGTTCTAGATTGGCTCGGATAAACGTCTTGAAACTGGCATTTTTGGCTCGGAGAGATCTTTCGCCCGTTCAGTTGCCCATTCAACACGCCCTTCAAGAGGTAGCTGCTCCAAGAGAGGAGATAGCTTCTACACACTCATCCCTCGAGGCCAAGATTGAGCAATTCTGCTTTGACGAGGAAGATGAAGTGCCAGCAAGGCCGGTAGAACTCTTGGACTCTGAAGCTGATTTTGACCGACTTTCTGCTGCACATTCTCCGAGTTGATAGTAGCTTGGATCAATACCAGCTTAAAAGTCAAAGAAGAAGGCATGGACTTGAAGCAAAGGACCGGCCTAAAGGGCTTAATGGCCAACAAGAACAAGGGACAAGCTTTGAAAGAAGTCCCTAAGACTCAGGTTACTCCCAATCTTTCTCCTCCTCCCCTTTCGCTCCTTGCTGACCTCGGATTAAAGGCCATTCCGGATTTAAGGAAGAAGAGGCCAGTTGAGGACCTGGAGGAAGGTGAGGTAGGACCTCAAAAGGCGGCCAAGCAACAAAAGAAAGCTAAGGACCCCAAGGACAAGAGGGCCCACTTGGTGGAGAGCCGGGATGAGGCCGAAGTGCGCCGAGGGCAGCGCTCCTGGGTGCCTCGGCTAGAGGTAGAGGATGCTCCCATTTCTTGGGACGCCACGATCTGGGAGTCTTAAAGGGGGCACGCCGGCATCCTCGCCGAGGCCTTAGAGCAGCCTTTTCTCCTCCCCAGAGACATGGAGGGTCTCAGGCGTATTAGGCAACCTGACCTCTTCATGTCATTGAAGAGGGGCCTTGCAATGGTAAGTCAACTAGCATCATTTTTCGTTAAATATTAAGCTGCACATTTATTCATATATGTGTATACTTTTTATGACCCCTTTGCTACTTTTATGCAGATTACCCAACAAATTTATGTAGCTGAGGAGTGGGTCAAGAACGCTAATGATGAAGTCAGGGTTAAGGCCCATTCTCATTTAGAGGTTGAGAAGCAGTTGGGGGCTTCAAAGCAGGAGTAAGCCAAGCTATTTGAGAAGCTAAAAGAAGCAGACAAAGCTCGTCTGAATGCCTTGGCAGGTCTAAAAACCACGGAGAGGCAGGTCGAGGATCAGTGCCAACAACTGCACATAACCGAGATAAACCTGTCCATCGAGAAACAAGCTGTTATGGATCTTAAGGTGGAGCTGCAGAAAGCTAAGGAGATAGCTCGAGTGGCTAGGGAAGCCGCTGAGGTCGCGGTGGCGGCATCCTATGAGCATGGGGTGCGGGACACGGAGACTCGGCTGGTCGAGGAGGTGGCCGTAGTGTGCAAGGACTACTACACTGTGTCTTGGGGAGTGGCGATGGACCGGGCGGGAGTCCTTGTAGACTCCGAGCTGAGGAGGGCCAAGAATATCTTTTTCCCGGAGGACATTCGAGAAATTTCATATGCGGACCCTCCTCCTAAGCAACTCTTTACCACTCAAGCTCCCCCTCCTGAGGCCAAAGTTCCTAAAGGGGCTGGAGTGGGTAAGGAGACTCAACCACTAGTGAAGGCCAAGCCCTCCGAGGATGCCCTTATAATCAGGGGTGTGGTCTCCCAGGCCAAGGACACGGAAGCTAAGTCTAAAGCTGATGGTGTCCATTCCAAGGCTGCTGATCCCAAGAAAGACCCTTCCCCGGCCAAGGCCTAGATGTAAGACTTTCTTTTGTAGTTTTTTCTTAGCATGTATATATATATATATATGTTTTTTTTTTTTTTTGGTAATGGCAATTTGCCATCAAACATAATGTATTCCCATTTTTGTTTAATGAAAATGTTTTTTTCCTTTTTTCTCTCATACCTTTATTGTTGTGTGCTTCGAAGCTTATTATTACTTCCCTCAACAAAATTTAACAATAGTATGCTGACAACAATCTGAGTACTTTGATTAAGTATCAATAATAATGAGGTCAAACACACATTTGTGTTGAGAATTGAATCTTCTATACTGAAGTAAAAATATACCTTTAGGAGAAATGAGAGGGAGAGACAACCCTCATTCTACTCATCACTTGGATAAATGTACAAGGACTTCAACTCATTTAACACTTATAAAGATGGCAACGGGTGTTAATTTTACCAAAGCATGTGGTCCGAGGGACTTGATATAACTTGGGTTCTATTTAACACTTAGAAAGATGTCCTAGTGTATTAATTTCCCCAAAGCATTTGGTCCGAGGACTCAGGCATGACTAAGGTTCTGTTTAATCACTTATAAAAGATGTCATTGAGTGTTAATTTAACCCAAGTATGTGGTTCGAGAGACCTGACATAACTTAGGACCTGTTTAACATTTATAAAAGATGTCATAGTGTATTAATTTCTCCAGAGCATCTGGTCCAAGGACTCAAGCATGACTAAGGTTCTGTTTTGTTAGGTTCTAAGAAATTAGGAACTAATGTATTAGAACTCCAATTTGTATTTTGTTGGCAAACCATGATCAAAACATAGAGTCTAGGTTTAGGCTTGCTCAAAGTATGTTTATTTGTTAAATTGGAATTGAGTGATTGCAGAATTTATTGGACTAAATCTGCAAGGCTCGATCGATCGAAAATTATTTTTCTACAAAATTCCAGTTCAGCACAAACTCTTCTTAAATGTCTTAGGGTTCAAGTAAAACACTCCTATATATAAGGAAAACCCTAAAACGTTTTTTAGGTGATTTTTAGAGAGATTAGAGTGCCATCTTGTGCCTCTTTTTGTAGATCTAGGGTTTTGTACCCAAAGCTCTCTGTTGAGGTTCAAAATAATTAAATGTCCATAAATAAAGCCCAAAGAGATGAAAAAAGACATTGGGCCCATTTCACACAAAAGAAGAAAGAAATGATAAAGGGTGGGTTCTCATAATAAAGGAAAGAAAAGATAAAAAAGAGGAAGAAGCCCAGAAGGACCTGATCTGGAGGCCCACGAAAAAGGGCCCAAGAAAACAGGTAAAGTCAGCAAGCCAAAGGAAAAAAGCCCAAAGGGCAGAATTGGGCCAGGACGCCCAGAAGCTCCCCAGGGGAAGAGGATCCCTGGACGCACGAAGAAAAGATAAAACAAATTTGAAGAGAGAAAGGGGACAAAAGGCACGCGAGCCTTATGACCCAGACACGCAGTAGAAGTACAAGGCAAATGCAGAAACTTGGTTCCAATCACTTGGAGAAAAAAGACAAGGAGAGGACCACTGGAAAAGCTGGAGCAAAAAGCCAAAGAGCCTCAGGACAGCCAACGGAGGAAATCTGGAAATAGGAAACTAGCTGGGAGACTTTCATCTGGTCGCAACAAAGAAGAGAGGAACTGTGAAGAAAAAGGAAAAGACACGATCCTGAAACAGTCAGGCGCGGGACAGACTTCAAGGGGCAAAAAGGGGAAATCATCAGTACCCCGGGAGCCCGAAACTATGCTATAAAAGGAGGGAGGGATCCATGCTACAGGGAGAGGTTTTTTTGACGATTAGAGTATTTTAAAGCATTTACAAGTATTCTTCCTGAGGTCTCAGAAAATTGTAAACAAAGGGACTCTGTAAACTGAAGGGAAAACAGGGGAATTTGCTCCCGGTATCCCAGAGATAGCCGCTAAGGTACACGTTCGGATTCAACAAGTTCAAACTTTGCAAGTCTTTGAAGCTTGAATAGCTATCCAAGTCTGTGATTTTTGAACCCAGTTGGACCTTGCATCACGTCCTAGCGAGCCACTGTAACCACGATTAAAGGAAACTAATGAAATACACCCCATTAATCAAGGGATCTCCAGCGTGTTCATTATATTTCATTTACTGTGCATTTTTCCTTATTGTTAATTTGTCATCCAATACGAATATGCCTTTTTGTTAGCTATTTTATATTGTAGGAAGTTTGTTCTGTGCACCAATCAGTTCTTAAAACAGCCCCTTTAGCTGCGGAGAACTGATCCCAGTCCACCGAAAAATATCTCACACGGCCCAGGATCCTTGGGCCATAGTGTTAAAGAAAAAGCACTCTCACATTTTGGCGACTTCACTGGGGACTGGGTAAAGAAAAGGGAAGAAGCAATCCCTTCGCAGAACATGCCTCCAAGACAAAGGAACAGTAAGGGTGCTAATATGCCACCCACAGCCTCTGAGCCCGTGGGAGAAAATGAAGTGGCCTCCAGACAAAGAGGCGAGGTGCCCCTAGCAGAGCACGAAGCAGTATCAGAACAGAGGAATGCAAGACAGGAGCTAGACCCTGTAGCTCAGATGACTGCAATATTGAAAGATTTGCAACAAGAAGTTCGCCTTCTTAAAGAAGGCAAGACACAGGAAGTCAGAGACAATGCCCCTCATGTGGGCAACCAAGACGGAACCCAGCCAGAGGGAGGATCAGCAGTGGGAGGAGGAACTAACCCCCAATACCTAACACTGGCAGATGTCAGTGCCCTCCTGGAGCAAGAAAGGGAAAAACTTTCTGGGACCCCCAAGCAATTTTCCCGGGATCCCCCATTCCCACCAGAACTCCTTGGTAAGCCGTACCCCAAGGGATATGAGCCACCAAAGTTCCATCCTTTTGATGGAAGGAATGGAAGTGCAGTAGAGCACGTGAGTAGGTTTGTCCACACTATGGGTCCCTACGCAGGAGACCGAGAGCTGTGCCTAAGAGAGTTTGCTAAGTCCCTAGTGGACAGAGCATACACTTGGTACACCACACTAAGACCTGGGTCCATTAAGACCTGGGACGAAATGATGGAAAGATTTTGTGCAAAATATTACCCTGGTGAGGACAAGGTCACTTTCCAAAGCCTTCAGATGGTGAGGCAGAGGCCTGGAGAGGATCCTGTCCAGTTCATCAAAAGATTTGAAGATGTGTCCCTAGACTGTTATGGGGACCATGAAGAAAAAGAGCTTGTTGAGACTTGCATCTCCAACATGCTTTTCGATTACAGACTCAATCTCGAAAATTTATGTATTACACAGTTCGCTGACCTGCTACAGAGAACAAGAAGGACAGCACAAACTATGAGGGCAAAGAGGGTGCCAGCATCCCAAGCCATGACAGCATCGGTAGGAGAAAAAAGGAAGAGGCCAGATGGAAAGACATTCGAGGAACCACCGGTGATCCCATGTACTGAAGAAGAATTAAACCACGTCCTGGACAAATGGATTGGGGATGGAGTGGTTAGGCCGTTCACTGTGTCCAGGCCACCAACCGAAGAAGAAAGAAAAAATCCTTTGTTTTGCAGGATACATAACTATGTTAAGCATTCCACCAAGGACTGCTGGACCCTCCGCAGGCTTTTTCACAGGAAGCTGAGAGAAGGAACCTTGGAGCTCACCCAGAAGGAACCAGAAGTACAAAGGAACCCCCTGCCCAACCACAAAGGAAAGGGGGTGGTAGCTGTGGTAATCCATGGGAACCCGGCAGAACCAGAAGAGCCAGAAGGATCCTTCCACCCAAACACAGTCAGGACCCTCCAGAAGAATCCCAAATTCAGATCACTATTCAATCAGCTGGGATTTGGACCAGAAGCAAGGAGGGTGGCCACGGAATCTCTCATGACCATAGCAGCAGATTCAGGAATGGAATGCTTCACAGCAGAATCACATGCCAGTCGAGCTTTCCTGGAGACAACCAATGCCATAACATTCACTGATGAAGACATGGAGGTTGAGCATCCAGACCATCGCAGACCTCTCTACCTAATGGCCACCATAAATGGTGTCCAAATCAGGAGAGCACTAGTAGACACAGGGGCATCACTCAACCTCATAGCCCTGAGTACCTTGGAAGCCGTGGGCTTAGCTGGAAGGAGGATCCTGGGGGCTCCCATGGAGATAACCGGATTTGGAGGATCAGCAGAATCAACCGAAGGATATATACAGCTAGCCCTAAGGGTGGGGCCAATAGTAGCCTTGACCAGATTTCATGTGATCAACTCAGAGGTGTCCTACCATGTACTGCTAGGACGGCCATGGCTCCATAAGCACCGCCTTATACCATCCACGTACCATCAGTGTGTTAAAGGGAGATTGAATGGGAGACCTGTAAGGATCCCTGCCAACCACAACCCTTTCAGCCAAGGGGAAGTAAACTTTGTAGAAACAATGTTCTATGATGAGCTAGAACCTGATGACGAGAGTCCCATACCAGGGACCCCAGGAGCACCCGTTTTAGAAAAGGAAGAAGGAGGAGGTACCCATGACTTGAGGGACCTCCTGAAGAGGAAAAGGCAAAAGAAGGAGCCCAGCACCTCAGGATCCCGAGAGTGTGTAGTAGTACGGGAACCTGGGGGAAGATTAATATATCGCTTGTGAAGGTGCGCGGGGCCTGAGTGCATCGTGCAGGAAGGTCCCGGACCACCAGAATGTATGATCGCCCAAGAGGAAGTCCCAGAGGAACCAGTTAAAGAGACACAAATCCAGCCTGAGGAAGAATTGCAGGAAGTAAACTTGGGGGCTGAACTGGGATCCCAGAAGCCTGTTTTCATCAGTAGCCAATTAACAACACAAGAAAAGGGGCCACTGGTGACTTTGCTTAAAGAATACACAGATGTGTTTGCATGGACCTATGATGAGATGCCTGGTCTGGATCCTGGGCTAGTGGTCCATGCCCTCAATGTGGACCCAGGAGTTAGACCAGTAATCCAACCAGCCAGGGTCTTTCACACTGACGTAGAAGCCCAGATAACTCAAGAGGTCAAGAAGCTGCTAGCAGCTGGTTTTATTAAGCCCATTCAGCACCCCAGATGGCTTTCTAACATAGTACCTGTGAAGAAGAAGAATGGCCAGATTCGTTGCTGTGTAGACTTCCGCAACCTGAATAAAGCATGTCCTAAAGACGAGTTCCCTCTCCCTAATATTGACCTCCTTGTGGATTCAGCTGCGGGAAGTTCTATGTTCTCATTCATGGACGGGTATAGTGGGTACAACCAGATTCGTATGGCCGCCAAGGATGCCGAGAAGACAGCATTCAGGACACCAATCGGAAATTTTTATTACACTGTGATGCCTTTTGGCCTCAAAAATGCAGGAGCCACATACCAGCGAACCATGACAGCCATTTTCCATGATATGATGCACGAGGAAATGGAAGACTATGTGGATGATATTGTGGTCAAGTCAAAAACTAGGACAGGACACCTTCAGGTACTTGAACGAGTTTTCAAAAGATGCAGAGAATACAAGCTACGCATGAACCCCATGAAATGTGCCTTCGGAGTATCTGTAGGAAAGTTCCTTGGGTTCCTGGTACATCACAAAGGAATAAGTGTAGATCCAGCCAAAGCCGCAGCCATTGCCACAATGAAAAGACCAACAACAGTGAAGGAGCTCAAGAGCTTCCTGGGAAGGGTCTCATACATCAGGAGGTTCGTGCCAGGATTGGCTTCGGCCACAGGAGGATTGTCTAAGCTATTAAAAAAGGGAACTGAGTTCACTTGGGGAGCAGAACAACAGGAAGCCTTTCAAAGGGTCCAACAGATCATGAACCATCTGCCCACTCTCCAGGCACCAGTACGTGGACGACCCCTGCTATTGTACTTGGCATCAAATGCCCAAGCAATAGGAGCCCTGCTGGCCCAAGAGGATGATGATGGGAACGAGCAACCTGTTTACTATGTAAGCAGAGCACTCAAGGATGCCGAGACTCGGTATCCCAGAATAGAAAAGGCTTGCCTAGTAGTCATCTACGCATCACAGAGGCTGAAGAGATACTTCTCAGCTCACCAAATCCTTCTGGTGACTAAGTCACACCCCATAAAAGCACTCCTGCATCAGCCCCTCCTAACAGGAAGAATCGCACAGTGGCTGGTCCTGCTTTCTCAATATGACATAGGCCTGAGGACCCCCAAGGCTGTCAAGAGTCAAGCCATAGCTGACCTCCTGGCACAGTTCCCAGGGAAGGAGGAGAGCTCGCTAAGCGAAGAAATCCCAGGTGAGGTAGCAGTAGCAGAAATCCCAGGAAAGAAATGGACAATGAGATTCGATGGATCAGCCACAACAACTTCAAATGGGGTGGGAGTCGTACTGAGCTGTGAAAATGGGGACACCATACCTCTATCTTTCAAGCTTGGTTTTTCCTGCTCTAATAATGCAGCTGAGTATGAGGCATACTTAACCGGACTAACTATAGCACTCAGTATTGGGGTGAAGCACATGAGAGTACTGGGAGATTCCAATCTTGTAGTCTCACAGGTGAAAGGTGACTTTGCACTAAGAGAAAAGAGTTTGGCAGCTTACAGGACATGGGCGCAGAGGCTGGAGCAGGAATTCCTGACCTTTAGCATAGAATACACTCAGAGGAGTGAAAACAGGTTTGCAGACGCGCTTGCTACCCTGGGATCCCAAGTACCATTCAAAGGAAAAGACACCCTGGTCAGAATAGGAAGGCAGGAGCATTCCATCTTAAAAATCCTCCAGCAGATATCCCCCGAAGAGTCCAAGCAGTGGGATTGGAGGAGTGAGGTAAAAGAAAAAATGAAAGAAACAGGATCCGGAGGAAGTGTCAAGGAGCTGAGGGACTACGCTCTGATAGAAGGAGAACTATACAGAAGACTGCCCGGAGGAATCCTATCTAGATGTATCAACGAGAAAGAAGGGAAGCTAAGGTTGGAAGAGCTACATGCCCAAGTTTGTGGGACCTTAGAAAAGATCAGTCTATATAGGAGGATGCAGCGCATGGGGTACTACTGGCCAAATATGAACAAAGAAGCGTCAACCATACAGGAAAAATGTCAAGAATGCCAATCCTCGGTGGACAAGGAAGAAAGCTATGCTGTATTTGTTACAGAAGATTGGAGGACTCCCTTCATGGAATACTTGGCGCAAGGGATCCTACCAACTGACAGGACACTGGCCCACCAGCTCAAGAAGCTCACTATCAGATATTTCTTACAAAACGGGATCCTATTCAAAAGGGGATACAGCGGAGATCCCCTAAGATGTCTGGGACCAAAGGAAGCCAGGGAAGTAGTCAGGGAGGTCCATTCCGGTGATTGTGGAAGCCACCCAGGAAAAAGGAGGCTCTATAAACAGCTATTACTGTTGGGGTACTACTGGCCAACAATGAAAAAGGACTCCGAGGAGATGGTCAAGACCTGCCACGCATGTCAAGTCCTCGGAGATGCCATCCACACTCACCCAAACACGTTACAGGACATGACAACCCCATGGCCTTTCCACACTTGGGGACTCGATCTCATAGGGCCTATAAATCCTCCATCCGGTGGTTACATATGGATCTTAGCAGCCACTGAATACTTTACAAAGTGGGTGGAGGCCATCGCCTTGAAAAAGGCCACTGGAGCAGCTGTAGCAAATTTCATTCGAGGCCATATCATTACAAGGTTTGGGATCCCCAGGAGGTTGATCAGTGATAACGGAACCCCATTCATAAATAAAGATATGAAGGGGTTAACTGAGGCTTACTACATCAAGCATGGAAGGTCTACACCCTACTACCCGCAAGGGAATGGCCAGGCAGAGGCCACTAATAGGGTGATATTGAAGATCCTTAAGAAAATGAAGCAGGAGTATGGGGGAAAATGGAGTGACCATCTGGCAGATGTACTCTGGGCATGCAGGAGCTCTGTGAAAACAGCCACGGGATTCTCACCATTTTCCCTGGTCTATGGGACAGAAGCCATCAGCCCAGTAGAATTAATCGTTCCCACACCAAGGGTAGTACTCGAAGAAAGTCAAGAGGACACCGAAGACACAAACAATGAAAGGAGGTTAGCAGACCTAGAAGGAGTAGAGGAAGCAAGGGAGCTAGCCAGGAGAAGAAGCCAGAGGTACCAACAAAGGATGACAAGAGCATATGCACAAGCAGTACGCCCGAGGGCTTTCACTAAAGGGCAGTTGGTACTAAGGACAGCAGAACATGTAAGAAGAAACCTACCGGGACCCTCCAAATTTGCCCCGAAGTGGGAGGGCCCCTACATCATCAGAGAGGCCCATGACAGTGGGTACTACTACCTTACAAAGGAAGATGGGACAATCCTGACAGAGCCCATAAATGGGAAGTGGCTGAAACAATACTATGCATGAGGAGAAAGAATTCTCAGTACACTGGAACCCCCTTTTGCCAAGACTCTCCAACCTGCTAAGTGTTTCTCTTTTATATATATATATTTGCTTAAGTAATTTTGCTCAAAAAACTCGGGATAGAAGAACATTGCAAGATCCTTTATTATCTTTGTTAAAATTGCTGTATCCCTTGAATGACATTTATGTTTTGAAATCAATGAAATTTCTTCTTTTTCTCAGTTATTAAATCCTAAGTATCACAAAGTCCTAACACGGACGAAATTAGGGGAGGGTGCCTGAAGAAATCTTCTTGCATAACCCAGGACCACCCCACAGATAAAACAGTTAAGTTTAAATACATGGTCTAGGATCCCAGGCGTATACCGAGGATACCTAGCCCAGTACTTGATTAAAAAAAAAACCTGTCAAGATTCATGAGCTGGGACAAATAAAATGTACCCAGTTCAGTACTTGCGTAACCGAGAAGAAAAGGGAGGATACCGGGGAAAAACTTTTGATGCATAACCCAGTATCACCCCACAGATAGCAAGAAAGCAGCTAAGTCTCAAATACATGGTCTAGGATCCCAGGCGTATACTGAGGATACCTAGCCCAGTACTTGACAAAAAAAAAAGGGGAGAAACCCGTCAAGATTCATGAGCTGGGACAAAAATATATATATATATTATATTACCCAATGTACCCAGTTCAGTACTTGCGCAAAAAAAAGAGAATGGGTACCTGACTGGAACCTGCAACAAAGCTTGAATCACAGATCAGGACTCAGCAAAAAAAAAAAAAGACAGAAGAGAGAGACAAGGAAAGAAGATCCACATGCCATTAAAAGGGATCAGGAGCAACACTCAGAAGCTATCATAAAAACACCAATACATGAAAGCAGTCTCAAAGCAGATCCAAAAAAAAAGGAACCAGAAGCATTGTTCAATCAAAAAAAAAAAACACTTATACAACCCCAAATTGTCCATACAAAAAAAAAACTAAGAAAGGAGGCCGGCGAACAAGGAGCCACCCGAAGGAAGAGCAAGGACAGCCGAAGAAGAAAGAACCTTCTGCCTTTTAACCTTCAGATCCTGCAAAGTCTTGTGAGCATGAGCCAAAGCTTCCTCAGCAGCAGCAATCTCAGCATCAATACCTTTAGAAGCTCGCCTCTGGAAGAGCACTTGGGCTAATGATCGCAGATACTCCAGCAAAAAGGACAGATTGAACTTGGCTTCCAAGAGATCCTGGACAACTCCCCTCCATTCCAAGAGCTTTTCCTCAGATAGAGAGTCTAGCGAAGAATCTCTCAATGAAATCAGCACAGCACACAGCAGCTCCATCAGGATGTTCCCCAGAAATACTCCTCCTCTAAAACCAAGGGTAAAGTCCCCATGACTTTTAAGCAGTCCTTCTAACAGTGGTAGGCCTTCCGCAGGCACAGAGAACCGCAGGAAGCTGCCATAGGAGGACCCGAAATGGCAGAAGTGACTGGCAGGGAGGCTGTTGAACTCTAGAAGATCAAAGCGAGCCAAAAAGGTGGGGAGCCTTGAAGAAGGATCTGAAACAATCACCTCCGGAGCCTCCCCCACTGTTGTATCATCACCAGGAGTCCCGAAGGAACCCTCAACCCCCTGAACAGCATGAAGGCCAACAACCTGAGCAGATCCTACACCCCCCTCAGGAACCACGAATTCAGAATCTTTGACATCAACTCCTGCAAAAAAAAAAAGGAGAGGCAGACTTAGCTTTTTGTTCTAAAGCAAAAAAAAGAAAAGGGGGAAGGAAGGAAAGAAAAAAAAAAAGAAAAAAAAAAAGAAAAAAAAAAAAGGGGCAGAAGAGAAACCAGTATCAGCCTCTTGAGGCGGGGTTCCCTCCCCTTGCTCCCCTGACCGCTTGAAGGACTCTGGGAAAGAACACATGGCAAGTTGAAGAAAAGGAGAGGAAGCCTCAGCAAAACGGCTAAAAGAAGGCAGGGATACAGGGGGCTTCGCCATAGATAAAAAAAAAAGGGGGCAGAAAGAATGCGATAGGAATGATCAAACCTTCAGAATCATCTGATTCCAAAGAAGTAGCAGCACCAGAGGCAGATCTCGCAGTGGCTTGGCCTAAGAAAAGGAGGAAAAGAAAAGGAAGAAAACTCAGAAGGTTATATAAAAGAAGAAGTACAAAAGAGATAAAGACTAAAAGGCTGTGTAAAAGAAAGGAAGGGCTCACCTGTTTGCCCGGGTGATAATGCGCCTCCCAAAGTCCTTGTGCTTAACCCAGTTTGAGGTAACACAGCCCTGGCAGGACTGAGGGTCTGTTCAAGCTGAGGACCTGGGGACGCAGGAAGCTTGGGAGCCTCAGGATCCTGGGCAGCCTGGACATCCTGCATTGGTTGCCCGATCTCCTCAGCTATGCCACCGCTGGGAGCCTCCTCCTCCCTACTCTGGAATACAGCTGCAGCCATCTCCTCCTCCAAAGTCTCATCAACCACAGGGGGAGGAACCTCAACCTAAAAAAAAAAGAGAAAAGTGGAACAAAAAGGGGGAGGGGAGAAAGACGAGGCATGAGCAAAAAAAAAAAAGGGCAGCACCGGTGTATAGCACTTGTAAAATGAATATGAAGAAAACCATACCACATCTTCACCAGAAGACTGGCTTCTACCCTTCATAGGGTCTAGCTTACGCTTGGACTGCAGGAAAAAACAATCACTCATTAGTCAAAAAAAAAAGAGGGAAAAGAAAGCAACAAAACTACAACCTAAAAGAGTAAAGAAGGAAAGAGGCCTTGCCCTTCTCTCTCTCAACAGGGTCTCCAGGTCTCTGTTGTTTACTACGGGTACGTCCAGAGGGTCCCGAGGAACCATGAACTGAAGAACTCACAGGAGCCTGGGGAAAAGAAGACTCTACCTTAGTCTTCACCCGGCCCCTTATGGCCAAGGGCTGCTCCACTTCCTTCTCCTCAGCAAGTATCAACTGTTTCTGAGATTTCCCAGTTTTCTTCTTCTTCTTTGACTTGGGCTCAACGTCCTCTACACTCTCTTCAGCCGCGGCCTCCTCCAACTTTTCCTGCTTGATAGTTTTCCCTTTACTTGTGCCAACGGGAGTGCTAGCACTTACAGCCTCTACTGCTCCTTTCTTAAGTGGTACCCCAGTAGAAGCACCAACAATAAGGTCACATCCCAACCAGGCCTCTGGGAAATCTCGTGCATAAGTCACCCAACCTTCCCTAGAAGCATGCCATTCTGCGAAACCAGTTTTGCTGCTCATAGCAGTGGAAACAATACCAGCAGTAGGCAAGGACAGACGCCTGTTGAATGTCGGGGCGGAAGAAATATCAGGATTGGGTACTCTCCCAATCATCCCAGAACCAACATAGTCAGCGAAGGACTTCTGAACCCTTCTCCAATAACCAGCATAGCCACTTGAGGCAAAAACCCCTCTCTGAGAGTTAGGCACTACAAATTGAGGACTCCGCCTCGACCAATAAGAAAAGGCCTGAAGTCTCATGAAGGGATCCAAGGAAGGAAGAGAAGGAACTACATCATTAAACGCTGGGGGAATATCCTGATCAAAGCCAAACTGCCGAAGTACTCGATGCGCCGAGTAATGGGTGTACCGTGGGCCAGTCGAAGAAAGCACAGGAAGCCAGGAAGGACTGATGCAAGCCAAATAGGCTAAGCTACCTTCATCACCACTACGTAAATCAAAAGTGTTCCCTGTAGAAGTCAGAAAGGGAGATAACACAGAATTGCAAACAAAACCAGGGCCAAATTCCCGGGGGGAACGCCAATTCAAATGGCCTGCTTGATCAAATAACTCAATCAAGTTAAGATTGCCACCTTTTAGACTCAGCCAACGAAAAATAATAGGAAGGCTATCAGTAGAGCTACCACAAAGCCCTTTTACAACATCAGGGGATCCCTGAAACTTATCCTTCACAAACTTTAAATTCCTACATTTTGCTAAAGTAACTGAGGAACGATCCCACATAAATACCTGAAGAATGGCGCAATGAAGTGTAGAAGTAATAACATAGCAAGAATCACCCTCAGCCTCATCTCCATGAAGTTGATCCAATTGAGAATAAACATGGCCCAAAAACATGGGGGCTAGAGGATATTGAGCGCCCTGAGCCAACCTAATCGCCAAAGGAAAAAGAGTGGACTTGATTCCATACCTAGGGAACTCGCTGAACAGAAACTTACTAAGCCAGAATGCAAGGAACCCGGCACGCCTGACTTCCTTATCCTTCTCACGCGAGAGAGTCATGACCCATCTACCCATCCTGGCCGGTTTCCCACCAGAAGAAGCAGTACGTCCCCCAAAGTGAGCAAATAATTTCTCTTCCACCTCAAGATCCTTAGCAGAAAGCTTGATATCAAAGGGGCTTTCATCCCCAAGCACCGGAAGGAGGAGGTTATTGACCACATCCTCCAAGGTAACAGTCAGTTCACCAACGGAGAAGGAGAAAGTGTGTAGAGCGGGACACCAACGGCGCACCAAATGCCTAAGGCCTTTGGCATCTCTGAAACCCTCGAGATTCCTGGAGATAGCAACTGCCTTCAGGACGCCGGCACGCTCCAAGCGACCCACAAACTCCTTATCAGCAAGCTCGTTATCCACCCAAATGGGCCAGCCTTGGATCTTTCCAGCGACAAAATCGAAGAAGATGGGGACCGCTTCCCGAAGTCCCTGCCTGATTTGGAGATCAAAAACCTCCCTAGGGTCTGGAACTTGTGCAGAACCAGCAAAACCCGCTGGACCAGAGAATACCCAGGCGTGAGGAGATGGAGGGGTTTCACCATGGGACACCCGAGGAAAAAATAAACTGGGAGAATACCAAGGGTCTCGCAAAGGAAAAGCAGGGCGACCGATGACAGACTCATCTTGCGCAGAACTAGAAGAACCCTCCTCTTCAAAGGGACTAGGAGTACGCTCTTTCCTTTTTCGAGAAGAGGAAGAAGCCATTAAAGCAATGGGTGTCTGGAAAGAAGAGAGAGGAGATAGCGATGATACTGTTCGAAAGAAAAGAAAAGGGCTGAAAATGGAAGACTCAGTTAGACAGAAAAAAGGAATAAAAGAGAAAGTACTAGAATGAGGGAATAAGAGCAGTTAGAGAAGACAATGTGTGGAAAGACGCGCCAGTTGACAGGAATTAAATTCAAAAGGGAGGAAGTTATCAGCAGTTATTAATGAGTATTATGGGAAACGTAAAAGTAGGTGGTGGGAGTTTTATTTCAACTCAGCTGCCACGTCCCACGAAAGAAGGAGGGGTTACAACAAAAAAAAAAAGAGAGAAAAAGAGAGAGAGGAAGCTAGGATGCCGAGGAGATGCAAGATCAGGATCCCCATGGAAAGATCAAAACAAGAGAGAATCCTGCAAAAAAAAAAAAACTCACGCATGGGCTGCAGGCAACCCATGAGCTCGGGGGGCTAAATGTTGAGGTTCAAAATAATTAAATGTCCATAAATAAAGCCCAAAGAGATGAAAAAAGACATTGGGCCCATTTCACACAAAAGAAGAAAGAAATGATAAAGGGTGGGTTCTCATAATAAAGGAAAGAAAAGATAAAAAAGAGGAAGAAGCCCAGAAGGACCTGATCTGGAGGCCCACGAAAAAGGGCCCAAGAAAACAGGTAAAGTCAGCAAGCCAAAGGAAAAAAGCCCAAAGGGCAGAATTGGGCCAGGACGCCCAGAAGCTCCCCAGGGGAAGAGGATCCCTGGACGCACGAAGAAAAGATAAAACAAATTTGAAGAGAGAAAGGGGACAAAAGGCACGCGAGCCTTATGACCCAGACACGCAGTAGAAGTACAAGGCAAATGCAGAAACTTGGTTCCAATCACTTGGAGAAAAAAGACAAGGAGAGGACCACTGGAAAAGCTGGAGCAAAAAGCCAAAGAGCCTCAGGACAGCCAACGGAGGAAATCTGGAAATAGGAAACTAGCTGGGAGACTTTCATCTGGTCGCAACAAAGAAGAGAGGAACTGTGAAGAAAAAGGAAAAGACACGATCCTGAAACAGTCAGGCGCGGGACAGACTTCAAGGGGCAAAAAGGGGAAATCATCAGTACCCCGGGAGCCCGAAACTATGCTATAAAAGGAGGGAGGGATCCATGCTACAGAGGACAGGTTTTTTTGACGATTAGAGTATTTTAAAGCATTTACAAGTATTCTTCCTGAGGTCTCAGAAAATTGTAAACAAAGGGACTCTGTAAACTGAAGGGAAAACAGGGGAATTTGCTCCCGGTATCCCAGAGATAGCCGCTAAGGTACACGTTCGGATTCAACAAGTTCAAACTTTGCAAGTCTTTGAAGCTTGAATAGCTATCCAAGTCTGTGATTTTTGAACCCAGTTGGACCTTGCATCACGTCCTAGCGAGCCACTGTAACCACGATTAAAGGAAACTAATGAAATACACCCCATTAATCAAGGGATCTCCAGCGTGTTCATTATATTTCATTTACTGTGCATTTTTCCTTATTGTTAATTTGTCATCCAATACGAATATGCCTTTTTGTTAGCTATTTTATATTGTAGGAAGTTTGTTCTGTGCACCAATCAGTTCTTAAAACAGCCCCTTTAGCTGCGGAGAACTGATCCCAGTCCACCGAAAAATATCTCACACGGCCCAGGATCCTTGGGCCATAGTGTTAAAGAAAAAGCACTCTCACACTCTCTAAGGTTGCTCTTTATGCTATGTGTGTGAATCTCTTGTGAGATCTAGAGGTGTTTGCCTTCACATATATTTAGGGTTTCCAAGATTCAAGATTATGTCAAGAACTTGGTGATCATTCAGTTGCAGATTCAAGAATTTAAAGATACACAAGCGGGGGTGCTTGTACTTGATTGAAGAGTCTAAGAAAGAAGGAGTCCGTGGATTCGGAGCTTACACGTGGTCGTGTCAGTAAGTTCTACTGGTGGGTAGCATTAGGAAGTTAAGCGGGGAGCTTGTAAGTCTTTTTGTATGAACTTCGATTCTTTCGTATAGTGGATTTAGGTTTACCTTGCGGATAGTTAGGTCAAATCCTCCCCAGGTTTTTACTGTGTGGTTTCCTGGGTCATCATATCATTGTGTTATTTATATTTCCGCTGCTATATATTCTTGATATGATTGTTTGATTGTGATAACCTAGATTTGCATAATTTGACTAAGTTAATCACTTAGCTAATCAACTAGGTTAATACAATTGTTGTTTTAAGGGGTCTAAATTTCTATCAAGTGGTATCAGAGCGGGTAGCTCTTCTCTAAGAGCTGATTCTTGACCCCTGTTATCATGGATAATTTGAAGTGTCTTTCTGCTCATGTTTATGATGATTTGAATAAAAAAGACACTATTGTTTCTACTCATGCTTCTGTTGATTTTATTAATGCCTGTGAAACTCTTCGTAAGGAATTATCTAAATCTTTGAAAATTTCTAAGAAATTTAAAGAAGAGTTAAAATTGGTTAATCTTGAAAAAGAGGAATTGATTCTTAGATTAGATGAATCTAATAAAAAGAAAGAATTTTTGAGAAATCAAATTTCCTCTCAAGATGAGAAGATGAAAAGCTTGGAACAAGAGTTGGTTGAATCTAAAACTAAAATTGAAAATTTGACTAGTACCAAGCCTGCTGTTGATAACATAAGTGTTTCTGTTTCTCTTAAGCCTAAAACTGAGAAAGTTTATATCCCTCCTTTCAAGAGGAATAATAAAGAAAATGCTTATTTTGCTAGGTTAGACAAAGGTAAAAGTTTTGATGTAGACGCTGAAGTTTCTAAACCTAAGTCTAAACCTACTGTTAGAGAGAATAATAAATCTGTTTTTGTGCCTACCTGTCACCTTTGTGGTGTTGTTGGTCATATTAGACAAAATTGTTTTTTGTTGAGGCAAAAACCAAAATCTGAGACTAGATTTGCTGTTATGAATACTGATGTTCCTAAATTTGTTCCTATTTGTCACTTTTGTGGTGTTTGTGGTCACATTCGTCCTAATTGTCATAAATTGAAATTTAAACATTCTGTATTTCAATCTAGGATATGTGATGATATTTCTCCTGTCATAAGTCCATATAAATTGTTTCATATTCTTTTGAAAAATTTGAGCTTGTTGGCTTGTGAAAGGAATTTGCAGGATTTCAGTCTTTCTCAGAAGATTTATGTAATTCCTCAAATACACTCTGTTTCTTATGGATTTTCACCTACAAAGCCGAAGAATCGTGCTATATGGGTGAGAAAATATCCTTTAAGGTGAGTGTTGCTGATTTGTCCCTGATTTAATTTTTTCAATTGTTTGTGGACATGTTTTGTTTTTGTTTTTGGTTGTTTTGTTTTTTTTAGGTTGTTTTTTATTTTTAAAAAAAATCCAAAAACATTGAAAAATTTCAAAAAGACAAAAATATTTTATTTTGTGTCTTGTTTTATTTTTCTTAAGGATTACATGAATTATGATACCTCTCTCTTAATTCAGAACATGCTTGACTTTGTGGAGAAACTTGAATAGTTTGTGCTAAGCTATTTCTGATTTTGTGTGAGTATGTACTAATTTGTACATGTTCTCAAGGGTTAATTAAGAAATTGATATTTCTTGTTTGTGTACCCTCTATAGCTTAGTTTTGCACTATCATGCATTGCTTTTGCATTGTTCATTTAGCATAATATGTGCTTCTTGTTTTTGGTCATAAATTTTCTTTTAGAACCAAAAGGATTTTTGTGTTTTGTATTTCACATCTTGGATTTATAATCAAAGATTAGTCATATTATCTTTACATAACAAGTTTATGTACTTTGTTTAGTTTTGATGAGCTTATTTATTGCACTTGACTAGTTGAAGCTTTGTAGTGCATGTTGTGTGGGAAAAATGTTTATGGTGTTTATCACTTTGTCTTAATTTTGAAGTCACATGTTATTTGACTGTCGGACTTTATCATTTTGAGAAAGGCATAAATAACTATCTCATCACTGTTCACTAGCCAATCATGAACACCTTAGTGCATATCATAAGATTTTGTACTCGAGAAAGTGTAGCACATGCACAAAAAGAACATAAGGTGTAGCCTCGGTTTAATTGTTAAATGCTTAAAATTGGTGTGTACTATTAGGCTTGATGCCAAATCACATAAATTAAAATTGGTGTGTATATTATGAGGCAAAATTCAAGAAACTTACATGATTGCAAGCTTATGTTCTAGGAGATGTGAGAGTTATATGATGTAACTCTTTAGGTGATAGTCTCTTTTAAATTCTATGTGATGAATTTTGTAGACTTTGTGATTGATTGCTATTCACATATCACCTCACATGTATCTCAAGCTTTTGCTAGTTGCACACACTACACAAGTTACTCTTTGCTAAACTTGGTACATTTTATTGTGTGATCTTGTTGTGGCCATCCAAGATTAAAAGTTCCTTAATCTTAATGCAAAACATGTTTAAAGTTTGAGAAATTGGATATTCTAGAGCTTGAATGTACCCGAATTGGGGTTTTTGTTTAAATTGGGTTTAATTGATGAAATTGGCTTGTTGATTTGATGTAATTGATCATTATTATCTGTTCTCTAACTTGTGTGATGATCAATTCGTCAATTTATTTCAAAACTTTCAAGTGGTTTTCAATTTTTTTTTGGGGTTTTTGTTAGAAACTCTATGCTCAAGCCAATTTTGTGAATTTAAACTTATATTGAACTTAGTTTTACTGCATTAGAGCATGCATCATGACATTTAAATTTTTCATGCATCATTTATGTTTAGGATTCACATGCATTGCATTGTTTTTATATCCATCTTGTAGTTTTTGCAGTCATATCTCTCATTGTTTTCACACATAACATGCATACACTTTGCTACATTGGGTACTCAACTTGATCAAAAAATTGATTGATTAATTTTTGAGCTATGTACTTTCTAGTATATGTTTTTTTTATGTGTGAACTGTAGAAAATATTTTTCTTAAGAGATATGATGGATAATCAATGTGCAAATATTTTTTCTACTCATGCAACTGTTTATGGGTCAGATAGTGCCATGTTTGCATTTTATTTAAGAGAGAATATTTTTCTTCATGTGTATCCTCACCTTAGTTTTTGACTTTGGTTTGTGTGTTCCCCCTCCCCCCCCTTCTTTATTTTTTCCCAAAATTGTTTTTTCCAAAACTTATTTTGTTTTTCCTATTTTTATAGGGGGAAATTTTTTTTTTAACCTTTGTGGTTCTTAAGGGGAGTTGTTGCTCTCCATAGGGGGAGTTGTCTCTATTTTCTCTTACTCTGTTGCGTATGTTTTCTGTCTACCTTCTAATTAAGTAGTCTTTGTCAATACGTGATAAAAAGGGGGAGACATAGTTGAACCTGTTTGCATTTGTTTAGGGGGAGAATATAAAAACTTTTTGATGTATCTAACTTAGGAGGAGAGTTAGAATTTATTTTGATATAATTGTTTCTTGTTTCACTTCTTATTGATTTATATTTATGAGTTCTTCATTGATATATGTCTTTATTTTGTGTTATGTGAAATCAAGAATTTATTTTTGTTTACTTGTATTTTCCACACATGCGTTTATGCGTTTTGTTTAGTGTTTCAGGAAATATACAGGTTGATTCAATTGAGCTGTTGCCTACTCTTGCAATTGATAGATAGTAGTTAGGTTGAATTGTATTTGAGCTATTTGTAACTTTGAGCATTTCATGTTTGTGATGTGTTTTGTCACGGATTGCCAAATGGGGAGATTGTTAGGTTCTAAGAAATTAGGAACTAATGTATTAGAACTCCAATTTGTATTTTGTTGGCAAACCATGATCAAAACATAGAGTCTAGATTTAGGCTTGCTCAAAGTATGTTTATTTGTAAAATTGGAATCGAGTGATTGCAGAATTTATTGGACTAAATCTGCAAGGCTCGATCGATTGAAAATTAGACTCGATTGATCAAACCACGTGCAAATTTATTTTTCTGCAGAATTCCAGTTTAGCCCAAACTCTTCTTAAATGTCTTAAGGTTCAAGTAAAACACTCCTATATATAAGGAAAACCCTAAAACGTTTTTTAGGTGATTTTTAGAGAGATTAGAGTGTCATCTTGTGCCTCTTTTTGTAGATCTAGGGTTTTGTACCCAAAGCTCTCTAAGGTTGCTCTTTATGCTGTGTGTGTGAATCTCTTGTGAGATCTAGAGGTGTTTGCCTTCACATATACTTAGGGTTTTCAAGATTCAAAATTATGTCAAGAACTTGGTGATCATTTAGTTGCAGATTCAAGAACTTAAAGATACACAAGCGAGGGTGCTTGTACTTGATTGAAGAATCCAAGAAAGAAGGAGTCCGTGGATTTGGAGCTTGCACGTGGTTGTGTCAGTAAGTTCTACTGATGGGTAGTATTAGGAAGTCAAGCAGGGAGCTTGTAAGTCCTTTTGTATGAACTTCGATTCTTTCGTATAGTGAATTCAGGTTTACCTTGAGGATAGCTAGGTCAAATCCTCCCCAGGTTTTTACCGTGTGGTTTCCTGGGTCATCATATCATTGTGTTATTTATATTTCCGCTGCTATATATTCTTGATATGATTGTTTGATTGCGATAACCTAGATTTGCATAATTTGACTAAGTTAATCACTTGGCTAATCAACTAGGTTAATACAATTATTGTTTTAAGGGGTCTAAATTTCTATCATGTTTAATCACTTATAAAAGATGTCATTGAGTGTTAATTTCATCCAAGTATGTGGTCCGAGATACTTGACATAACTTAGGATCTATTTAACACTTATAAAAGATTGAATAATGAGAAGTATAATGCCTTTGATAATTGAATATATTGACAAAAGAGACTTTCATTAATAATAATACATTTTTAGGTTACATTCCACGGGCGTGGTATTACATGCTTATCTAAGTCTTCCAGAAAATATGCTCCGATACCAGCCACCGAGGTGATGCGACATGGTCCTTCCTAATTGGGCGCTAACTTTCCCCACGCTAGATTCTTCGCAGTACCCAGAACCTTTCTCAACACTAAGTCACTAGGCACTAATGGTCTCAGCTTTATGTTGGCACCATAACCTTGCTTGAGCTTGTGTTGGTAGTATGCTAGTTGGACCATTGCATTTTCTCTCATTTCCTCAATCAGGTCTAGGCTTTTTTCCAGCAATCCATTGTTATTACTTAGATCAAAAGTACTTGTCCTTAGCTTCGAGAAGCCAGTCTTTAAAGGGATAACGGCTTCGGCTCCATATGTCATTGAGAAAGAAGTCTCCCCTGTCGACCTGCGAGGTGTGGTTCGGTATGTCCATAGGACATGTGGCAATTCTTGCACCTATTTTCCCTTCGCATCGTCTAACCTCTTCTTGAGTCCACTTACAATGACCTTAGTAATAGCCTTGGCTTGTCCATTTCCATGGGGATAGGCTGGGGTAGAATATCTATTTGTAATTCCTAAGTCACAACAGTATTTCCTGAAAGATTTGCTATCAAACTGAAGGCCGTTGTCCGAGATGAGGGTACGAGGGACTTTAAATTGTGTGACGATGTTTTTCCATACAAACTTCTTGGTATCCACATCTCTGATGTTTGCTAGAGGCTCGGCTTCAACCCACTTAGTGAAGTAGTTTGTGCTGACCAGCAGGTATCTCTTATTTCTCGCTGCCTTGGGGAAAGGGCCCACTATGTCTAAGCCCCATTGAGCGAATGGTCAAGGGCTGGACAGTGGATTAAGGACTCCCCCCGGTTAGTGTATGTTTGGTGCGAATCTTGGGCACTAGTCGCACTTTTTTACATATTCTTGTACTTTCCTTTGCATATTTGGCCACTAATAGCCTTGAGTGATGGCTCTGTGTGCCAAAGATCTGCCTCTGGTGTGGCTCTTGCAAATCCCCCTTATGTAACACCTTAAGGAGTAATTCTATTGACTCGGAGTGTATGCATAGCAGGTATGGCCCAGAAAATGAGTGTTTATATAACTTTTGGTCCTCAGACAACCAAAACCGAGGAGCCTTTCTACGTACTTTATCTGCTTCTGATTTCTTCTCTAGTAGGGTGTCCTCTTTTAAGAACAGTGCTATGGGGTTCATCCAGCTAGACCCCACCTTAACTTGGTGAACATGAACCACCTCTCTGTTCATCTCTGTAGGCTTGCATAGGTCTTCTACAAGGATGACCCGAGGTAAACTCTGCGCCAAGGAGGTTGCGAGCGTGGCTAGGGAATTGGCATGTGTGTTTCTGCTCCTGGGATTTGCAACAGGTTGAAAGATTTGAATTCTGATTGTAGATGCCTAACCTAACTTAAATACCCCTGCATTCTTTCTTCCCTCCTTTAAATTCTCTTTTCACTTGGCCGATGACCAATATGGAGTTCGAGAACATATCTACGACCTTTCTGCCCATTTTTGGGACCATGACCATTCTCATTAGCAGAGCCTCATATTCAGCTTCGTTATTGGTGGCCGAGAATCCCAATCTTAATGATTTCTCAATGGTGATCCTTTCGGGGGATACTAGTACTAACCCCACTCTGGAACCCTTCTGATTTGCTGCACCATCAACATACACTTTCCAGGATAGAGGACCCTGTTGGGAGATCATGCCAACCGATTTTTCACCCATGTGTTGTGTTTCTGTTTCTTCTTCTAATGGGGATTCAACAAACTCGGCTACCAGATCCGCGAGGACTTGACCCTTGATAGAGGTGCGAGGCATGTATTTGATGTTAAACGCCCCTAGGATTGTGGCCCATTTAGCAATCTTCCTTGTGTAATCAGCGCATCGAAGCAAAGCTCTGAGCGGAAGCTGAGTTAGGACAATAACCGTGTGTGCTTGAAAGTAATGAGGGAGTTTATGTGTGGCGTGTACCACTGCCAAAATAACCTTTTCCAGCGGCAGATAACGGATCTTGACCTCATGTAGTGACCCGCTCACATAATAAACTGGCCTTTGTGTGCTGCCATCAACTCGTATCAGAACCAAGCTTACAGCATGAGGGGCCACAACAATATAAGTGAACAGGATTTTGTCAACCTCATGGCTGGACATGATAGGAGGCCGAGAAAGATAGTCCTTAAGCTGTTGGAAGGCCAAGGCACACTCTTCGGTCCATTCAAACCCCTTCCATTTATTCATCAGTAGGAAGAAGGGTCTGCACCTATCCGTCGACCGAGAGATAAACTGGTTCAAGGCAACAGTCATTCTGGTCAGTTTTTAGACTTCTTTGGGATTCCAAGGTGGTTGTAAACTATTGATTGCTTTAATCTGATCAGGGTTAACTTCAATTCCCCTATGGGTTACCATGTAGCCTAGAAATTTGCATGATCCCACACCAAAGGAACATTTGGAAGTGTTGAGGTGCAACTTGTGTTTCCTCAGAATTTCAAAGATGTTCCCGAGATCTCCTAAGTGCTCGGACACTACCTTGATTTTTACCACCATGTCATCTATATAGACCTCAATGCTCTTGCCCAACTGCGGTTCAAACATCCTAGTGATCATCCTTTGATAGGTAAACCTTGCATTCTTCAAACCGAATGGCATCACTTTGTAGTGGTAGTTTTCGATGGGAGTGACGAAAGCTGTCTTCTCCTGATCATCTAGGGCTAGTGGTATTTGGTGGTATCCCTGAAAGACGTCTAGGAAGCTCATCCGAGGATGGCCTACGGTTGCATCCACCAGCTGGTCTATCTTAGGCATAGGGAAGGGATCCTTTGGTCAAGCCCTATTCAGATTTGTGAAGTCCACACAAACTCGCCATTTTTCGCTCTTCTTCTTCACCACCACGGTATTGGCCAACCACTTAGGGTAGAATACCTCCTTGATAGCCCCTGCTTGCTTTAGTTTCTTCACCTCATCTCTGACAGCATCAGAATGGTCCTCGGACAAGTGCCGAGGAGGTTGCTTCTTAGGAGTGACAGAGGGATTGACGTTTAAATGATGACAGATGAAGTTCGGATCGAAGACATCAATGTTTTTTCTAAGAAACGCTATCAGCTCTTCCTTCTCCAAAGGAGGCAGTTGAGCCCCGACCTGAAAGAACTTCTCTGAATCATCACCAACAATGACCGTCTCCAAATCCTCACATTTTGCCTCCTCCGCTGAGCCATTGACAGGCGGCATCGGGTCCCTTAATTGCTATGAACCCCTTTCAGCAGGGGCCGAGGACTCAGCTTCGGGCTGATGTAAGATTGCGTTCACTAGGCATTCTCTGGTCGTGGATTGACTCCCAATAATTTCCTCAACCTAGATGCCCGACGGATATTTCACCCTCTGGTGCAAAGTAGAAGAGATGGCACCTAGGGTGTGGAGTCAGGGCCTAGCCACAATGGCCGTGCAAGGGGAGTAGGCGTCCATTACGATGAAGTCCACCTCCACTACTTCTGAACCAGTTTGTACGAGTAGTCTAATTTGGCCCTTTGGGATGACGACCTTCCCATCAAAACTCACCAGGGGTGAGTTGTAGGGTGATAGGTCCTCGGGTTTTAAGTTTGGCCTCTTATACAGATTGAGGTACATTATCTTGGCACCATTGCCTTGGTCCACCATCACCCTCTTCACATCAGACCCCCCGATCCTGAGCGTGACCACCAAAGCGTCATCATGAGCTGTATGGTTCCAATCTTATCCTCTTCCGAAAAACCCAGTGTTGGTTGGTTGTTCGCTCTAGCCCTCTTCGGCTCTGGATTGGGGTCCTCGGTGGTTAGTCGAGCCACAGACATCACTCTGGAAGGACAGGACCCGGTCCTCTCTGGTGCGGCGAAGATGATGTTTATCATGCCTAATAGAGGTCTTGAAGGAGCATCTCTCCGGGGTTCCTGGCCAGTCTGATTCCTCTAGCCACTGGAATGATGCAAGAATTGCTTCAACCTTTGTTAGGTTCTAAAAGTTTAGAACAATTGGCAAATCGTGAACACACAAGAACAGATAAGCTGCAGAAAGAAGATTTTAGAATTTGCCAAGTTCAATCGATCGAAGAATAGGCTCGACTAATCGAAAGTCATGTCTACAGAATTTTAATTAAGCCCAAACAGCAGTTCAAGCCCATTAAGGATAGGGGTTTCAGATTTACTTCTCCCAGTATATAAAGGAAACCCTAAGCACATTTTTATGAGGCTTTTCAGAGAGAGAAGAGTGTGCCTCTTTTGTATTTAGGGTTTTGTACCTAAAAAGATCTCTCATATTTTCTACCGGTGTTATTTCTTAAAGAATCTCAAGATCCAGTATTGTAAAAGTTGCTGCCTTCTCTAGTCATCAAAGGTGCTGATGATCTAAACCTTCAAGGGTGGTCTTGGAGTTACAAACATGAGAGTTTGTATTGCTAAACCTTTGAGTGAGATCTCAAAGTCACAAACGTGGGTGTTTGTGTTTTGCAAAGGCCAAAAAAAGAAGTAGTCCGTGGACTCGCTATCATTGGGTCGTGGTAGTAAATTTTCTATTCGAGGTAGCAATAGGATGTTAGTGGTCTAAGTCGCTATTGTACAAACTTCAATTCTTTCATAGTGGTTTTGTTGTTTTACCTTGAGGATAGCTAGGTTAAATCCTCCTCAGGTTTTTTACCGGTTTGGTTTTCCTGGGTCATCATATTTTTGTGTTCTTTATTTTCTGCACTTTACATTAATATGATTTATCTGTGCTAACCTAAAACTGCATAATTTGACTAAGTAATCACTTGGCTAATTAACTAGGTTAATCTGGTTGTGTTTTCTGTAGTATGTCCCTAGTCCTTATGATACTGGCAGTAGAGGTTCTGATTGCGCCTCATGGGGTCTCCTGCTATCTTATTTGGCCATTTGAAGAATGACTCATTTTTAATCTTCTCTAGAACTTGATGCATCGGCTCCCAGAACACCGCTTTAACCATTTAAGTGTTGGCAAATCTTGACTGCTCGGCAAAGCCCCTCCGAGACCGGTTGTTGTTGTAACAGTCTGACCTGAAATCTCTCATCTCTTGAGGGATAACCTTAGCCTTGCCTTTCCCCTACTACTGGTCCTCCTCAACCCTCTTGTACTTGTTAATCCGGTCCATGAGTTGGCGTACGCTAGTGACAGGCTTTCTCGTCAAAGACTTCCTTAGACCGTGCTCGGTTGGGAGGCCAACCTTGAAAGTACTGATGGCAACGTCATCAAAATCACCATCTATCTCATTGTACATCTCCGAGTATTTGTCCGAGTACGTTTTCAGGGTCTCCCCTTCTTGCATGGATCGGGACAATAGGGAGTCTAGGGGCCGAGGAACTCTGCTACAAGTGACAAATTGAGAGCCAAATGCTTGAGTGAGCTTTTTGAAGGAGTCTATGGAGCCTTCCTTTAGGCCATCGAACCATCTCATTGCCATGGGTCCTAGACTGGAGGGGTTCACCTTACACATCAAGGCTTCATCCTTGGAATGGACAGCCATTCTCTAGTTAAAATGGCTTTGGACAACCATTCTCTAGTTGAAATGGCTTACGTGCTCCATAGGATCCGTTCAACCGTTGTAAATGGTGAATATTGGCTGATTGAATCGTTGAGGCAGCCTTGCGCCTTTGATCCTGAGCGTGAAAGGCGACCTGGAAATATGGTTCAACGCTTTGCTCATAGCGTCATTTCCTAGGCCCTTGCGAGGTAGGCTCTTGTACCTACGTTTGTGATGATGCTCTTCCTCGTAGGAGAAGGACTCGCTGGGTGGGGTCCTTGACCTTTGCCTATAACTGGCATCCTCTCTATCATTAGAGGAAGCGTCGGAGCTAGAGGGGGTTCGCTTTCACTAAGCGTGGCGTAGCTTTCTCTTCAGCCGGTCAACCTCCAGTTGCAGGGCTTATGTGTCTTCCTCGTGAGAAAGATGGCTCTTACCCTAGGAGTGACTCTTACCAGACTGGACAGTATGCACACTCCCCTTCCGATCTCTTCTACGTTCGAGGTTGACAAATGGGTTTTCACGTTGGGATCATATGGATTCTGCCTGGTGTCGACCTGAACCTACCATTGTTAGCCGTAACACTCATTATCACACAAGTTCTTCCCACAGACGACGCCAATTGTAGGGACACGTTTTGCAGCCCAAGCTCAAGATGTATAGGATCTTGGCCTAATGAGCTCAGTACAATGAATTTGTAGAGAGCGAGTTGAAGAACTAGGCCCTAATAAATTTGACAACGACTAGTGTAAATTTTAAAAGACGATCAAGCAAGAACAAGGAAAATAGAGCTGGATCTATTCACCGTCCGAGGAGATATTTTTTATATAAATTAATAACAATGGGTACAAATACAATTTTGATTGCTACAGTATCCTCCCTCTCTTCCTTTTTCTCTCCTTTTTCCTTCAGGGGTCTCTTACATTATATATCTCATTCCCGGTGATCTTGGCCTGTCCCATCAGACACCTCTTCTGGCTCTCTATGAGTTGCGATAGCCAAGGAAGCACTGTTCAGGGGTTTCCTCCACATAAATGCGGCTAAAAAAGTAGCTGCAGTGCATTTAATGTAGAGGTAGCAGTTTTTCCTTAGATATTTTTGGATTCCCTTCCTTCTCGTGTGTTTATGAGGCACGCTTCTGACACTGGAGCTTCTATAGAGGTCATTTTCGTTGTTGGAATACGTATTTGAGCTATATTTGTCATAGCCGAGGAGGAATTCCTCCTAGGACCGTCTTCTACTCCTTTCTTATTTACGAGACTTTTAACTAGAATCCCTCATAACTATTGTTCTCCTCGGACATGCCAACATCCTCGGATAAAACCCAAGGCCCAATATATAATTTTGGACCCTTATCCCTACAGGTACTTATATGTCAATATTGGAAAGTAAATAATTCCAATTGAAGAGGTAGGAAAAAGAGAGGCCCAATATGGCTTAATAACTCATGAATAAAGAGGCTTAATAATTGCATTGATAGTTGTGGGTTCTAATATGCACAACTGATAAAATCTCTTGTGATTAGATTAAAAATAAAATTAAAAAAAAACCCTAATTGATAGATAGCTAGGATTGACCATATGACCAATTAAAAAGCCGGTGTGCTGTTTAATTATCACACATGTTGTGGAAGTGTGAATAGAGGGTCTTCTTTTATTTATTTATTAGAGATGTCAAACCAAGCTGATATAGCTTCTGTGTGATATTTGAATATTTTGGAACTCTAATGGTAAACTCTACGTAGTCCTGTTTTAATGTTTAAGTAAAAAAAAAAAAAAAAAAGGAAAAAGGAAAAAAAGAGGAAAGAAAAAAAAGCATTTTCAGTGATACTATGGGTCTGTTGCTTATTGCTGAAAACTGAAAACTGAAAATATTGTAGTAAAATAATTTTTAAATGTGTGAATAGTATTGTGAGATCCAAATTTATATTGAAATCTGTATTTGGATGACTTTTGTGAGTCTGTGAACAGTGTTGTAAGACCCACAATTTTTTAGCAAAATGCACAAATGCAAACGTGGTATAATTTCAGTGCAATCCAAACACTCACTATATATGTAATTTATTTCTTTCTTTCTCCAATATATATATATATATATATATATATAAGCCTTTGCACACGTGCCCACGTGCGTGTTCAGATGCTCTTCTATTTTTTTAAGTAAAAGTTAATAATTTGTATCTATTATAATTTAGAAATATGTTTTATTTTTTATTTTTCAAACAAATAAAAATGATAAACTTTAAAGATAAGCAGTAATTGTAATTTCTTTTTTGAACTTGAAGGAAAAAAATCCTAAATTTTAAGAGTTATTTTTTTTGAATTCAAAATGAAATTTGTTATTTGACATTTATGACCCTATTTATAAATGAAGTTATCTTTCTCTAATGGGGGTATTTTAGAGCCACATAAAAATCTAGTTGAAAGAGGAAAGTCCTCTTATATATAACGAGCATCCAAGTTGATTAGATATGCATAAAATGCACTTGGAAAGTGAGAAACTTCGAAAGGCCATAACTTTCAACTCAATCGTCAATTTCGAATGCATTTTTTTTTTCATATAACTTTCAAAAGTGTGTAAATCTCAAATTTTTTTTTTTAAATTTTAGGTTTAATATCATAATGTTTAAAAATGAGATAGAAATGGTGTTCTAATTATTAGGATTTTTCTGTACTTGAGTTCTTTTTCTAATTAGTTATTTGGAAGTGAAAAATGAAAAAAAGTAAAACTTAGGAACTTTAAAAAAAATAGTAAATTACTCTTTCAATACGTTTGTGTTTTTAAATTTAAAATTATTTAACTAAAATATATGAGTATTTTAAAGAGTTTAAAATTTTGTGTGAAAATATTTTAATACGCAAAATAATTAAACCCAAACAAAAAATTATGTTATTAATAGTATGAATATAAAATTATTTTTGTTTATTTGTCCCTATGGTAGGCCAAAACAAAGGCCACCAACTTTTCCAGGACATCTCTTCTGCTGGTATTGGAGTAGTGATAAGAGATTCTACAGGAAAGGTTTTCGCTGCTCTCTTGGAAAAGGATTACGCTGCCTCCAACAGTTGATGATGGCGAAGCTTTGGCATCTAGGAGAGCGATTTCTTTTGCATTAGAGATCGGGCTGCAGAATGTGGTGTTTGAAGGGGACTCTAATACAGTCATCAGCTATCTTAAAAGAGTTAAGGCTGGCTCTTCTTGTCTAGCATCTTTTGTTCATGTTATTGAGGATTCCCACGTTTGGGCTTTGCAGATCAGTTCTTGTACTTTTTTCCATGTACGTCGAAAAGGTAATGCTGTGGCTAATAAAATAGCCAAATTAGCAAAGCATTATGTTGAACCCCAGATTTGGTTGGAAGACATCCATAGTGATGTTGCCCCTCTTGTATTGTTTGACAATGATTTTTCTGTTGATTGAATAAAATTCTTGACTGGTTTCTCCACAAAAAAAAAAAGTTCCATACTTGAAATTGCATACAAGTAATGAAGTTTTCCACTTATTTAGCAGAAATAATATAAACCCAATTCCTAATTTCTATTCCTTAGATGAAGAGAACCGGTGAAGCTAGAACATAGAGAGCCAATGCCAGACATGTAGAAATTGTAGTAATCTTCCCTGGCATTCTTCCTTTATCCCTCCTCAAGACTACGGCTTCATAGATTGGCATGGAATTCACCACTACAAAACCTGCCATAGACATCTGCAAAAATAGTCCCTCCGAATTGCTGCCCTTCAAAATTTGCATGAGCCCCATAAAAAATGAGACTAAGTTGATTATTGCTGCCATTGTTATTGGCACAAACAGGGGTGATGGGACTCCAAAGTCAAAAACACCTTGGTCATATCTTTTGCTTCGTTCATCATCAACAACTTTGTTGGTCAAACTAAAACCGTATGTGGAAATACCTAGACACTTGAGAAAGTACTCTAGGAATGCGAACAAGAAGCTTGAGAGTACTCTTATCATCCACATTCTTTGATCATTCCACCACCTTTGAACTGTTCCACCCTCTACTATAAATTCAAGGACATCACTTCCATAGGATCCAAGGAAAAGAAACACGTACAAGAAGAACCATGGCTCCCATAACTACAATTCATTTTTCAATTAAGTCAATTCATCAATTGAAAAATGACAATCAAGTTATGATGGGGACACGACCTTTTTCACAACTTATTAATGTAGTAAGTTGTGATTGGAGCAATTTTACTTTAATATTTCTAGGGTTGGCTGAATACATTTTGGCCTTAGACCAAAACTTCAAATGTGATACTTTCTTATATAAATAATTATTATTTTAATATTTATTTAATTTTGGAAATACTTTTCATCCAAAATTTTAGCTATATTTTGTTTATTATTAGTAACAAATTTATCCAAAAATCATTTTTAAGATTTTAAAAAAAAAAAAAAAAAAATCATACATAGGTGATGTGGGGAAATTATTGTGTACTCCCGGAGTATCATAAATGCGTACTCCCTCATCTCACATAAATGGTGGGTCCCACTAATTAAATTCATGGTGGGACCCACAATTCATGTGAGAGGGGAGACTATGCATTTATAATACTCTGGGAGTACCTAATAATTTTCCGATATGAAGCATGATCTATAATAGGAGAGTATAATTTACGTGTAAAACCTAAATTATTAGAATTGGGATCCTAAGCAAGATCAATGAGAGGTCCTTATAGATCAAATTGTAGAATTGAATTAAGAATTGTAAGATTTTAATTTATGGCAAAAATAAAGTGATAAATACTGGTAATAATGATTTATCTTAAATAATCATTGAACTAATCAAAGGAAAAGGGATAGATTTAAAATAATAGTATAACTTTCACATCCTTTCCCTACTAACTAAAGAAATTTGCATATTTCTCAATATGAAAAATATTTTTATAGATTCATCACACGAGTATAAACATTGGTAACAAATCTAATTTTAATTTCATGTACTGTTGAAGAAGTAGTGTTTTGTTCCTTTGGGGGAGAAAATGAAAATGACATTATATATAATTAGCGATCGATAAGCTCAAACAAGTATCAAAAAAATATATACAGTAATTATGTATAGTAATACTACTGGTAGAATATTAATCAAGAGAAACTTTAGCTACCTATTCACCATAATAATTTTTACAACAATTGAGTTGACACCTAGCAGGGTTTTATTAGTTCATATCTAGACTCATCACTAACTTTCTATTTATCATTTACCATTCAAAACTTGTCAACTCGGCAGTTTTAAAATGTGTGGTAAAAACTGTTGTAACTCAAAACTAATTGATGTAAAAAAATTGTGGAGTTTCTTGTGTTCTTATTTGCACCATATGTGCCACACGGTTTGCACCATATGTGCCATTGGCTTTTTGACAAACAACCTCTCTCTCTCTCTCTCTCTCTCTCTCTCTCTCAACCATGAGATGATAGATTTTCAAAAATAATTTTTATTAATTAAAATTTTTATATGTAGCATAGCATTCAAAGAGATGATAATTTTTCAAAAATAAATTTTGTTGATAAACGATGCATTACATTGGCCAATAGAGAGAGCCTTAATTTTTTTTCCCCTAGGTGAGGTGCCTTAATTTTTTTTCTTTCTATATTGCAAGACTAATTAAATATATTTTGTTGGTGAATAGGGGTCTTCTTTCAATGGGGGAGCTAGGGCCATTTATTGTCTAAAAGTGGCCTACGGGTTAAATTGCTCTACACATGGCCTAATCTCTAACACTATTTTTATTATATATCAATCATAATAGAACATGCTAGTAATTGTGAAAAATTGGCCTCCATAGACTTGTTGATATAAAAATAATAAATCCATTAACATTAATGAATGACATAATCTTGGCACCAACCCTTCAAAAGTTTAGCGAATAAAGGTGGGGAAAAGAAAAAGGGTAGAGGCCTAGCATATATTTCAAAGACTCTAACATTTAAGTAATTACATGGCTAAATTATTCTATCCAAAAGAGAAAAACCAAAGTAATGACATGAAATTTGTAAAGTGTTTAGGTACATACCTTTGGGAATATACTAACTTCATTGAGAAGAGCTAGTTGGGGGAGGAAGGCATATATGATGTATGGAATAAGCCAATTGGTTAACAGTATATAATATGTATAAGTAAGTCCCATAATAAGGCCCATGGACCTAGTGCCGAAGGTTACGGGGCTATATTTTGAGAATTCAATTTGTATAGCACCAATGGCCCATCTTTGGCATTGATTCAATCCATCAATAAGGCTGATTGGTGCATCACCCAAAAAGGCTGGCCTCTTAGGATTGCAAAATATGGACCTCCATCCATCACATTTTTGCCGATAACCCGTGTAGAAGTCCTCAACTAGTGATCCATATTTGAAGCCCATCTACGTATTGCACAATGGATTTAGTGATCATCTATAAGTTATAATTACAATCGAATGTGGCTTTTCACTTTTCACTCTTCTTTAATTAAGAATTGAATCCATGTAAGATATTCAGCATTTTCTAGATGAAAATAAGATTTCGACCCTAAATTTTAATTATTATATAATACTTAGTGTGCAGTTGGAATAATTTTTTGCTGAAAATTTTATTTGTTTATTTATTAAAAGTTGAGAAAAGTGTGTGTGTAAGGAAGTGATATCCCAGTTTTTAACCAAATTATTCTACTAGCTATTCATGAGACATCTCAAAAATCCCATAAACCAACCAATAGAATGGTAGATTGAATTTAAGACTTCTAAGTTTACGCCATATCTCAAACCAATAAACTCACTACTTGAGTTCCCTATGGGAATACAAAAGTATAGTTATACTTAAGAAAAGTGACAATTTAATCAATCATACATAAGCAAATGATTAAGTTTTTTTTTAAAGGAAAAACTAATCGAAAAGCACACTAATCAGTTATAACTTATAACTTATAAGCTAGGGAAATATAAACAAACTCATAGGCTTACCTCGAACCCCCATTTGGTATTGTTCTCATAACTGCATCCTGCAACCTTGTGTGCCAAATCGAGAATTTGTTGGGATTGGATGGGCTTGTTCACTACATTGTATGGGCTAATTTCTGTGATTTCTGGTGAAATAAAAGCTGATGGACCTCCAAAGAAAACCCGTCGATTGAAATAGCATCCGGTTCCAACATAATTTGGGCCCAATAGTCCGTCCATACCCATTGGATTATTTTGAAAAACTCGTTTATATTCACTACCATAAGTATCATTCTTGTTGATCCCATGAAACATTTGAGGGAATTGAACATATCCTAATTTGGACTGAAGTTTAGGATCTGATAGATAACACAATGCACGAAGAGGTGTTTGTGGATCATTGGAGTACGTATCACAATCCAAGGTTAGGATTATAGGTGCATTGGTCATGGCAGCCGAGACTCGAAGCTTTAAAACAAAAGGCCAAAACAAGTAGCAATTGATGAACAGAAACACAAAAGGAACTATAAAAGAAGTAGTAGCATGTGTAACATAGTACATTTTGGCTCAAATATAAGAAGGCTTACCAGGGCATTAAGGGCACCAGCCTTGAAATGGTGGGATGAAGTTTTGCTCTTTTCTCTAGAGAGATAGATGAGATTTGGCATCAAATGATCCGTGATATCTTTGTTTTTGCTACTCTCTAATAAGACCTGATCATGGTACAAGCCAATATATTAGATGTCCACTAAAGTTTCAATTACCTAAAAATAAAAAGGAATTACTATTTTAAAATGGGAATTAGATGCCCAAAACAAAAAAATTTTGCTACTTTTTTGGCTGAGCAATTGTTTCTATTACCAATTCCTATCCCAACGCTGTTCTATAATATGTGATGACCCACCCTTGGATTAATTTCTTTGGAATGAATAAAAGAGTCTATGGATACAAATTTTTTTTTTCACAACAATTGATGTAACCTCTTGTAATTGATGTATGATAAGTAGTGTTAGTGATTAGTTAATGTGAAAATGAGAACTCCAATTATAATTTGTCACCTTAATAAGTTGTAAAAAATTATTAAAGTAATTTGTATCACTAACATTGTCAAAGACAAAAAAGAAAAAAAAATGCTAACAATGAATACACTGATCTTTTTAACACAAATAGTAAAACCCTTGATATAAAACAAACCTTAATGATAGTGGAATGATCTTGGTGTGTAAATTCATCTGTCCATTTGCTCAAAGCCTTGCGCTCTGACTCATCAGTGATATATTCTTCGCTAACTTTCCCAAGCTCAAGAACATTCTCTACCCTAACTTTCATCTTTTCATACATTATCTGTAGGATTGTTAAGAACAAGAATGTGATTAAGATAATGGTTAGGGTTATTGTTTGATAGAACTCTTCAATGAGGAAATCACATTAATTTTACAAAAAATCCATGAATAAATCTTCCCTACAAATTATAATTTTAAAAGTGAATCAATAAGTTTTAGAGGAGATTCTATTCCCTTTCCATCTAAATTGGCCATTTGTGCAATAATAAGTGTCTTCTTCTAAAAACAATAGGTCGTGAGTTCAAATTCGAGAATTAACCTTTTTAAAAATAAGAGGGTAAGACTGTCTATCATAACCTCTCTAAAATCTCTCAAAAGTATAAGTTTTGTGCATTAGGTATGAATAATGCTTAATTCCTAGTGCAATTTTGTGCAATCATTTAATCGAATGAATAAATGATATGCACATATCCTGCCATCAATATTACTATAAAAAAAGAAAGGGTTAGATAATATTGTAGGTTTTATTTTATTTTCACTTTATGCCTTTATGATATATCCAATAGAAATATGCACATAAGTTAAAGCTAAGGGGTTCAATCCCTTTCTCACTCATACCCAAAAGTGCATTGTTTTAAGAGAAAGGGAGTTATATATATATATGTGTGTGTGTGTGTGTGTGTGTGTGTGTTTGAGAGAGAGAGAGAGAGATCAAATATGAGATGTGTCCAATAAATTAGAGCAATACTCTGTATATAATATTTTCCATAACAAATTTCAATTTCAGAATAAATAAGTTGTTATTAATTCTCAATAGGATCTTTAACTAACATTGCTTTTATTATCTCTTATTTAAGACTTGTGATTGTGAAAAAGTTTGTAAAATTTTTTGTTATGCCTATATAAAAAAAATTAAGGCTAAAATGCAAATTATACCTTCTAAATTTGTCTAAAATTCATTTTAGTTCTCTAATTTTGCTTTAATTCAATTAAGTCTTTTATATTTCAAATTTATTCAATTCAGGACTTTTGTCCAATTTCATAAAAAATAAAATTGTTATTAAAAAAGTATTTTTCTCACATGAAAAAAAAAATCTATATAATTAATAAAAATATTTTATAGCATTTATGTGTGAGAATTTTTTTCATTAGTTAATTGTATATTTACCGCCAATATTTAACGGAATTGGACAAAAAACTTGAATTAAATAAACTTAAAAATTAAAAAACTCAATTAAACGGAAATAAAATTTCACTAAAATAAAATTTAATCAAACTTAAATGTTACCGTTTGTGTTTTAACCAAATATTAATTGTTCTTTTTTCCTATGATATGTCCAACACAAATTATGTTGTGGGTTCTCAAAAACAAAAACAAACAAAAAAATGGTTGTGGCTCCTTTTCAGTGTAGTGAATATATGCAAGGTACCTCACAAGGAGGCGGGCCCCACACACTGTGGGGCCCCCCTCTATGTGAGGTACCCGGCATATATGCCGAGTACAGCATATAAAAATTGGTTGTCAGGGGCCAAGCACTTTTAGAGGGCGTGTCGTATTAGGAATTTAGGATACCTTTCTTTTTTATATTTTAACTTCTTCTGTTTGGTTTTAGTTCAGTGTGCAAATTGGTACTTAATTGGAGTTCTTTTTACATTTGAGATTCAGTTATTAGGTTTCTAATTTCTTTGGCTATATGCAGTTATGCACTATATGTCTCCTTATAAGAGGGAAGACAAGTGCTGTTTGCACTTTGCACTTGGCTTTTAGGTTTGATGCGGTTAAATTTACATTTTATATTTTAGGAGTAATTTTAAATTAAACTTAATAGTTTAGAAATTTTCAAATTTTTTTTTTTTTTTTTTTGAGAATCAGAAATTTTCAAATTTAATCATTAAGTTCAAGACTATTAGAAATTTAAACTTATACTTTCGCTAGTTTCAAATAAATACTTTAACTTTTAAAACTATAATAATTTATAATCTAATTTTTTAATAATTTGATTTAATTTTAAGAATTAATTTGAAACTTTAGAAATTATATGGTTAATTATAAACAATTTATAAAGTATAGAGTTTTAAATATATATAATTGGTCACAAAAAGAGGAATTTCTTTGGGATGAGCAAATGAACGAAATTGGGATTTAACCATAAAATCTCAACTATGTAGTTAATAGTCATTAGTTTCAAACTATATTTTTTACTAGCATCTCGAGTCTAATAGGCTCGATTTAGGAGCTATAAATCGAGTTTTTGAGGGTCGATTTTTATGTTTAGATCGGGTCTGAGTTGGGACTTTTTCCACGTGGGGTCTACATGGAAATCGAGTTTTAAAAACTCAATTTATAGGGGCATATATAATTTCACCGCAGCACCAGCAAAGGAAGAAAGAAATCAAAAATCAGAGCCCAAAAAAAAAAAAAAAAAAAAAAAAGCTGAAGAAGAAAAGAAAGCCCCAGGCAGCGGCGATCCAGCCCGGCGCCACCCAAGGCCAGGCCGGCGAGACCCAGGGCCAGGCGGCGCGAGCCCTAGGCCGCGCGACCCAGGGCCAGGCCGCGCGAGCCCCAGGCCGCGCGGCCTCTTTCTCTCTCCCTGACTGGGTCGCGTTGTGGTGGCTCCGATCTCGATCTTCACCCTTCTGTTTCTGGGTTTTTTTTTTTCTCTCTGGGTTCTTCGTCTTCGCTGATGTTCTGGTGGTTTCTCTCTGACTGGGTCGGTAGCTCTGCGTTTCTTGGATTTCATTTTTTTTTTTGTATTTATGGAACTGAGATCGTTGTGTCTCTGACTTGGATTTCATTTTTTTTTTTTTTTGTATTTCTGGAACTGAGATCGTGGCGACTTCTTGGATTTCATTTTTTTTTCCTTTTTTTTTTGTATTTCTGGAAATGGCTGAGAGTTAGACTAAAAATTTTCTTGGGTTAGTTTCTAAATCGAGTCTTAGAGACTCGATTTTTACGTAGTCACCACGTGGAAAAAATTGCCACATCATATGTGAATTACTCATAAAAATCGAGTCTCAAAAACTCGATTTATAAACTATAAATCGAGTCTCTTAGACTCGAAATGCTAATAAAAAATATAGTTTCAAAATCTGAACTACTAACTAGATAGTTAGGAAAAAAAAATTAGTTACCTGGATTCCCCTGAGCAAATGATCCACACTGGGAAATTTGATCAAGACTTGCACAGGAATTATGTATGGATATAATTCATATCGCTTAATATTAAGTAACATGAATCTAATTCATCAAGAAAAAGAGAATTTGGCTAGAGAAAAAAGGGGGAGGTACGTATTAGGAAAATTTAATTAGCTCAATATGAGTTTATCAAAAAAGAATTGGGCTAAACTTAGATCCACTCCCTTGAGTTGTGTAATTTAGACTTCATAATTAATTTTAAATATGATAAATACAATCAAATGATTAATTTATATTTATATTTAAGTAGTGAGTTCTGGTTAACTCAATTAGTAAAAATTTTTATGGCTGAATAAGAAATCTGATATCTAATCTCTGTCTATATCAAAAACCGATTAATACCTTGTTTTGATAATAAAAAGCTATCTGAAACTCTCTTTAAAACAAATTATCTTTATGTAAGATAATATTGTCAATAGAATCACATATAGTTGAATTTATAAATATTTAAGAAACTATAACTAATTTTTGGCCTTTTGATTCAAAGGTTTTAGTTTTACTAAATACTACTATTACCTTAATCTTTTCAGCATCAGATGACCATGAGTGCTTTGATGCAAAATAGGCTTCTGGGCTTCTATCTTTTATGTTCGTCTTCCTAGAAAATGGTAACCAATGACCTGCAAACTTTGCAGCTTCCATACAAGCAAAGAGAGTGAGCTGTGAACCACCATCATCTGATACATAGACCGAAATCTTCTCTGTTGGATAGTCATAAGCCATGACTGATAAGGCTGTGCTCACCAACCTTATTGGTGGTTCCTTGTACGGATCTGCTGTGCAAATGAACACGTCTAGTGCTGGAAAATCCGATTTCTTCATGACCTTTTCAAGGTTTTCCGGGAATTCACTGCGATAAACAATGGCCACTCGGAAACATTGCTGCATGACCCAAATGATGGCAAGGATAATATCAGAGATAAACAAGGAAAGGGTGATAAAGAAGGAGGCTAAGGTGGTTGATTGGATGAGTTTGTGTACATGGTGATAAAGATGGGCTAAGATAGCACAAGTGTAAACTGCCATAAACACATGGTTCAAGGTTGTGCGACGTGCGTGTCTCAGTGTGTGAAGGGGAGGGGTAGAGGTTGTGGAACTTGTGTTGAACCCTCTCAGCCTCAGATCCTCCATTTTTGTGGTGGTGAAGTATCGTGTGCAGGGATAATATCTAAGATAGGATACATTCAAGTAATTTCAGCTTAGAAAAAAAGTGGAGCATTTATCACCCATCTCATCACTCTATAACTTATTTTCTATTACTTAATAATGACGAAATTTCACACTCAGCCGGTTGGCACCCATCACTCAGTTATATTTTCAACTAAAAATAGCTTAAAAAAACGGAACCCACACACTCTGACCTCACCAGCGAACCTGACCCCCTACCCGCCCCTATTAGGGGTGGCAAATGGGCGGGTTGGGTCATAAATGGGTTAGGTGTGTAATTACCCATGTATCTATTTATGACCCGTTTATATATAAATTAATTATCCATTACCAACCCAACCCATTTAATTAGTAACCCACCCATTTAACCCAATATGACCCAAATACCTCTAAAACTACTTGAATACCCTATTGACCTCCAAAATTACCAAAATACCCTTAAATACCTAAAATAATACAAATACTCCCTAAACTTTCAAAATTACCAATATACCCTTGGACATCTAAAATTATCCCCAAAATCTTTAAAATGAACAAAATACCCATGAAACTTCTAAAATGACCAAAATACCCTTAATATCTCTAAAATCACCATATATGCTTAAAAACCACTAAAATGACCAAAATATCTCTAAAATCTCTAAAATGACCAAAATACCCCTAAAAACCCAAAAAATGACCAAAATACCCCTGAAACCTAAAAATTACCAAAATACCTCCGAAACCTAAAAAATTACCAAAATATCCCAAAAACCTAAAAATGACCAAAATACCCCCCAAAACCTAAAAAATGACCAAAATACCCTCGAAACCTAAAAAAATTACCAAAATACCTTGAAACCTAAAAAATTATCGAAATACCCCCAAAGCCTAAAAAATGACCAAAATAACTCCAAAACCTAAAAAATGACCAAAATACCTCCGAAACCTAAAAATGACCAAAATACCCCCAAAACCCAAAAAATGACCAAAATACCCCCCAAAACCTAAAAAACGACCAAAATACCCCCGAAACCTAAAAAAATTACCAAAATACCTTGAAACCTAAAAAATTATCGAAATACCCCAAAAACCTAAAAAATGACCAAAATAACTCCAAAACCCAAAAAATGACCAAAATACCCCCGAAACCTAAAAATGACCAAAATACCCCCAAAACCCAAAAAATGACCAAAATACCCCAAAAACCTAAAAATGACCAAAATACCCCCCAAAACCTAAAAAATGACCAAAATACCCCCGAAACCTAAAAAAATTACCAAAATACCTTGAAACCTAAAAAATTATCGAAATACCCCTGAAACTTAAAAAATGACCAAAATACTTCCAAAACCCAAAAATGACCAAAGTATCCCCAAAAACCCAAAAAATGACCAAAATACCACCGAAACAAAAAAAATGACCAAAATACTTCCAAAACCCAAAAAATGACCAAAATACCCCCAAAACTCAAAAAATGACCAAAATACTCTCGAAACGTAAAAATGACCAAAATATCTCCGAAACCTAAAACTGACCAAAATATCCCCCAAAACCCAAAAAATGACCAAAATACCCCCGAAACTCAAAAAATACGAAAATATCCCTGAAACCCAAGAAATGACCAAAATACCCTCAAAATCTAAAAATGACCAAAATACCCCTGAAACCTAAAAAATTACCAAAATACTTCTGAACCCTAGAAATTTACTGAAATAACCCAAAAATATAAAAATTATTGAAATAACCCTAAAACTAAAAGATGACATAAATGCCCTCGTAACCTAAAAAATGACTAAAATACCCTTAGAATCTAAAAGATGATAAAAATAACCCTGAAACCTAAACAATTACCAAAATTCCCTTGCAACCTAAAAAATTATTGAAATTCCCTCGAAACCTATAAAATGACTGAAAGACTCTTAGAACCTTTAATTTGTCAAAAATATTCTCGAAACGTCCAAAATACCCTAAACCTCTATTTCGGTAATTTTAGATGTTTCTGGTGTATTTTGGTCATCTTACATGTTTAGCGGTATTTTGGTCATAATTTGGGTTTTAAGGGTTTTTATTGATCATTTCTTTTAGGTTTTGGGGTTATTTTGGTCATTTTTTAGGTTTTTGGGGTATTTCGATAATTTTTTAGGTTTCAAGGTATTTTGGTAATTTTTTAGGTTTAGGGAGTATTTTGGTAATTTTTTAGGTTTAGGGTGTATTTTGGTAATTGTTAGGTTTTGGGGGTATTCCGATCATTTTTTTAGGTTTTTGGGGTATTTTGGTCATTGTTTTAGGTTTTGGGGTTATTTTAGTCATTTTTTAGGTCTTGGTGTATTTCAATCATTTTTTAGGTTTCGGGGGTATTTCAGTTATTTTTTAAGTTTTGGAGGTATTTTGGTCATTTTTTAGGTTTAGAGAGTATTTTGGTAATTTTTTAGGTTTAGGGAGTATTTTGGTAATTTTTTAGGTTTAGGGTGTGTTTTGGTAATTGTTAGGTTTTGGTGGTATTTCGATAATTTTTTTAGGTTTTTGGGGTATTTTGGTCATTGTTTTAGGTTTTGGGGTTATTTTAGTCATTTTTTAGGTCTTGGTGTATTTCAATCATTTTTTAGGTTTCAGGGTATTTTGGTAATTTTTTAGGTTTCAGGGGTATTTCAGTCATTTTTTAGTTTTAAAGGGTATTTTGGTAATTTTTTAGGTTTAGAGTGTATTTTGGTAATTCTTAGGTTTCGAGTGTATTTCGGTTATTTTTTAGGTTTCAGGGGGGGTATTTTAGTCCTTTTTTAGGTTTCAGGGTATTTCAATCATTTTTTAAGATTAGGGGGTATTTTGGTAATTTTATGGGTTTTGGAGGTATTCAGTCATTATTTAGGTTACGGAGTAATTTGGTAATTTTTTCAGGTTTTGGGGGTATTTTAGTCATTTTATAGGTTTCAGAGGTATTTTGGTCATTTTTTCGGTTTCGAGGGTATTTTGGTCATTTTTTGGGTTTTGGAGGTATTTTGGTAATTTTTTGGATTTTGGGGGTATTTTGGTCATTTTAAGGTTTTGGGGGTATTTTAGTCATTTTTTAAGGTTTCGGAGATATTTTGGTCATTTTTTGGGTTTTGAGGGTATTTTGGTAATTTTTAGGTTTTGGGGGTATTTTGTTCATTTTTTAGGTTTTGGGGGTATTTTGGTCATTTTTTGAGTTTCGAGGGTATTTTGGTCATTTTTGGGTTTTGAGGGTATTTTGGTCATTTTTAGGTTTTAAGGGGTATTTTGGTCATTTTTTGGGTTTTAGAGATATTTTGATCATTTTTTGGGTTTTGGGGGTATTTTGGTAATTTTTAGATTTTGAGGGTATTTTTTTTTTCATTTTTTAGGTTTTGAGGGTATTTTGGTTATTTTTTGGGTTTTGGGGGTATTTTGGTAATTTTTTGGGTTTTAGAGATATTTTGATTATTTTTTGGGTTTTGGGGGTATTTTGGTCATTTTCTGGGTTTGGGGGTATTTTGGTAATTTTTAGATTTTGAGGGTATTTTTTTCAAATATTTTGATCATTTTTTGGGTTTTGGGGGTATTTTGGTAATTTTTAGGTTTTTGGGGGTATTTTTTTTTCATTTTTTAGGTTTTGAGGGTATTTTGGTCATTTTTTGGGTTTTGGGGGTATTTTGGTCATTTGTTGGGTTTTGGGGGTATTTTGGTCATTTTTTGGGTTTCAGGGGGTATTTTGGTAATTTTTAGGTTTTTGGGGTATTTTGGTCATTTTTTGGGTTTTGGAGGGTATTTTGGTAATTTCTTGGATTTTGGGAGTATTTTGGTCTTTTATTAGGTTTCAAGGGTATTTTGGTCATTTTTAGAAATTTAGATTTTATATTGTTTATTTAAATTTTAGATGGGTTTAGTGGGTATTAGTGGATTTATCCATTTAGACCCATCTAATTAAATAACCAAATGGGTCTTTACCCATTTAACCCAAATATTAAATGGGTTGGGTTAAGACTTATCCAAATAAGGTGGGTAATGGGTGGGTTCATGAATATGGGTAAAAATTGCCACCCCTAGCCCCTATTAACTCCACTCACCAGTTATACCTCACTTTACCATCCCATTTCTTCTCCACTTCGTCTCGCACGCTCGACGCCCATCAATGGAAAAAAACAGAGTCCAAATAAGCTGGAAAAAAGTGGCAAATCGTTCACAATCACCGAATTGTCAACTCACCAAGTAGTGCCTGACCGGTTGTAGATCTGAAACACTTTTTTTTTATTTTTTATTTTATATATATTTAAAAAAACGTTGTGTGATGTGAATCCATTGTATTGTGAAGCCAATGAATCAAAAGCAGACACCTTCACCTCTTTTTGTCCTTTTCCTCTCCCTTCGTTTGCCAATTTTGCTTTTGCTTTTACTTTTATTTCTCACAATCAAAAGCCACAAACTTTTCTCTTTGCCTCTCTCTCTGCTCAGAGATTACCAGATGGATCTCTGACCCTCAAATCTTTCCCTCTTTCTCTCTCTATCTCCCTCTCCGGTGGCACGAGAAGAAAGAACTTGAAGATAAAAGGATCATATTTGTGTGTGCAATGGCGAGGTCAGGAATTTTGTTCAGGTGTTCCTATTTTACTTTGAAAAAATTTTGAGTCATTTTGGTCTATTTCGGGTGTTTCGGGAAATACCGGCCAAAATTCAAGATTTGGCCGGCATGAAATTTGTGTTTAAAAAAAAAAAATCTTCTTAAAACCAAAACAAATTTGCATTCTATACACTGAAAAACCTCAAAACGAAAAAAAAAAGAAAAAAAAAAAAAACAAAGGTACATATACAATAAACTATAAGTTCATTTGAAATATTAATAAAATTATTAATTATTGTTGTTTAGTTGTTTCATTAATTATTAAATTATTAATTGTTGTTTAGCCTAACATAATTTAATTTCTTTGTCTTTTATAATGTTTTGGTTAATTAAATTAATAATTATTGTTTATTAGTTGTTTTCTCATATTAATTATTGGTTAATTAAATTATTGTTTATTAGTTGCACTAGTTAATTATTGTTTACCGTTCATCCACCCCCCACCCCACTCAACAGACAAGCCAGTCAAGCCTCAAGAAAATTTCCCCCATCACAAGAGCCATCTGCCAATCAGACAATCACAATACACATTGCACTAAAAGACAATTAATAATTTAATACCTCACCAACACAAACACACAAGCACGTCTCATGCCCCTGCCAATCAGAAAATTTCACATTCACACATTACACTAAAAACAATTAATATCTCACCAACACCAACACACTACACACACCAACACCAACAGATAATATAAACGGATAAAGCCAAATTCAAAAAGTCAAAAACAGACAAAATAAATTGAATAAAGCTAAAGTTCAGCTAACCAATCATAGACTCAGTTCAAAAGAGAGAGAGAGAGAGTTAGTCTTACTAAAGAATAAAGAGAGAGAGAGTTTCATAATTTTCATTCACTTCAATTCAGATAGAGAGAGAGAGAGAGTGAGAGACTGAGAAAGAAAATGAAATACCTTAAGGGATGGAGCACCGGAGCAGCCGAGCAAGGAGGCTTGAAGGCCGAGGCCGGTGAGGCAGTGACGAGGCAACGACCGATTTGCCGATCTCCGTCCTCCGATGACAATGAGGGTTAGCGACGATGCGGAGGGGCGAGCGAGCTGTGACCGATCTCCGACGAGCGAGTTGGACTGGGCCGATCTCCAACGAGCGAGCTATGACCGAAGCTATGACCGATCCGATCTCCGTTTGTTGGCTTAAGGCTCAAGCGGCGTTGCTCTGAGGGACTGAGTTTAGGTTTGCTTTAGGCCTTTAGTGGTTTCAGTTTTTTTTTTTTTTTTTTTTTTTGATAAAGCCTTTAGTGATTTCAGATTTAGACCTTTAGGGACTAAGGCGTTGCTCTATTTTTTATTTTTATTTTTGTGGAGAATCCGTGGGTTTGCTACTTGCCTACCTCTATAATCTGTTGGGCTTGCTGGGCTTTTCGTGGGCTGTGGGCTTGGCTTTGTTACAAATTTTTTTTTTTTTTTAGATTTTAGTTCAAATATATTTTTTGGGCTTTTTTTTTTTTTTTTTGGCTTGAAAGTAGAACATATAATTTTTTTTTTTTAATTTGAGGGTGTTCCTAATACAGGGCAAATATAAAAAATTAAAAAAAAAATTTCAGGTTTTTTTTTCAGGTCAGGGTGTTCCTAGGAACAACCTGACTTGCACGTGGCGTCGCCATTGTGTGTGTGTGTGTTGGATATCTGTAATGGGGGTAGAGAGTAGTACATCAATGAACTCAGATGGGAAACAACAAGAACATTAAGACCCAGGTGCTGCTAAACGTGTATGAGGTGGGGCTCGGTGGGCGTGACTGGGGTGAGTGCATGCTTGAGGAGGTGAGGGCAAAGCAGAGGCTTTTGTGTTTGGAGTTGTGGTGTAAAGAAATTGGAGTGATCTCAGTGAACTGATGAAGAGCCATTGGTAGAGTCATCAAAAGTTGCGCCTGGACGTGACTTGTCTGGTCCTTCAAAATGGGTGTATTTATCAAAATGCTTTCATAACTCAAAAACACCAAAAAGTTATTTACAGTTTTGCTAACTCATCACTCAAAAATCAAAAAATTGAGCGATGGAAACAAAACTTGAAAACATAGCCAAACAGACTTTCTCTCCATGGGACTCACCAATTTTGAGTTATGGGTGATGAAAACTTGCCAACCCAAACAGTCCCTTAGAGGCTGTTTGGTTTGTTTTTTATCACTCATCACTCCTCACTCAATTTTCGTCACTTATCACTCATCACTTAAAATACCCCAATTTCCTAATCCCCACCTGTTTGGCACACTTCACTCAGCTTCTCATCACTTAGACTTTTCTGATTTTTGTGGAACCCATATCTGTAACTTGGTCAGACCAAAACTGTTAGCCTACTAGCGGACCCATCTTTTTCTCTTTTCTCATTTCCCCTTCACCCCTTCACCCCCATTACTCTCCCAAAACCCAAACCCGAACCCATAAAAATTTCAAAAGTTCCCTCGCCTCATTAGGACCGTCACCAAGAACAACACTCATCTCTCAGAAACGTGTACCGGCGATGCTATCTCCTCGACGTTTTCAGTGGAATTTTGTTTTGGGCTTTTGGATAGTATGAAACCAGACCGACGGTGAGTTTTTTAGTGGTGTTCTGGATTTTTGCTTGGAGAGGATGGAGTTTTTTTTTTTTTTTTTGGATCGTTTCTAGGTTGCCGCCATGGGTGTGCTAGATGTGGGCCTGCGTTTTGCTCGCCATGGGGTTTATTTATTTATTTTCTCAGTCATGATCTTCAACAAACCCCACAGTGGTGGGTGGGTTTTGATGTGGGTTAGGCAAAATGTGGGGTTTGGTGGTTGTTCATGGTGGTAAGGTTGGTTTTGATGTAGGATAGGCAACCAAACCCAGAAACCCAATGTGCAAAAAAAAAGAAAAAAGAAAAAAGAAGAACCCAAGCCCAGAAACCAATGAAAAGGAATGGGAAAAAAGAAGAAGAAGCAACCAATCCCAGAAACCAGTGTGAAAAGGAAAAAAAAAAAGAAAAAGAAGAAGAAGAAGATGAAGAGAATAGAGAAAGGTGAGGCCCAGTGTGAAAGACAAAAAAAGAAAAAAAAAAAGAAAAAGAAAAAGAAGACAATGTGTGTCTGACCGTGGGTCCCTCAATGTGTGTGTATTTACAAAAATGACATTATAACTCTGTTTCCATAAATTGAAAACACCTAAAATGTGTTTTCAGTTTCCATAACTCATCATTCAAAAATCAGAGAATTGAGTGATGGAAACAAAAACTGAAAACATCCCCAAACAAACCATTCAGCCATGGGACCCACATATCTTGAGTTATGGGTGATAGAAATAGAGTTATGGGTGATGGAAACTGAAAATCCAAACAGCCCATTGACTATTCTATCAAGGATAATGACATGCATGCCGGTTCATGGGCCAAAATAGCCAAAAACAACTGTTTGGCCGAAATATTTAAATCATTATTTTAAAATTTGAGTTTTTTAAACATGAGTTTGTCATGTCATTTGAGTTTCATTTCATTAAAAATAAGGTCTCGTTTCGTTAGAGATTTTTAGTATTGTTTAAGTGTTGTAGAAATATGTGTAAATTAAAAAATAATGTAAAAATATGTGTTTCAATATTTAAACACTAAAAACTATTGTTAAAAATCTAGTACCAAATAGCCCCTAATTATAGTGACACCCGATTAGGGGTGGCAAAATTGGACACGATCCGCGAACCCAACACGACACGAAATTAGCAGGTTATGGGTTGAGATTTAATGGTTTGTATCATATTCAAGTTGACATGATGTACCCGTTTGATAAACAGGTTGGGTTAGGGTTCAACCTATGGAACCCGTTTGACCCGTCTGACCCGTTTAATTAAATGAAATTTTACCAATATACCATTCAAACCCTAGGTATATAAACTTATTAGTTGTTGTAGTTTATTTTCTTTGACATATTGTGATTGATTATTTATGATCTTAAGATATGCTTTAGTTTTGAATGAGTATTTGTGATGCAATTACTCATTAGTTCTGAATTTTATATTTAAAATATTTATTTGCTTATTTTTTCATAAATGTTTTTCTTCATTTTGATAAGATCAGATAAACAGGTCAACACGACTGACCCGTTTAATAAATGGGTCGTGTTAGGGTTGAGGAATCTTGACCCATTTAATAAACATGTCGGGTTAGTGTTGACCCATATAGTCGAATACATATGAGTTGACACGATACGAACCCGACATGTAAACACGAATTGCCACCCCTACACCCGATGAGATAATTTTTTTTAATTTAAAAAAGTAATGTAGAATTCGACTTTTTTAGTCAAGTTTATAAAATTCGAGTGTCATAAAACTAGGCGTCTTCTTTCACTTCAACGTGTTACTTCAGTGTGCCTTACACGCTGTCTTCTTTCATTTCAACGGGTTCCACAGTGTGTCCCACACTCTTGTCTTTCTTGTTAGAGATATATTAGACATATTAGCTCAATGTAATAGGCCCAAGCCCACTCCTACTTGTACTAGTAATCTACGGTTTAGTCGCCTATATATACTCATGTTAAGGTTCATTGTAACACAGGTTATTGTACTACATTCATATATAATAAAGATGTAGCCCTTAAGGGATTCCTCTGTGGATGTAGGTCGACAAGGCTGAACCACGTAACCTTCATTTTTTCGGTATTTCTATTCTATACTTCCCCTTCTGTATCCACTTTAGCATATACAATATAGTATAACACATCGCGTTGCTACTAATATATTTAACATTTCTCACCTTTCAAACAAAAACTATTTCCTCTCTCTCTCTCTCTCTCTCTCTCTCTCTCTCTCTCTCTTTCTTTTTGAAAAAGGTAAAATCATTTTTTTTAAAGAATAAATTAATGGATGTATAAGGGGTCCTAGGGCTACCATAGGCTATACCCAACTAGCCTGAGCACTAAGGTTGCGTTTGTTTCGTTGAAAAGGATTTCAGGAAAATATTTTACACTAGTCTGTGTGTTTGGTACCTACAGAAAATTGGGTCAAATGGAAATCCTTTTACGTGTTGACCGTAAAATAAGCCTCCTCACCCGTAAAACCATTTCTATTCTTATTTTACCTTCAAATGATTTACACTTCTCACACACTCTCTTGAAGCTTCTCACACGCACTCCTCATAGACATCACTGGTACTCTCCATGCTCAGTTGTGACCAAGCTCCACCCTTTCCCTCACGCCAAACGCAGCTCGTCCCTCTCCCTCATGCCAGTCCGAGCTCCACCCACAGTTCGACAAGTGCCGCCGATCCACCCACGGTGAGAACTCACAGCTCCACCCACGCACCAACGAGAGAGAGACGCAGCTCCACCCCACACGCAGATGTCGGTCTAAGGTCCCCCCTCATGTCGGCAAAGCCCATCTCACCTCTAACATCTCTGATCCGTCGCTCTCACATCGCCGGCGAAGCACTTCTCTCAAACCCACCCTCTACAATACCCGATCCACCCAAGACCGATCTTGTTCTCAACCCACCCAAGACCGATCTCGTTGCCGCCGTTGAAGACTGATCTCGTTGACCCGATCTCAATCTCTTTCCCGATCTATCTCTCTTTCCCTCAATCTCTCACTCTTTCTTCCTCCTCTCACTGAGTTTGTGAATAAAAAATGTTTTTATTTTGATTTTTGGTTGTGTTAAGTGTATATTTTGAAATTTTCTGTTATAAAATTTGTTTGTGAACTGAGAAAATGGCTTAGAAAATGTGAAAAATTTGTAGGAAAATAGCATTTTCAAAATGTTACCAAACACCAGAAATAATTTTATGGACTATTTTCCATTGCAGAACTAAACACCCGGATTTCATTTTCCTTACGGAAATTTACTTTCCTTTGCATTCATTTTACACTCGAAATTTGATTTACATAGAACCAAACGCAGCCTAAGACAAGAAAATACACTGAAAAAAACACAACCCAAGAAAAGTAGCTAGTGGAGTGGATCTTCTGGTTAACTAATAAGAAAGTGAAGATTGATACATGGCTGTGTACAAACATGAAGATGATTGTGACTACTTGTTCAAACTGGTTTTGATCGGTGATTCTGGTGTGGGAAAATCCAACCTGCTCTCGAGGTTCACAAGGAACGAGTTTTATTTGGAGTCCAACTCTACTATTGGGGTAGAGTTCGAATATTGATGGCAAGGTCATCAAGGCTCACATTTGGGACCCTGCTGGCCAAGAAATTAAGGTGTGCTCCTTTTTTTCTAATTTAAAATTATAGAATTCTATCATGTTCGTTTTGATTATATATTATCAGGGAATTCATGGGTTTGTGAGTATTTCTAGGAAATTTTGGTACTTGTGTCTTGGGGTTTGATTGAGGAGTTTGAATAATATTGTTTGAGTGTTTTTGATATATGTGTGGATGAAAAAGTATGTGAAAAAATGTGTAAATGTGTTTGAAATGTGAAAAATGTTGCTCAAATAGGAATACCAAATGGTTGAAATTTATATTATAATTCTACGTCAACTTTTCAATTTAAAAATGATAGATCAACCGGTGTTATTGTAGTACATTTTTTTAGAAACTTTTTTTTTGAAGGCCATTTTTTTAGAAACTTTAAAACTTGTGTTATATGTAAAAATCTAGTTTCATACATTTGAGTTACAAAATAGTGGTAGATTGTTAAAGGGGAGTTTGGTACCGTTGTTTGAACAACAGTTTTCAGTGTTTAAACAATATTACACGTATTTTCACACATTTTTTCACCCATACTTATTTTCACAAAACAATAACAACATTACCAGAAATCTCTTACTAAACGGGCCCTAAATATTTCACAAATAGTGATAAATTGCAAAATATTTCGACCAACAGTAATATTTGGTCATTTTGGCCTAGTTCGTATGTGATCTACTTTATTTTACTAGTCAATAATCAAATAGTTCAGTAAGATTTTATCTTCTTTTTTCCCCCTAATTATAGAATTTTATAATTATGATATTTATTAATAAACTTTTATTGTAATTGTATATAAGAAAATTTTGTTTAGTGCATACATGAAATTATCTATTTTAATTTTTTTTTAAATGTCGTGGCAAGATTCATATAGAGTGTGTAAACATAAGAGCTTTTATAGAGATTTTTTTTTTTATATAGAATTTAAAATTAATTTAAAATATATTAGAATGATGATGTGGAAAACTAGGGACGTTCAAAAACTAATATAGTAACATTAGAAGAAATAAATAAAAAATTACTTCTTTCATTTTATATATATTAACTGTCAGTAACTCATGCAACTCAATTGTTAAAGTTTCTTGTCTTTGAATAAAGTGTATTGGTTTGAATCATGTTTAGAACAAAAATAAATTAATTGATGTCTTGGTCGATCCAATGGTAAAGAGATATTTAGGTTCAATTCCTATAGTATCTATTTTTTGGAGAAAAAATATGGAAGATAATTTTCAACAGTCTTGGTTCCATCCTTGCTCATGGCATAGGGTTTTTGTTTTTGGTTGCTAAAAATTGAATGGTCTCTTATGAAACCTATTATTACTTAGTATGTTAATTTAATTTAATTTAGGGTAAACTATATATTTGGTTCCTAACATTTTAATTGTATCCCTGCCATTATTCCTTGGATGAAAATTGCTGATGTGGCTAATGACCAAAATAAAAAAATTAATTTCCATTAATGTAGCAATACATAGTTTACCCTTTAATTTAATTTTTTTTGCGCAAGACTTAGTATGTTAATTGGAACTTCATTGTTTCTCAACCAAAATAAAAAAAAATAAAGAACTTCATAACTTACTTTTTATTTATGAAAGTGCTCCTGCTCTCTAGGAGTTTCTAACTAATTCTATGTTTGGTTGGGATGAATATGGAGATCATGGAAAATGGAAAAAGAAAAATGGAGAGAAAAATATGACTTTTCCTTGTTTGGTTAGAGAGGGGGGAGAAGAGAAAAGAAAATAGGGTGAATGAAATTTCTATTTGGGTCCACAAATTTTTTTATTATTCCAAATTGGAAAGAAAATAAAAGAGAATGATATTGAGAAGAAAAGTATAAAACTACCCCTCTACTTTTCTATCCTTCTAATTTTGTTTATAAGGACATAATAGTAATTCACTTTCCATCCTTTCACATTTTCATCCTCTATAGTCTATATAAAAAAAATATGGTTCCTATCAAAAAAAAAAAAAAAAAAAAATGGTGGAAAATATAAATATTTTCTATTATCCCATATTTGAATTTTGTATGCTGTAACATCATGTCACTATAGTTGCCTTTTACCACTCAATACAGAATAGAAACTAGGAGTCAATTATTTATTAGAGAGTCTAGATAAACAATTTTTGTGCCACAACTATGATGTGGTTGACTAATGACTTGATTGGTGGAGAAAAATAATAGGTCCATATGAATGTGATTGTTTACCATTCACAATCAACTATTATAACAAAATGTGACAAAAATTATGACAAATAGTATGATCTTAGAAAAACTGTCTTCATTAGGACCTTCAAGAGAATATGTTGTTTTGATGGTGAAAGGAAAAGAGAATCTCTTCCCATATTTGAATTTTGTATGCTGTCACACCGTGTTGCTATAGTTGCCTTTTACCGCTCAATACACAATAGAAACTAGGAGCCAATTAATTATTAGAGAAATTCTAGATAAATAATTTTGTGCAACCACTATGATATGGTTGACTAATGACTATGATTGGTGGAGAAATATAATAGGTCCATAAGAATGTGATTGTTTACCATTCACAATCAACCATTATAACAAAATGTGACAAAAATGATGATACATAGTATGATCTTAGAAAATTTGTCTTCATTAAGACCTTCAAGAGAATATGTTGTTTTGATGGTGAAAGGAAAAGAGAATCTCTTTATCATCTGTAAACTGTAGACTGAGGTCCTACATACTTCTCAGCTTGTTTGTCATGGTCTCTCTATTTTTTTTTTTTAATCTATTTTTTTTTTATTTTATATTTATTTTCAATGACTCCGAATTATATTTCTACGGAAAACTAATACAATTTTTTTTATGCATACTGGTTATATTTCTAAGCAAAAGATAAAGGTATCACACAAGAGACCAGGCTTCCCAACCGGAAACACCTTTATCAGTTCTATAAAAAAGCTGATTAAAGGTGAAAATGAAATATGTCATCATGAATACTAGGTCTCTTTTGTCTTTACATTTGATAACGCTACTTATATACCAAGTTTGGGAACTTAATAATTTCCGTTGATACTGTCACCTTTATAACACATCTATATAATATTTAAAAGTTAGAAAATATTTATTATTATTATGCTTTTATTGAGCCACATTAACATAGCATTTGATTCTCAAAAAAAAAAAAAAAAAAAACATAGCATTTTGATTCACTTCGGTAGAAAATTATTAGGTACTCCCGGAGTACCATAAATGCGTACTCCCTCCTTTCACATGAATGGTGGGTCCTACCATGAATTTAATTAATAAGATCCACCATTCATGTGAGAGGAGAAAATACGCATTTATGATACTCCGGGAGTACACAATAAGATATATTAGTAAATAACTAAATGAGTTAATTTAATTATTTTGTCAGAATCTATTAGTACATGAATTAATGTAAGCATTTTTTAAAAATTAATATTTTTCAAACATAAGATCTTTTATATAATGCATCTTATGAATGTTTTTATTTAAAAATTAAAATAGTAAAAATAACACATGATATCGTTTATTAACTAGAAAAATTAGAAAGTGACATGATTGGTTGGTTTTATATCAACAACATAACAAACAAATTCCTATTTATTATGCAATGATACTATAGTTTGTTCAAATTTTACTACATATAAGTCTTACAAATCTATATCATATCTAAAAGTCGAGGTGTAATATTTATTATTGTTACGATCATTTTGAGCTACATCAACGTAGCATTTAGGTTCACTTTAGGCAATTTTAGTCCATTTGGTCCATTTTGTCTATATCGGTCCAATTAGGTCTCGTTTGGTCTACTTCGGTCTGTATTAGTCCAAAAATTCATTTTCAATTTTGGGCTCAAAAATTCATTTTCGTTTTCTTAAATTTTGGATTGAAAAGTATAAATTTTATTCTTTTTTTGGGCCAAACTCTTTAGTTTTGGATTAGAATATACAAACAAAATTGGCATTAGAAATTAGAGATATGAGCCCTAAAAAAGCAATAAAAATTATAAGGCTAAAATGCAAAACTCACCCTCTAAGTTTTACTATTTTTCATTTCAGTCCTCTAAGTTTGCATTTTATCATTTCAGTCCTCTAAATTTCAATCCTCCTCAATTTAGTCTTCTGTTAATATTCCATCCATGCCTACTGTTAACTTGTCCAAAAGCGATGTTGTTTTGCCCATTATTTAATATTTCATTTTTTTAAAATTATTTATTTCTTAATTAAAAAATGTTAATTAAAAATAATAAAAAAACCTAGTCCATCCCCCATCTGAAGAACACGAACCATCTGAAGGACACGAAATAGAAACCTCACTACCCACTCTACAGATCGTGAAGGAGAAAAGGTATTCCGCAGAAAGCAAATTAGAGGAACCCAATAAGGCTCTAATACCAGCAAATCGTGAGGAAGAAAGTGAGCAATTAACGTGCATCTAACCCCAGCAAAAAGGCTCTTCATCCGACCTGAAATAAACTAAGTAATCCACTATGAAATTGGGTTAAAGAACCACATAGACCTAGACTAAACCTAGGTACTCAACTCAGTGATGCTCAAGCACCCAAGGTTCTCTAGCCTCATGGCCCGTGATTCTAGCAGCCGAGAACATAGGCGCCACATTGAGAGATCGAGAGGGAGAGGAGGTATTTAGGCCGGAGTCAAGTACATCTGGAGCAGAGTTGTCGAGGATTGGCCTGAGCCGAGATGCCAAGTACATGAAGAGCGGAGCTGCCGAAATACCTTCTCTCCCTTTCGATCTCTCGATCTCCCGATCTCTTTTTCTCCCTCTTGATCTTGCTCTCTCCCTCTTGATCTCAATTGTTGATGGGTTAGGCAGTTAGGCAGGAGTGGGTAGTGGGGTTTCTATTTCGTGTTCTTCAGATGGGGGATGGACTGGGTTTTTTTTTTTTTTTTAATTAACTTTTTTAATTAAGAAATAAATAATTAAATAAAAATGAAATATTAAATAATGGGCAAAACAATATCGTTTTTGGACAAGTTAACAGTAGGCATGGATGGAATATTAACAGAAGATTGAATTGAAAAGAATTGAAACTTAAAGGACTGAAATGACAAAATGCAAACTTAGAGGACTAAAATGAAAATTTGTGAAACTTAGAGGATGAGTTTTGCATTTTAGCTAAATTATAAATATTCAAAATATTACTATAAAATTTACAGTATAAAGTTCTGCACAATAACAAAAAAACAAAAAAGTGGTGACATGCCACTATCAACTAAACAATTGCCCTTGTCCTTGCCACAATAACAAAAAAAAAGTATAGTAAAGTTCGTGCTTGCACAGTCTCCAATTTTCATTTCCCAAAGACCTTGCCCTTGTCTTTGCCTTTGCCCCTGCCTGTTGAGAACATTGCACCAGATGTCTCAGCTCTTAATCCACCCCCTCTCCCAACGACCCTTGGTGGTACCAACCCCCTTCGAGCCTGCAAAATACATAGAAACTCCATATCAAAATCTAATTATGTAAGTATAAAGGGCAGTGTTTGTGTTTGTGTTTGTGTATATACCTGAGGATTCTGAGAGATGGGCTGACTGCATGAGAACCATTGAGCAGTGGGTACTTTGCTTGGTGGTCTGGTTGAAGCTGAAGCAGATGTTTGGGCTGGCTGTGTGTAGGGTTTGCCCGTTGGCTGCCTTAGTGGTTGCTTTTGTGGCTGGTTGACTTGCTTGATAGGTGGTTGGATTTCTTATTGAATGGCTAGCTACCCCACTTGTTGGTTGACTGGTTGTCTGGTTCTCTGCTGCTTTGGTTGACTGGTTGGCCTTGGCCTTCTTGTTTGCTAATCTTGTTGACTGTCTTGCTTGCTCATTGGCTGGCTGCCTTGCAAACCTCTTTGGTGGTTGCCTAGGTGGCTGGCTGGCTGGTTGGTTGGCTGGTTGGCTGGTTGGCTGCCTACCTGCCTAGTTGGCTGGTTGGCTGCCTGCCTGCCTGCTTGCCTGGTTGGCTACCTGCCTTGCAAACCTCCTTGGTGGCTGCCTTGCAAACCTCTTTGGTGGTTGCCTGGCTGGCTGGCTGACTGGCTGGCTGGCTGGTTGGCTGCTTGTTCCTTGTCCCTCTTGTCCCTACAAAAAGAATTTCCTTGCATCAGAAATAGACTTGTAATATAATTGTCATAGTGGACACATTATTGCTTTACTTACAAATTTTTTTTGCCTCTCAATTCTCTGCCTCCTTTGCCATGGTGTCTCACCAGTTATTCCAGCCTTACACCTCCTTGAATTATGTCCCTCCTGATGGCAAAACCCACATTTTATAGGTCTATATGACCTAGAGACTTTGTATGGGTTGTTTGGCTCATCTGCATCTTTCTTCCTTTTCATTGGTGGGCTGCCTGGAGGATTGTACACAATTGTAGCAACAAGAGCAGGTTGGCTCGTTTCAACCCATTCATCTTGGCCAGGCAGTGGGGTAATCATCTCCTTATATGCAGCCACATAGGCATCCTTTCTAAAGCATGCATGCACATAATCCTCAGGTCTCTCCAGCTTCTTATAGATTGCTGCAACACCATGTTTACATAGGATTCCTGTCAAATCCTAAACTCTACACGTACAAGACTTTCTGCTAAGATTAACCACATGTCTTTCATACTCATTATCAACCTCATATATATAGCAAGCTGATGGAATAATAGAAAATGGCTTAGAATCAACTTTCAACTGCTCAAGCTTCTGCACTATGTTTGGACAAAGGTCACTAGTGAATTTTTCTATCCCAGTCCTCTTACTGTACATTCTAGTCATCAATCTAACCCTAATCCACTCTAGCATGGAAATGATAGGCTTATCCCTAGATTCTAGTATCATAGAATTAAATGACTCACTAAGATTGTTCACATAACAATCAGAGATGACCCTTGGAGTGAAATGTGACTTGGTCCATTAGGTTGGTTGGATATCTACTACATACTCCCATGCTTCTCTGTCCAATTCATTCAGCTCTTGCATTCTCTTTTCAAACTCCCTAAATGTTATTGCTACAGCACACCTCCATAATGCAGCCTTCAACTTTAAACCCTTGAATGTTAACTTAAAGTTGTTGTAAATGTGTTTCACACAAAATCTATGTTCCACTGTTGGGAACAACATCTCCATGACAGGTATCAATCCCTGGTTATGATACATACAATCAACAATGAACACCATCAGCCTAAGAATAAAAACAAACAAGTATAAAGCAGAAATGAACAAAACAAGTATTACCTTCTGCCCATCTGAAATGAACACTAGATTCAGCTCATCTGGCCTCCCAATATCCTTTGCAAATGTTTGTAAAAACCACACCCAAGAATCCTTGTTTTCTTGCTCAATTACACCTAATGCAACAGGGAAAATATTGTCATTCCCATCCCTTGCAGTTGCTGATAATATATGTCCACCAAACTTGCCCTTCAAGTGGCAACCATCTAATCCTACAAGTGGCCTGCACCCCCCAAGAATCCAACTTTCTGTGCATTGTATCTCACATACATCCTCTTGAACTTGGGTTGTGTGTTAGGCTCAGTAATCTCAGTTTGCAGGATCACCTTACTCCTCACATCAGTTACTCTTATCATCTCTGCATAGTCCCTAAGCTTCCCATACTGCAACCTCTCCTCGCCTAGTATGAACTCTCTAGCTTTCCTCTTAGCTCTGTACGCCTGATTTATGCTCAAGTTAACATTTACATCCTGCATGACTCGGTGCTTCACACCAAAAATTGCTCAATCAAGGTTTTTGTTGAAATCCTTCAAGTATTTCCTAGCCACATATGTAGAAGTGACCTGGCTATGCTTGAATGTCCTCCCACATGTACAAGTTGGAACCATGGTCTTTATCTGGAAGGTTAACTCCCCTGCAATCTGTGATGCGTATACCCTCCAACCACAGTCATACTTGTAGTAGACAGAAACTTTGGTCTTCTCATTAAGCTTGAACTTAATGTCCACAGACTTTCTCACTGCATATTCCCTCAAGGCAGCCCTAAACACCTTAACATTTGGGAACTTCATACCCTTGCATAATTGAGGGTTGCTCATGCCAGTGTTCTCATTAAACTCTGGATATGTCACCCTCTCATCCTCATCCTCTGAACTGTCTATGCTCCTAGCATCATCATCATCAAGGGCTTTTTCAGCCCAATCATTATTATCACCAACTTCATCACTGGCAGCAGCTTCATCACTGGCAGCAGCTTCTAGTCTCTTCCCATCATCTGTAACTTGCTCTCTCACACCATCTCCCTCATTTACATTTTCACTATCTCTTTCATGCTCTCTCATATTGGGCACCTCATTGTTCTCAGCACCAAATATGTCATCAGGATAATCTTGTCCTTCATACCCTTCCTCTAGCCAATCAGGTTCATCCACATAAACATCTTCACTGCCAATAATTTGTCCATGGGTTGTTTGTTCATCCACATGCACATCTCCACCAACACTGCCATCCCTTAAACCCTCAACAGGTTCTTCACTAACATCATTTTGGTCAACCACAGACTCCCTAACAGTATTGGTCACCTCCTCACAATCAGGATCATCATCAGTATCATCATCTTCATCAGTAGCATCATCTTCATCATTCATTTCCCATGACTGGTCTACTGCAATTGGTTGATCTGGTTCAGCTATAGGTTTTTCAATAGCAATTGGTTCAACTTCAGGTTCTACATAAAGTGTGATTTCATTTGTTGGCCACTCAGCATGTAGGTCACATCCTCATCTGAAGTAATTAACCTTAACCCTTGCTCTAAGTCACCACCAGGTATTAAATAATAAATCCTACTGTTAATGGGTCCCCCAGCCTCAGCACAAATGTCTTGTATCTCAAAATGACTTAGTAGATCTGGATTAACATAAGCCATTGTAGATACCTCACCACCTACATGCTCTAAACCAGGGTTCTACTCAAAATTCCCACTATGGTGAATGGTAAAATCAAAACGAATTTCAACAGCCATCTGCAGGGTTTAAAACACATGCACAAACAACAGTAATTAAATACATACATGCATAGAGACAACACACAAAAGCAAAATAATTTCAGTTGCACACCAAACACCAAGTAACGTGGGGTCAGAGACAAGAAACACAACCAACTAAACAATTTGTCTCCATGGGACCACAAACAACCTAAAGATGCATCTAACCAAAATATTCCTAAGGACCATAGTCATCAATGTCAACTATAAAAGAACAAACACACCAATGGTAAACCACTAATTTTATGACAAAAAAACTTTAATCCGAATAAAAATTGGAAAAGAATAATGGTAAACCACTAATTTCATCAATCGTTACACATTGAAAAAGAATAAACACAACAATGGAAAACCCTAGAAAGTAATTTCATACCTGATATAGAGGAAAACTCAAACTTCAGCACTCCTCCTTGCTTGCAAGTGTTCGGGGAGGGATTTCACTTTGGCAATCGGAGTACAGAAGGAAAGGGATTAAGGCTAATGGGATTTTTTAGGGTTCGAAGGTAGGGAGAGGAAGAGAGCTCAGTCCTTAGGGTTCTAATTGTGTTCTAATTGGGTTCTAATTTTTGGCTTATATAGTAAAGGGGATTTTTAAACGGAAAGGGTTGAGGTGGGTAACGGGGGTCTAACGGAGGTCACCTCGAGTGGGTTAAGTGACAAATTTCAAACCACGGGTGGGCATTGTTAAAACGGGCCAAACCACAGGTGGGTAAATTGCAATTTCCCCTAATATTTTTTTATTAGATGTGAATTTTATTGACAAATCTCTACCATTAGATTATATCTTCTTCTTATTTATATATATTCTAAATTATTACTCTTATTATTCTTCTTTATTTGTCTCTACGGAAGCCCCAAACGAAGGCCACCAAGTTCCATACTTGAAATTTCATACAAGTAATGAAGTTTTCCACTAATTTAACAGCAAGAATACAAACCCAATTCCTTAGTGGAAGAGAAGCTGTGAAATTACAACATAGAGAGCCAATGCCAGACATGTAGAAATTGTAGTAATCTTGAGTGGCATTCTTCCTTTATCTCTCCTTAAGACCATGGCTTCATAGATTGGAATGGAATTCACCACTACAAAACCTGCGATAAACATCTGCACAAATAATCCCTCCGAATTGCTTCCTTTTAAAACTTGCATGAGCCCCATAAAAAATGAGACTAAGTTGATTATTGCTGCTATTGTTATTGGCACAAACATGGGTGATGGGACTCCAAAGTCAAAAACACCTTGGTCATATCTTTTGCTTTGTTCATCATCAACAAATTTGTTGGTCAAACTAAAACTGTATGCGGAAATGCCTAGACACTTGAGAGTACTCTTATCATCCACATTCTTTGATCATTCCACCACCTTTGAACTGTAGAATCCTCTACTATAAATTCAAGGAGATCATATCCATAGGCTCCAAGGAAGAGAAACATGTACAAGACGAACCATGGCTCCGATAACTACAACCCATATCAATTGAGTCAATTCCTTAGTTGAAAAATACCAACATGGAGGGGACACTTTTTTTTTTCCTCGTTACAACTTGCTAAGGTGGCAAGTTGTGGTTGTAGCAATATTACTTTCACATGGTCCCAAGAGCGGAACTAGAAATTTAGTTTAGGGGGGCTAACGTATGAACTAAAGAAATTTAGAATTCAAGAATGAAAATTATGCTAAAATTATGCTAAAATCAAAAACAAAATATACAGTGAAAAATAAAACTAGTATTTATTCAATATTAACAAAATGTTAATAAAAGAAAATACACAAAATATTTGTTTCTTCATACATTTTAAATCTATCAATTTATCAAAATTGAATTTAATGTTATTTAAATTCTTTGAATAATTTATAATTGCTTCTAACTATGTTTTTAGTTATTCTTCTTGCAATTTATAAAATCAAGTAGTTTTTTTTAAGACAAAAACCATATTGATTTTTTATTTCGTAGTCTTATTTTGTAAGAATTTATTATTGAAAATGCATAATTATTATAGATATATAGAAACGAGAAGAGTAAATACAAGTTATAATCACTTTATAAATAAATTGGTAGGTTATTGATATTTTAATTCTTGTCAATGATTTGACACAACTCAGAAAGAAATGATGAATAAAAAAAGAACTTTTGTTTGCTTTGCAAACATGAATGCACACATATCATAGCATTCAATTCGTATCAGCTCGTACAATTTTTTTTTTAATATTTATTTTAGCATAAGAATTTATATTTTTTTCTTTTTATTATCACTTTTTTAAAAAAATTCACATTAAATTATCTATTTTACACTATATTTTATTAAAATATCAATTTTTCTTGATTTTTTTTAATTGTTTATATTTTTCACACACAACTACAATCCATTTTCTTCTTTCATTCTTGGGAAATGTAAAGAAAGAATAAAAACCTAAATGCAAAATGAATAGCGTTTTTGTAAATTTACACAATTACCGTAGAAAACTTCTAAATTTACACATTATAAATCACTAATGTGGGTCATTTTTAGGCAAAAATGTATAAATTTTACACATTTTTCTATTATACTCCCAATGATGTGAGTGCTCTAAGGCAAGAAACTAATTTAAATAGAAATAAAAAAATAAATTTACTTAAAGAATAGTCTCTCTCTCTCTCTCTTGAATTTTTTGTTGAATGAAGAAATTTTTTTTTTCCCCTAAAGTTCTTTAGCGCTTAAAATACCAAAAAAAGTAGAAAACAATTTTTAAAAATGTTTCAGGTTAAAAAGTTTTCATTTAAGGTGGACTCACAAGTAACAGACTAACTTACCAAAATTTTAAGCCTTTTTGAACTAATTAAATTTCAAGAAGATAAATTTTAAATAGGCGAAAACCACATTTTCATTCCTACATTTTCACACGATTCCCACTTTGATCCCTAACTTTTTTTTCCACCGCTTTTAGTCCCTATCCTAGAAAACGTGTCTCGTTTTAGTCCCTGCCGTTACATCAGAGATGGAAAATGCACACATGGCAAATGGAGTGCACTATTGGCTGACGTGGCCATTAAAATAATAATAATAAAATGTTATTTGGCATTAAAAAATTAAAAAATTTAATTTATTAATTTTAACTAAATAAAAAAAATCAAAACAGAAATAAAAATAAAAATTCATATGAATTAAGATCTAAAAGTATCTTGAACAAGAATACCAACTCAGACTTAAGATCTCAAAATTGAAAACCAAAAATCAAAATAACTCAAAAAATAAGATCACAAAATTAAATATAAGATCCACATCAAAATAAACATGAACAAGGAATTAAATAGGAACAAGATCAATATTCCAAGCTCAAAACAATATTTCCCAAACTATTAACAGGGATCTAAGCATATAGAACAACACATGAACCCCCTAGCAAAAACAACAAAATATCAAACCCCAGTAGAGCTGTATTTCTCTCTCTCTCTCTCTCTCTCTCTCTCTCTTCAATCATGCACGCCACACTCTTTCTCCCTCTCTCTTTCCCAACTGCAGATATGCAACCATACTTCTCTTTATTCTCATTTGCTGCCAATCTGTCTCGATGCTGGGGGCACGGTGGTGGCGTGGTTGTGGCAGTGGTGGCATGAGGGTTGTGGGCTGTGGGTTAGGTGGGTTGTGGGTTTTGTGGCATGGGTTTTTGCTGGGTTGTGGGGTGGTCCAATGGTTGTGTCGCGGTGGTGGCATGGCCGTGGGTCTTGGTTGGGTAGCCAAACTATGAATCTCAAGAGTTCCTCCCACTCTCTCATCCTCTCAGCTCTTGGGTTCCACAAGTGACAAACCCATAGGGTCGGATTTGTCATGGGATGTTCGGATCTGTAATTGTGTTGGCTGTGTTTGGGTTGGTAGTATTTAGGTTTGGGTGGTCGGATCAATGGTGGTTTGGTGTTTGGGTGGTTGTGGGTTGGTGTTTGGGTTGGCCGGATCTGTGTTTGAGTGGCCGGATCAATGGTGGTTTGGTGTTTGGGTGGCTGTGGGTTGGTGTTTAGGTGGTTGGGTTGGTGTTTTGGTGGCCGGATTGGTGTTTGGGTGAGTTTTTTTGTTGTTGTTGGTGGTTGTTGGGGTGCGTGTGGTGGTGGGGTTATTTTTTGGGTTTGTGATTTTTGGATTTTAATTTTGTGTTCTTAGATCTGGGTTTGTGTTCTTGTTGTTCTTATTCAAGACACTTAGATTTCAATTCATGTAATTTTTTGTTTTTATTTTTGTTTTTAATTTTTTATTTAGTTAAAATTAATAAATTAATAAATTAATTTTTTGAATTTTTTAATGCCAAATAACATTTTTTTTATTATTATTTTAATGGTCACGTCAGCCAACAGTGCATTTCGTTTGCCACGTGTGCATTTTCCGTCTCTGATGTAACGGCAGGAACTAAAACGAGACGCGTTTTCTAGGATAAGGACTAAAAGCGGTAGAAAAAAAAGTTAAAGACCAAAGTAGAATCGAGTGAAAATATAGAGACAAAAATGTGGTTTTCACCTTTTAAATATTTGTTATACAAAAAAAGATTTTAAGAACATGGGGGAGGCGTTGGACTGGGCCACTGGGGGAACTTGGGTCCACTACAATGAAATAATTTAATTTTATGAAATTAAAAGGGCTTGCGTTGGGCAGGAGGCATGGCCCTCTAGTCCCAACGTAGGTTTGTCTTGTGTACTAAGTTTTGACAGTTACAATGAGGGAAATTTAAATCATGGATATCTTGAAGATATCAAGAGGTACTAAGCAATTAAACTACGAAACTTTTGGCATGTGCTAAGTAATAATAGTGAATAATTTTGTGTCCTTTGTCTTATTGATATAAAAACAATAAATCCGTTAATATTAATAAATAACATGCACGAACAAATCAAAATTTTAACGAATAAAGGTCAAAAAAGAAAAAAGAAAAAAAAGAGGAAAGTCCTAGTGAGTAATTTCAAATACTAACATTTATGTAATGACGAGTCACATGACTAAATTATATATATATATATATATATATATATATATAATTTAAAAAAAAAAAAAAAAACCAAAGTAATGACAAGAAATTTGTAAAATGTTTAGATACTTTTTTTTTTTTTTGGGTAAATTAAATTTTTAGATACATACCTTTGGGAATGCACTAACTCCATTGAGAAGAGCTAATTGGGGGAGGAAGGCAAATATGGTGAATGGAATAAGCCAACCGAGTAGCGCACAATAATATGCATAAGTTAGGCCCATGATAAGTCCCATGGACCTAGTGCCGAAGCTTATGGGGCTATATTTTGAGAACCCAACTTGCATCAAGCCAATGACCCATCTCTGGCCTTGCTTCAACCCATCAATGAGGCTGATTGGTGCATCACCCAAAAAGGCTGCCTCTTAGGTTTGCAAATGTAGACCTCCATCCCTCAGAGTGTTGCCGATAACCCGTGTAGTGGTCCTCGATAAGCGATCCATATTTGAAGCCCATCTACGCATTACACATTAAAATTATAGATCACCTATAAGGCTATAAGTTATAATTAGTTTTTTTTTTTTTTTTTTTAGGAAGTTATAATTAGTTAAATACATTGCTAGAATGTGGCTTTTTAGGCTTGCTTAATTAAGAATTTAATCCATGTAAGATATTCAAATTTTTCTAGATGAAAATAAGAATTCGATCCTAAGGTTTTTTATTTTTATTTTTTTGTTACATGATACTTGAGTAGGATTAGTTTTTTGTTGAAAACTTTATTTGTTTATTTGCTGAAAGTTGGAAAAAGAAAAGTATTATCTTAGCCTTTGGCCACTCTATTCCATTCCCTACCCATGAAACACTTTAAAAACCCAATAGACTGTTTAATGTGGTGGATTGAACTTGGGACTTCCGCATGTATGTCACATCCTAGACCAATGAACCCACCACCTAAATACATCCATAGGATACAAAAATATAATTATACTTAGGAAAAGTAATGATTTTATAAATTGAACATAAGCAAATGAATAAGCTAACAAAAATATAAGGAAAAAAGTAATTGAAATGCACACTAAATTGCATAACAGATTCATTACTAACTTTGGTTTTTTCTTTTTAGAATCAATAGTCACTATGATGTGCTAGGGGTATAGAAACAAACTAATAGGCTTACCTCAAATCCCCATTTGGTATTGTTCTCATAATTGCATTCTGCAACTTTGTGTGCCAAATCCATAATTTGTTGGGATTGGATGGGCTTGTCCACAACATGGTATGGGCCAATTTCTGTGATTTCTAGTGAAATAAAAGTTGATGGAGCTCCAAAGAAAACCTGCCTATTGAAATAGCATCCGGTCCCAACATGACTTGGGCCCAATAGTCCATCCATACCCATTGGATTAATTTGAAAACTTCATTTATATTCACTACCATAAGTGTCATTCTTGTTGATCCCATGAAACATTTAAGGAAATTGAACATATCCTATTTTGGACTGAAGTTTAGGATCTAATAGATAACACAATGCATGAAGAGGTGTTTGTGGATTATTGGAGTACATATCACAATCCAAGGTTAGGATTATAGGTGCATTGGTCATGGTAGCTGAGACTCGAAGCTTTAAAACACAGCCAAAAAAAAAAAAAAAACTATAAAAGAAGTGTAGTAGCATGTGTAACATAGTGCATTTTGGCTCAAATATAAGAAGGCTTACGAGGACATTAAGGGCACCAGCCTTGAAATGGTGGAAGGAAGTTTTGCTCTTTTCTCTAGAGAGATAGATGAGATTTGGCATCAAATGATCCGTGATATCTTTGTTTTTGCTACTCTCTAATAAGACCTGATCATGGTACAAGCCAATAGATTAGATTGCCATTAAAGTTTTAAGTACCTAACGATAAAAGGAATAACTTTTTTATTATAGGAATTACATACCCAAAACTAAATTGTTTTACTACTTTTTTAGCACCCTTTGATTAATTTCTTTGGAATGAAGAAAAAGGTCTAGGAATACAAATTTTTTTCACAACTATTGATCTGACTTCTTGTGAGAGATGTATAATAAAGGTGGTGTTAGTGATAAGTTTATCTGAAAATGATATTATTCTAATTACAATTTGTCATCTTAGCAAGTTTTGAAAAGATTATTAAAAAATTTGCATCCCTAACATTGTCAAAGAGATTTTTTTTTAAAAAAAAAAAAACCTAGTTAAGAATGAATACTCTTTTGCAACACAAATAGTTAACCTTTTGATAAAATAAAAGTAATGCTATGGGCATATAAAAATACACAACTTTGTACCACAACTCGTCACGTAGCGAGTTGTGAGTGGTAGAAATGTGTCTCCACATGGCTCAGTAACATACATCCACTAATTACAACTCGCCATGTGACAAGTTATAGCACAAAGTTTTGCATTTTTATGTATCCATAGCATTACTCATAAAATAAACCTGAATGACAGTAGAATGATCTTGGCGTGTAAATCCATCCGTCCATTTGTGAAAAGCTTTGTCCTCTTGCTCATTAGTGATATACTCTTCGCTAACTTTCCCACGCTTTTAAGAACATTCTCTACCCTGATTTCATGCTTTCATACATTATCTATAACATTGTTAAGAACAAGAATGTAATTACGCTGATGGGAACAGTAGTATTAGGCAATGTAAAAAAAATGATATTTTGACGCATAAAAAAGTTACATTTTTTATTTTAACACACCACTATACAAAACAACATACATCACATATTCTATTCTTTTACTGCGTTTTTTTTCTTTACTCTTTTTAAATATATTTTTAATAGAGGAGAGAGAGAAAGTTTATTAAAAAATACGCTAAAAATGAATACAACATTTGCCGTACAATGCTATTATTAGAATTGTACTGTAACAAATTTGGAATTTGACACATCTTATCAGGTATGGTTTTTCGTTTTTGGTGTGCTGAATTCTAAAAATTTAGCATTTGGCACACTTGATGCCAATGCTCGTCATTGTTTTATAGAACTTTTTCAATGAGGTAATCCCATTAATTTAAAAAATTAAAGATCTATGAATAAATCTTCTATACGAAAATAATTTTAAAAGGGAATCAATAAGATTTAGTTCAAATGACATATTCTTTCTTTATATGTGTAAGGTAGAGGTTATGTTTTAGAATTTCCCACTTAATAGTGGAAAAATTAGAATTGAAAGAGTGAAAAAAGAATAATCATAGTTAGAAAGATTGATTTACTAGAGATCGAACATTTGTGCAATGACAAGTTCCTTCCTCCAAAAATGATGGGTCGCGAGTTCAAGTTCGGAAATTAGGCTTTTCAAAAATTTGCAGATAAAGTTGCCTACCATGATCTTTCCAACCTTTTTAAAAGTGTGAGTTTTGTGCACTAGGTATAAATAATACTTAATTCTTAATGCAATTTATGCAATCATTTAATCGAACGAACAAATGTCATGTACGTATCCTAGTTGTGATGTATCCTGCCACTAATGTTACAAAAAAAAAGGGCTTGGTAATATTGTAAGTTTTATTTGATTTTCACTTTTCTTTGGTGTTTAATAACTTAATATATCTTTATGCAATGATTAGAAAGAGAGAAATATGTGTCAACTGGCATTTTATAGTATTTCCAATAAATGCATGAAAGGTTAAAATTTTCTCTCCTAGTGTAACTATCAAATTATCTATAAAAAGATAGAGAGAGAGAGAGAGGAGAAATATTCATATATAGGTTAAGGGGTTCCATTCCTCTCTTGCTCATAGCAAAAAGTGCATTGTTGAGAGAGAGAGAGAGAGAGAGAACTCCACAGTCCACACACAATATTATTCATAACAAATTTCAGAATAAATGAGTTGTTAAAGTTGTTATTGATTCTCTTTTGAATCCATTACTAATATTGCTTTATTATCTCTTTCTTAAAACTCGTGATTGTGAAAAAATTGTTGCTGAAGGATTATTCAGCAAATTAATGGTTCATCTGGTAGCAGTGTTTAGGTATTAGTTTTCAAAGTAATGTGAAAATTATGATCTAAAAACTGTAGTGAAAAAAAAATGTATTTTGAGTATTCATAATATATATAAAAAAAAAAATGTGTTTAGTACCATATATCTATAACATTTTTTTCAAAAATGTAAACACACACAATTAAGTGCATGTGTGTGTGTTCGATAGTTGGTTTGTTTCTAAAAAAAAAAGTGTTTTATATATTGTCAAAATTATGTAGGTCCTACAATTTTTAAAATAATTACAATAAGGCTATTTTGCTGCTCAAAACTATTACTAAAAAATTGAAAAACACCTATGATGTGTAATTAAAATACAGTGTTAAAAACACTTATATGACTCAAATACTCTTTACTAAACACTATTATCAAACATTTTTTTTTTATCTACGATTTTTATTACTTAAACACTGAAATATATATATATATATATATATATTGAAAAAGGAAAATTGTGAATTAAATTCGTCTACTAAAACAGGTCTAGTAAAATCATTGTAGGGACTCAATTTGGATCAGGCCCAGAATAGAGATGGATTTTTAACCCAACAAGCCCAAACAATAAATTTGTAGAGCGTAGGTGCAAGAACTAGTTTTATTACGTAGGAAAAAGTGTTATAGTAACTGAGTCAAGAAGATTCAACACTGACCAACCGGGAAAATATTGTCCTCGGCCTTTTTCCTAGGAGTTTCTGGGATTCTTTCTTTTATATCTCAGGGTTTTAGTGTTTTTGTCTCTCTTTCTTTTCTTTTTTTTCGTCCCTTTCTTCAGGCCATTTTCCCCCCTTATATATCACAACTCTCCTCCCGTTTTTACCATATACGTGTAAATTAACTTCTAGGAACTCCTTCCTGTCCCATCCAACACCTCCCATAGCCGTCAATCAGTAGCCATAAGGCTGCTTGATTACTGTTCAGGTATCACCTCCACATTAATGCGGCCAGAGAGTTAGCTGGGAAGCATTTAATGTAGAGGTAGCAGCTTTAGAAGATATTTGTTATCTTCCCTGCTCCTCCCTTGTTCTATATTCATTTTTCAGTTCTAATACAATCTTACGGAGTATCTTGAATAGTAAGATAGTTACATATACTTCGGATCATTGTATTCGAGATGGATTTTACCCTCAGACACATCTTGGGCCATTGTATATGATTTCCACCTCTTCTTCTTGTACTATTCCCACATCGTCTTTATTTAATCGTCCTCGGATAGATGAATGTCCTCGAATTAGGCCGTTGGGCCATAAGCTCATTTCCTATGATTTCAACATCACCTTTTTGGATAACCGGCCCCACAATTATGTTGATCATGGTTTTAAAAACCGGACTGGATCGCCTGATCTAACTGGTTCAACCAAGAACGGACCACTAATCTAGTCCACTAAAAACTGAGAATAATTGGGAATCGGCCAGTTCAACTGTAAAAATTGGCAGCATCAACTTACTACAATTTTTTATTTTGCAGCAAATATACTTTGAGATTGAGAGAGTGAGAGTGTGAGAGTGAGACTGTAATGTTAGAGACTTCAAATTTAAATTAAACAAAAGAGAAGAATAACTTTAGCTTTCGGATGGGATGGGACAAATTTAAAAGGAGAAACGAAAGTTTGAAAGAATGGGTAGGTGCAATATTCATGAAGGGAAGGAGTAGATGAATCATGAATGACTCTTTTTTGTTTTTGTTATTTTCTATGTCTTGCTGGTCCTTTTTTCTGTCGGCCAATCGACATGTTGTCAGGGACCAAGAAATAGCAGCAAGCCCGTCAGTACTTTCTTTTTTATTTTTATTTTAATTTCTTCTGTTTGGTTTTGGTACATGGTGAAAATTTCCTTAAAAAAAAAATGTACATGATGCAATTAGTACTTGAAGTTCTTTTTAAAATTTGAGATTCATTTTTTTTTTTTTTTTTTTAAGTCTCTCCTTAAAAGGGAAGACAAATGTTGTTTGCACCTGGCTTTTATATAGAAAATGGGGCTATTTAGTTGGAATGGAACAGTGTGTGGATAAAAAAGTGAGGAGGAAAAAGAGATTTTAATTTCCTGTATTTGTATTTAATTGGAAAATAGAAAAGTTAAGGTATAAAAAATAAAGTTTGTATCAAATTTCTTTTTTTGAGAAAACAAACTAATTGCTAAACACACACTTAACTACACTCTGTCACCAAGCTCAATCTCATTAAGTTTAAGACTATTGGAAATTTAAACTTATACTTTTTCTAGTTTGAAATCAATACTTAAACTTTTTAAAATTATATCCATTTAAATTATTGTTTGATTGTGAATTTTATATTCATACCATTTTAAATGTCCAAGATTCAATTTGAAATTAAGGAAACTATATGACTTAACTTTAAATATTTTTTTTTTAAATTTAATTTTTTAAGATTTAATTTGAAACTTTAGAAATCATATTTATAAACAATTTATAAAAGATTGAATTTTACATATATTTGCTAACCAAAAGAGAAATTTCTTTGGGAAGCGCAAATAATCCACTTGGAAATTTTCTCAAAACTTACACTAGAAATTATGTATATTCATGTGGTGTTAATATTAAGCAGTGTAACATTTCTATATAATAATAAAAATTTTAGTTACACGAATTTATTTCTTTCAGAGAAGCATAAGTAACATGAATCTAATTCATTAAGAAATGTAGAATTTGGCTAGAGAAAAAAAAAAAAAAGGTGAGGCATTAGTAAAATGTAGCTCAATATGAGCGTAGCAAAAAGATTTGGGCTAAACTTAGATACACTTCTTTGAGTTTTTTAGATTTCATAATTAGTCTAAACATTTGATCAATACAATTATATGATTAATATAAAAATATTTGGGTAAGATAATACTGACAATAGAGTCACATAGTTGAATTTAAACATTTAATTGGAAAATAATATTTCGTACTAACCTCATCACATACACTTTGTACATGCAATGAGGTTCTTTATTATTTTTTTTATTTTAAATTTAGTGAAATAATGTTTAAAAGTAAAATAAAAATAGTATCTTAATTTTTAAAATCTTTCTTTACGTGAAAGTTGATAAAAATGTGAAAGCTGGAAACTTAGGAAACTTTTTAAAAAACAGTAAATAAACTTAAGAAACTATAACAAAGTTTTGGGCCTTTTGGCCCAAAGGTTTTACTCAATACTATTACCTTAATCTTTTCAGCATCAGATGACCATGAGTGATTTGATGCAAAATAGGCTTCTGGGCTTCTATCTATTATTTTAGTCTTCCTACAAAATGGTAACCAATGGCTTGCAAACTTTGCAGCCTCCAAGCAAGCAAAGAGAGTGAGCTGTGAACCACCATCATCTGATACATAGACCGAAATCTTCTCCGTTGGATAGTCATAAGCCATGACTGATAAGGCCTTGCTCACCAACCTTATTGGTGGTTCCTTGTACGGATCTGCCGTGCATAGGAACACGTCTAGTGCTGAAAAATCCGATTTCTTCATAACCATTTCAAGGTTTCCAGGAAATTCACTGCGATAAACAATGGCCACTCGGAAACATTGCTGCATAGCCCAAACGATGGCAAGGATAATATCAGAGATGAAGAAGGAAAGGGTGATAAAGAAGGAGAGGTGGTGGATTGGATGAGTTTGTGTGCATTGTGATGAAGATGGGCTAAGATAGCACAAGTGTAAACTGTCATAAACACAAGGTTCAAGGTTGTGCGACGTGCATGTCTATGTGTGTGAAGGGGAGGGTTAGAGGCTGTGGAACTTGTGCTGAACCCTCTTAGAGGGCGTTTGGCCTCTGCGTTTTCAGTGTGCGTCCACGTTTGAGTTTTTCCTCTTTTTTTTTTTTTTTTTTTTTTTTGCCCGGCCAGTAAACAGTAAAATCACATGATTTTACTGTTTAGAGACAAAAAACACTGTTCATATACTGTTTAGTACTGTTTACAATACTGTTCACGCACTAAAAAATATTAAAAATGGGTCCCACTGTATTATTTACACATTTAAAAATTATTTTGCTATAGTGTTTTCAGTTTTCAGTTTTCAGTTTCAGCAACAATAAGTTCAATCTAAACGGACCCTTAGTCTCTGATCCTCCATTTTTGTGGTGGTGAAATATTGTGTGCAGGGATAATATCTAAGATGGGTACATTTAAATAGCTTCAGAAGAAACGTGGAGCAATTATTGACTTTTCTATCAAGGATAATGACATGTATACCGGTTCATGTGCGATCTACTACTCAATAATCAAATAGTTCAATAAGATTTCATAAAAATAAAAATAAAAAGTTCAACAAGATTTTATCTTCTTTCTTTTATTTTTATTTATTTTCTAATTATAAAATTTGATAATTATAGTATTTATTAATAAACATTTGTTATAATTGTGTTTATATAAGAAATTATATTTTTAGTGCGTATATAAAATTATCCATTCTGCGTAACCAGCATAGATTTGCAGACAAAACTCTTAGTTGAAAGTTGAAACGGTGAAAGACTAAAGGAGGAGAAACCAAAGTAGCTAAGAGAGTTCAATAAAGGTAAAAGTTAACTGAAATAATACAATAGAATTCATAAATAATACCAAAAAATACAATAAAACCTATAAATAATAGCAAAAATAAAATAAATAGTAAAATAAATAGATCACAAACAAACAAGAAGAAATAAATGAGGTGGAAGGTGGGGTAAGTGGGATTGGAGAATGAGAATATCATGATTAAAAGTTGTGGACCTGGGAGTGCCACGTTTTGGGTTTTAACACCCCCATCTTTAGAAATTAATATCATCAATCATAATTTCTTTTTTGATATTTATTATTATTTATATTATGTTATTGTTATTTACCGATCATAGTTATTATTGCATCAATTTACAAAATGTTATGTTATAAAATTTGTAGTATTTTTAGCATTTTACGGAACATTTAGTTTAGTATGTATATAACAATAATTTCAAAACGTTACACTGGTATTGATCGATATCGAAATATATCGTTCTCTTACTTCATGGTTTGTTCCTCTTAGTTTTGTTTTGTTTTTGTTTTTGGTTTTGATTTTTGTTTTTTGTATTTGTATTTTTTTTTTTTTCCATTTTCATATGCGTTTAGGCATACTTGGCCAGTAAATTAGAAGCTCCATCATACAAACCAAAATTGCAACATTAGTATAGTATTATTCTTGTTTACCAAAATATATATATATATATATATAGTATTATTCTTTTCTCAAAAAAGGAATAGTACTAGTCTTCTTACAATGATTTTTTTTTTTTTTTTAAGAATTATATGATTTGTATTAATATGCGTTTGCAAAGACAAATCAAACGATAGAGAAAAATATAAATTTTATAACATTTTAACCATGACTCTGATAACTGCAACTCATTTCTCAATTGAGTCAATTCATTAATTGAAAGAGGACATTCAGGTAATGACCAGGACAACTTGCTAAGGTGGCAAGTAATTGTGATCATAAATAATAATATTACTTTCACTTGGCCTCATCTTTGACACAAATTTTATTATGTACCAATCACAATACGTTATGTCAACCATTATGAAAAATTTTGTGTCCTCAAACTTATTGATAAAAAAAAATTCATTAACTTGAATAAATGACATAATCTTAACACTAATACCATGGTTTTAAAAACCAAACTGGACTAGCTGGTTCGACTGAGAACTAGACTCAATTTCAATCTGGTTATCTAGAATAACCAGAAATTACAAAAAAAGCAAGTTTAATTAGAAACCGTAGGTTTGATCATGAAAACCGGCAACCGGTATGGTTAAACCGACTGTGTTAAATATAAGAAAGTTGAGAACCAATGACTCTGTTAAACCGGAATGGTTTCTCACTTTCTCTTTCTCTAATGGGTTTTACATATAAAGGTATTCATATTATAGAAATATGAGTGGTGGCCATGGTTTTAAAATCTAGTACGGTCAAATAACCGATTTGTGCCCTAGTTCTCAATTCAACCCGGTTTTTTTACCGATTTCATATCGATTTTGAGGGATTTTAACGGACCAAACTGGTGTCCAGTTCTCAATTGAACCGGTCGGTCAAGTCCAATTTTTAAAACAGTGGTGATGGTTGTTGTTTTGTTTTTTATTTTAATCTACACTATATAGAAGAGGATTCCCCTCTTTCAACTAGACATTTATATGGTTTAAAAATACCATCATTAATGAAAGGTAACTTCGTTTAGAAATAGGGTCATAAATGTCAAATAACAAATTTCATTTTTTTTTTTTAAGAAGAAAATGATCCACTTTATTAACGTAAGGATAAATTATGATGTTACGTCAACATAAACTAGATAGGTAATGTCTGGAGGAACAGATTCCATCCAAACGGTAAAAGGAAAAGACTTTCTAACTCTCTTAGCTAAAGCAAGAGCAACTCCGTTGCCCTGCCGCCTAACATTAGAAGAACAAGTTTGGAACAAACCCCTTAAAGACTTACAATCTTTTATAATATGACCAAAACTAGACCGGTCTAGACAATGACCCACTAATGCTTTTACAACAAGCTCCGAGTCTCCTTCAAATACAGTATGTCTCAGTCCCAACTCCTCCATGAATAACATCATTCTCCTTGCTACCATTGCCTCAAGCACTTCCATAGTCGACAGCATATCAATTTTTTCTGCTAGTGAGCCCATAACTTGACCCAAATCATTCCGCACCACAACACCGATCCCTACTTTCTCTTCATCCACGAAATAAGCACTATCATAGTTTACCTTGTACGTTCCTTCAGCTGGTGGTACCCAGCGTTGTGTCCGAGCCAGCTTTCTCTCGGGTTTGCCATCTGGATTCCCGTCGAACTCAGTGAGTAGTGCTGTTGCCGCGTCAAGGATCTTTTCAGGTGGCAGGTGCTGCTCATTGAAATGCTATTTGTTACGTCTGTTCTATATAAACCATGCAACCACCATGAACAACTCCATATTTTCTTCCTGCTGCTTTCCCAAGAACACTAAGTTCGCAAAGGAACCCGTACCATGAACTTGGCTTCTTAATTTCTTGAACCTGTGACCCCAGCAGCCCAACACTTTATCACAATCCCAAAGAGCATGAAGGGCTGTTTCACTTGCTCTCTCGCAGTTGCTGCATAACGGTGACCCTACCACTTTTCGCCGGTACAAGTTTGCCAACGTTGGGAGTGATTCAGTGCACGCTCGCCAGCCAAAGTTCTTTATCTTATTAGGGATTCACAAGCTCCATATCCCTTTCCAAAAATTCTTCAAATCAGCAATATTTGACCCCGAAGCAACCTCCTTGTTTTCTAGTTCACCTAGTAGCTGATACCCGGTCTTTACCGAATAGTTTCCATCTCGACTCTGTGGCCATATGGTACAATCTGCCTGTGGCGTTTTGCAAAGTGGGATAGCCTTGATTCTCTGAGCCAAGTAGGGAGCAATTTTCTGATCAATCATCTGTCCATTCCAGTCCATTGTTGTCTAGTCTATAAGTGAACTAACAGTGGAATCATCTTCACAATCCTACGTGAGTGGTATTGCCTTGTTTGGAAAACTACCCAGGATCCAACTATCCTTGAATACTCGAATCTGTGACCCATCACCAACCCTCCATAGCATCCCCTTCTCAATGACATGCCTTGCCTTAAGTATACTCTGCCAAGCGAAGAAGCCTTTCTTACTTTTTGCCTCCAATACCGAACCTGTTGGGAAATATTTTGTGCTGAAAACTTTAAACAGAAGAGAGTTTTTATCTGTTTGTAGCCTCCATATTTGTTTGGCAAGCATAACCTCATTGAATCTAACCAAATCTTTGAAACCCATACCTCCCTCCTCTTTCAGTTTACATAAGACTTCCCAACTCTTCCAATGAATTTTTCTTTGGCCACCACATTCACCCCACCAAAATTTTCTGATTTGCATTTCAATATCCTTGCACAAACCCACCAGCAACTTGAAGCAACTCATTACAAATGTAGGGATAACTTGTACCACCGCCTTAAGCAAAATCTCTCTCCCCGCTTGAGATAGGAGATTTTCTTTCCATCCTTGAAGCTTTGCCCACACCCTCTCCTTGATATAGTTGAGACTCACCTTTTTATTTTTCCTAACAACAGCTAGCAAACTAAGGTATTTTTCATACTCCTTGATTTATGGAACCCCTAGGAAACTTAGAATTTCACCCTTCTTTTCTTTGGACATTGCTTTGCTAAAGAAAAGGGTTGTCTTCTCCCGGTTTATTTGTTGACCTGATGCCCCTTCATATATTGAAAGGATGTGTTGTATGGCTTGCAAATCCTCCATCCTTGCTCGGCAAAACAACAAAGTATCATCTACAAAAAATAGGTTAGTAATATTTGGGCCGTTTTTACATAAGGAAAAACCCCGAATAAGATTATCCCTTGCAGCTTGTTGGATCATTCTATCCAACCCCTCCGAGCACAATAAGAAAAGGTATGGTGATAATGGGTCCTCCTGACGGATTTCCCTAGTAGGAGAGATTTCGCCTTTGGGTTCCCCATTAACTAAGATAGAATAGGACACCGTGCTGATACATTCATATATGAGAGTCACCCAAGCATCACAAAAACCCATTTTTTTCATGATTTCAATAAAAAAATCGCCACTCCACTCTATCATATGCTTTACTCATGTCTAGCTTTAAGGTCATGAAATTTGCTTTCTTTGATTTTTGTGTCTTCATATGATGTAATAGTTCAAAGGCCACCAGAATATTATCTGAAATAGCCTTGTTTGATTGAAACACACTTTGTGACTCAGAAATCAGATGTGGCAAGACTTTTTAAGTCTATTTGCAATAACCTTAGAAGCTAGTTTATATATGACATTGCAAAGGGCTATGGGACGAAATTCAGAAACTACAGTGGGGTTTTTACTTTAGGGATTAAAGTAATGAAAGTACGATTAATAGAGGGAGGGATAAAACCTGAGTTTATGCAATTTAGGATAGCAGCTGAGACATCGTCTCCAATAGTAGTCCAGAACTTTTGGTAAAACAAAAGGGGTAACCCATCAGGTCCTGGTGCCTTTAATGGTTCCATTTGCTGTAGTGTTTCATCAATTTCGGCCTTGACAAATTCAGCAGTTAGCATGGCATTTTGTTCCTCCGTGATGATAGAAGGTACCACCCTTAGAACTTCCTCCACGCGTGTTGGTGAGGCCGTTGTGAATAATTGTTGGTAATAGTCAATAAGAATATTTGAAATCTCATCTTCATTGGTGCATACTACCCTTGCTTCATTTTTCAATTCCTCAATCATATTCCTCTTATATCTGTGGGATGCTCGATTGTGAAAAATAAAAAATGTATATTTATAAAGTATAATAAATGCAAATTATTAACCTTTATCCAAAAAAATAGAAGAGCCTCTGAGCACGCGCATAAGCGCATGCTCAGAGGCTAATACATTTTAATGATATGCTGTCATTTAGTTGGAAAGCATTAAAGAGAGTAAAAAATGTTATAAAATAATAAACTTCTACCACAGATACAATGTTTGCCACTCTCTCTCTCTCTCTACTATTGTTGTTTGTAACTTACTAACTTTGATTGATGTTATCTAAAAAATTATCAATTATATTAAATATTTATTTACTCTAAAGATAGAATAATTTGTATCTAAACATTAAAATAGCTTGAATTTCTTATTAAAATAAAATAGCTTCAATTTAATCTTGGAGTCCAATTAATTCCTTTTGAAAACATATAAAGACAAAAGTTGCGATAAAAATTATTTTTTTCCTAAGGTTAATATGATTATTTATAATCTTTTTAGTACTATAAGGTGTGAAAACTCACTTAAAATTATTTATATGCCTTGGATAATTTTTTAATAAATATTTTGAGTTATTTTATTTTTGTTTTATGTTTTAAATTATATAATTATTAATTAAATTATTTATGATATCACTGGTTAAACCATCGATTCGACCCCGGTCAGACTAAAAAACCGATAACCACTATCTTTTTTGGTTTTTTGACCGTTTTGGTTTTTAAAACCATGACTAATACATCAATATACTTTATTTCAACCATAACAACCTAGCATTTATACTTTATTTCAAATACTAACATCTAGTAATGACATTGACATAACTTTGTCATTCTAAAAAGTGTCATGCTAACGAGTGCCTTTAGGGTATTGGTTAACAATTCATTTTAAGAAAGTTTTGACACCACTTTTATGGGAAATAAAAAAATCTGTCAAAACATTAATCGTTTTTTTCTTATTTTCCCGTAAAACTTTCTTTAAATGAATTATTAATCAATGCCCTAAGTACATTCGTTAGCATTTTCCTTCTAAAAAAGACAAAAGAAATGCAATGACATACAATTTGTAAGCAAACCCCATAATCTGACCCATGGACTTGGTGCTGAAGGTTATAGGACTATATTTTGACAACCAAACTTGCATGGATTGTAGGCTTTTAACCAATAATAAAGAAGATCTGGTTGGGAGAGGGATAAGTGAGGAAACCTGTGCTTATTGGAGACTGGAACTACTCTGCGATACTAAGGTCGAGTGGCTTGCCAACAAGAAGTAGAACCCCCTCATTCTGATCATCCCTTATCCAAACCAGTCTTGCAAGAAAATAGGATTTCATATTGAGCTCCAAATCAGGTGCACAATTACACAACTTCCTACACAATTTATTTATTTATTTAACTTTTTTACTTCTTTTTAATATTTGAATGATCTGTCTCTGGCATTGATTCAACCCGAGCAATGAGGTTAATATAACTCAAAAAAAAAAAAAAAAAAAAAAAAAAAAGCCTGAGCAATGAGGTTGATTGGTGCATCACCGAAAAAAGGCTGGCTTTAAGATCACAAAATATTGACCGCCATCCCTCACATTTTAGCTGAAATCTGTGTAATTCAGTAATTGTCCTTGCCTCATTCCTCACAATATCTATTCGTATTTTTTTGATAAATTCTACATATCGTGCATTAGATAATTGGAAATTGTGGATCACTTAATCAAAATCTACTCAAGAAAGAGCTGTAGGAATAAGAAGTCAGTTATTTTAATCGGATATATTCTTGGTGTATAAGTCAAGGTAGCCAATATCGTATCAGTACCGGCCGTACCGACTAGTATGTATTGTACCGGTATGTATACCGGTATCGAAACATCAACGTTTTGTACTGATTTAAATACCGGCCATACCAGCCAATTTCGGGCAATACCGGCCAGTACCAGGCATACCGATCGGTACAGAATTTTTTTTTTTTTTTTTTTTTTTTTTTTAAGTTTTGTAATTTTTGAATTTTTGTTAGGGCAGAATGGTAACTTATTTGCATTAACTTATTAGTATTATTTGTTTTCTTAGTATGCAATGGTAACTTTTAAGCTTTCTATTTTTTATATTTTGTTTTGTTTTGTTTTTTTTCTTTAATTGATACTAAAGTCTAAAACCATGAATAATTACTTCTAATTGAGGAAATGTTTTATGGTAAATTTTTATATTTTTTATAATACACACACACACACACACACACACACATACATATAAATATATATATATATATATATATATATATATTTATAAATATAAAAAATAGCGGTAAACTCGAAATGGTACACCAGTATTGACCGGTATCCGAAATATATCGTACCGCTGGCCAAACCGGTACAGCCTCCGGTACTGTATTGACTCCCTTGATCACTATAAGTGGGACATGTATTATTAAAAGGTTTGATGAGCGTCTCTAGGTTTACCTTGCCTCCCAAAATTGTCATAGAGAGGCTTTTTTATTTAGAAGAAAAAATTGTGAGATATTAAGATGGTTAAAGTTGAATAACTATTTTATTTGTAAAATATTTCATTAAATAATAAATAACACTTAATTAACACAAAAAAATTTAACATGTTTGTTAAGGACAATAAAAATGTGTAATCCAACATGTGATTTTGAATATATTAAAATAATTAAAAATATTGAGTAATTTAATATATACTCATACAACATACACTTATCCAATCCAATCCAATTAACAAAATTTGGAGTATCATAATAAAGTTTATATAGTAAATTTTGTAGTAAATATACATTATTGTTTTTGTTTTGTTTTAAAAGATGACATAATTTTATAAAATTTATGTAATAAAATTTGTATTCTTTCTCATATAACTCAAAACAAAAAGAAATTTGTGGCATACTGAAGTTCTAATACTGCAAGCAATCACATGACACAAGTCTTGACGGTCGATAACTGATTCTTATTTCTCCTATCCAAAAGTGGCGAGTCAAATGACGGTAGAGCATAATTTTACTTGAACACGGAACTGAAGAAAGCTCTTGTGCTATTTAATAATTTAATAATATTCATGTATTGACAAGGGTAAGTGCGATTCTACAAACACGGAACTGAAGAAAGCTCTTGTGCTATTTTGTCACTTTGTTACAATGTCATAAAAATTAATAAATAAGAATTTGAAAATATTAATACGTCGAAATATTGCATCAGCTTATGTTCTATCAATCATAACTTTATCAATCATAACTTACGATGTATTTACTTGACTTTCTTAACAAAATAACTAAAGTTTAAAATTGAAAAAAAAATTCAAATCAAACTCATGACAAGTTATAATTAATAAAATATAAAGTAAAACACAAACAACGAGGCAAATGATTTACATTCCTAATTTAATTTAATTTAAAAGTTGAATTATGTAAAATTCATCCTATTAATATCATATCAATAATTACTTTTCCTTTTTCCTTTCTCTTTTCTTTCTTTCTTTGTTTTTTTTTTTAATTTTTTATTATTATGAAATCAATCATTACAAGCTAATAGTACAAGATTTGAGTGCTCAATTATTAAGCGCAAAGTCCAAACCCAAATGGTTATGAATCTCAGTAACTCACAAAATACCCTCTAGCAGGATTATACATTCTACGACAAATTGCAGTGATAGCAATAGCACCCACTTGAAATTAGTAGGATATTGATGTCAATATCATATCAATAATTACTTTTCCTTTTTCTTTTTCTTTTCTTTCTTTGTTTTTTTATTTATAAATTTTTTATTATTATGAAATCAATCATTACAAGTTAATAGTACAAGATTTGAGTGCTCAATTATTGAGCACAAAGTCCAAACCCAAATGGTTACGAATCTCACAGTAACTCACAAAATACCCTCTAGCAGGATTATACATTCTACGACAAATTGCAGCGATAGCAATAGCACCCACTTGAAATTATCTGGATTGGATAAAAGTTTTTTTTTTTTTTTTAATAATTTTATGACCAGAAAATTTTATTAAGAAAAACCCAAACTACAGAGATAGGCCACAACAGAAAGTCAGAAACAAAACAAGGGGGATATTGCCGACATCTAAGTGGCCCCGTATACTCGAATTTAATTTCATTGATTTGATTAAGGGTTTCATTTCACGGCGTGGGCCAATTGAAGTAACTGCAAGGGTATTCTGACATTGAAAGTGTTTGTTTGTTTGTTTTTTTTTTTAATGAGAAAGAGCACTGTAGTTTTATTTAATAAAAGGCTGGTTCGGCTTGAATTACAGCGAAAAGGTGTGGAGGAACATTCTCCATCCACATCGATAACTTGCTAACATGTCTAGCAATGTTGTGAGTTGCACTATTACACTCCCTTTTTACAGGACTAAACTCCACGGATTCAAACTAGTTTGCTAACCTCTTTGCATCATCTACCTAGTGTTCGTAGTCCGCCAACAATGATCCCTCACACATTAGGGCATCTATAGCGATCTTGAAATCCCCCTCGAGGACAATAGGTGAGAGACCAATATCTAGAGCCAACCTGAGTGCTCTTTTAGTTGCATTCGCTTCCACTGCAGTAACCGAGTAGGGTAAAGTGATTTTCTCGTCCATGGATGCTACGACCTAACCCTTATCATCTCGGATTACAACTCCCACACCCATATAATATTGTTCTTAGAAAATAGCATCATCAATGTTCACCTTCAAGATCGGCCATGAAGGTGGTTTCCAGATGGCACGGTGTGGAGGCCGATTGGACTGATCCAGCTCATGACCCCTAATTGCTGTTGTTGAGAGTTTTTCCTTGTCTGGAATATTGGCCGCATTAAACACTTGTTGTTGGGATTGCTGGGAATTAGAGTTAATAGAAACAATAATTGGTGAGCTGTCATGTGTGATTAATGCTGCTTCAATATCACTTATTTTTGTTGCCAATGTATCATTCTTTACTTCCACAACTGAAATAAGAGGTGCGTTAAATGGGCTGGACCTTTTAATGATTGGCTGGGATTTCGAACTCTTAGAAATTCCCATAATAGTTGTAGAGTTTGAAACCACTACCAGCTTTGAACCCGATGTCAGCATTAATGAGGAATCAATTCCACAAAACTCAGATTCCATAATTGATGTAATATCCTCTTGCATCATCTCAACGTTTTCTTGCACCATTTCATCGCTGCCTCCCTCAGTTGAAGTTGCTATGCCGAATTCACTATTGTCGGCAGCCTCCTTTTCACTCCATGCAGGTTGATATGAGGTCCTCTCAAACATCCCAGGCACCACGATTACACCTTTCCTTGCTAAATGGTGTGAAGAAGCTGGAAGTGATGGACCAACTTGTTGTTCTGAAACCCGTAGGGTACCTTTGCTTTGTATCCATAGTTCACAACTCTTGTCATCGTGACTCAGCTTGCCACACCAATAGCAAAGATTCAAGATGAACTTTTGAGATCTCTGATCACTTCGAAGGGTATAACATGAATCCTCCCTCTCTGAGAGAGACATATTTCGCCAAGTATCTTTGAGTTCCTCCATTAAGATAGGTTGGAAGAAAGAATGGAAAAGAACTGCACACAAAAGGAGACAAAAAATTGCTTCCTTACTCCTACAAGAAAAACCCCACAAGCTCTAGAGATAAACTTGTTATCCCTAGAGAGACAAAGTGTGAGTTTGGATAGCATTTTTCCCCTATCGTTGCGCATTTGTGATTCATTTCTGTGGGTCCCGTGCACTGTTCACAAAACCCGCAAGTACAGAATTTAACAAATTTTTCTTTAAAACTGGGTTTCACGACATTATTTACACATTTAAAAATTATTTCGCTACAGTATTTTTTGTTTTCAGTTTTCAGCAATAAGCGGTATTCAAACAGATCCAAAAACAAAACACTCCTTCGTAAGAAAAGGACAAAGAACTTCTACTACCTAAGAGAAGAGGGAGTACCCAACTTTCTTAGCGACAGAGAAACATTATCACTTGATCAAAGACGTGCTTCGATAACTTGATGGCCCATCAAAATATGTCTTCTTACATTGAAAGTTGAAACCCGACTTTTTTTTTTCTTTTTTTCTTTTTTTGGAGAGAAAGTTGAAACCCCACGTAAATGGTTTCTTTTTGAGAAACACTTAAATGGTTACTTTAGCTAGAACTGAGAGAATCAATTCATTAGTGTATGAGTGGTGCCAAATTAATAGTAGGATTTGTTTTTATGGCTAGGATTTTAGTTTTTAAAGTTAATAATATAAAGTATATATTACGTCATTTAAGATTATGTGGTACTATATGCACTTTTATTTTATTTTTTGATACAATATATATATATATATATATATATATATTGCTGAATAATGTGAAACATATTGCTGAATGACTTGCATGTCATATAAATTAACAAAGGTAAAAATGTTCCATAAATTGACTTGGTAATTAAGATTATAAAAGAACAAAAATTCTCTCCTTTGTAATTTGCTGATTGTAACACAAAGTTGAAAAGTTTCATTCTTATAAAAAAAAAATGGTAAAGCTTTCACCTCATTCAATAGCAATAATTTTTTTTCCATTTGCTAAGTTATTTCAATAGCACTAATACATTTGTGCAGAGTAAATAAAACCAGAGCCCCCAATTTCAATTAATTCCTAAGAGTAAGAGAAAATAGCACATAAAGAGCCAAGGCTAGAAATATTGAAAATGAAGTTGTTTTAATTGGCATCCTTCCTTTATCACTTCTCAGGACCATGGCTTCATAAATTGGTGCGGAGTTCACAACAACAAATCCTGCTATGAACACTTGCACAAACAGCTCCTCCAATTTTCTGCCCATGAAAGCCTCTGTGAGCCCTCGAACTAATGCGGCTAGGTTGATTATTGCCGCCATTACTAGTGGCACAAACATAGGTGATGGTACTCCGAAGTCAAAAACCCCTTGTTCGTATCTTTTGCTTTGTTCATCATCAACTACTTTGCTAGTCAAGTTGAAACCCGTTGTGGAAATGCCTAAATGCTTGAGTAAGTACTCAAGGGATCCAAACAAAAAGCATGAGAGTCCTCTTATCATCCACATCCTCTGATCATTCCACCACCTTTGAATTGTTCCTCCCTCTAAGACAAATTCAAGAAGATGTTGCCCATAAGCTCCAAGGAAAAGAAACCCGTATAAGAAAAACCATGGTTCTGATACCTGCATCTCATGTTCCAAATTTATTAATCATAAAATCAATTCATTAATGTGAGTCTCTAAATCTATAATTTTACATGCAACAATAAAAATTTTGTCAGTTGAGTTAACTAGAATTTAAATTATAATCGTCAATTAATATTGGTACCTAAATGTCAAAATTTGAGAATTAATGATATGAATATGAATAAAGGTGAATAAAAAGAGAAAGACCTAATTTTGTGCTTGTTTATTTTTTTTATTTTTTTAAAAAAATAAATTGTTTGAAGAAATTGACCTAGATAAAGTAAAATTTTAAAAAGTTACACTTTGAAAAAATTCGGTTTCAAGTTGTCAAACGCAAAAGTTTATGTGAAGCCTAACAAATAAATTAATAATTTAACATAACTGTTTATAACATGTTTAGGTATAAATATACATTTGGGATTATATATATATACTGTATAAAGAATATACCTTTGGGAAAATACTGACTCCATTGAGGAGAGCAAGCTGGGGGATGAAGGCATATATGGTTGTTGGAATTGACCAAGTGGGCCAAAATGAATAATGTGCATAGGCAAGGCCCATAAGAAGGCCTATGTTCCTGGTGCCGAATATCATGGGGTTATATTTGGAGAAGACCACCTCAAGTAGACCAATGGCCCATCGTCTGCATTGATTCAAAGCATCCACAAGGCTGATTGGTACGTCTCCCAAAAACGCTGGCCTCTTAGGATTGCAAAATATGGCCTTCCATCCCTCACAGTTTAGCCTATAACCCGTAAAGTAGTCCTCGACCAATGAACCATATTTGAAGCCAATCTATGAATTTCACATGGATTAATTCAGTGTCTCATTGTATATGCTAATGTGTATACCCCATTTGATTAAGTAATAAGCTTTCACAAAATAAAACAATATAATTAACAAGTTTACCTTATAGCCCCAGCTCGTGCTATTCCCATAATTGCACCCTGCTACTTTGTGTGCCAATTCCAAAATTGGTTGCGACTGGATGTGCTTGTCCACAACATGATGTGGGTTTAATTCAGGGATTTTTGGTGAAATCATAGTTAATGGACCTCCAAATAAGGCACGTCGACGAAAAAAACATCCAGATCCTACATAATTAGGACCAGATAATCCATCCATTCCTATTGGATTAGCTATAAACAAGTATTTATACTCACAAGCATAAATATCGTTTTCATTGAGTCCATGAAATTTTTGAGGAAATTGAATGTATCCTAATGTAGACTGAATTTTAGGATCTGATAAATAACACAACACACGGATAGGTGTTTGTGGATCATTGGAGTACATGTCACAATCCAAGGTCAAAATAATGGGTGCATTGGTCATTATAGCTGACACTCGAACCTTCAATAAAAAATAAATAAATCAACAAAAGTAATAAATGAAAAAATTGCAAGAAACGTAGCATGGTGCAATTTGGTTCATTTATAATAGAAGAAAGCTCACAAGGGCATTAAGGGCTCCAGCCTTAAAATGGTGGGGCGAAGTCCTGCTCTTTTCTCTAGAGACATAGATAAGGCTTGGCATCAAATGGCCTGAGATGTCTTTGTCTTTGCTATTGTCTAACAAGACCTGCCCATACTCCAAATTTTCGTATTAATTACCAGCTGAAGTTTGATTGTAAACGCCAAAAAATAGATGAGAGTTGCTTTTTTAACTTTACAGGGGAGGGGAAAAAAAAAGTAGATCTATCCCTAAAAAATTTGTGTGACTACTTTTTGGCTGCTCGAAAAGTACTTTTTTCTAATTTTAGATGACCCTTATATTACTTTGACATGAAATTTTTAGCTCAAAAAATTGATCTCCTAGGTCTAGTGTAACTGTATGAGTCAATAAGTAACAAATAATTAACCTGAATGACAGAAGGATGATCTTGGCGAGTAAATCCATTTGTCCATTTGGTGAAAGCAATGCGCTCCTCTTCTCCAATGATATAATCATCGTCAACTTTTCCCCTTTCAAGAACATTATCTACCTTGATTTTCATGCTTTCATACATTATCTATAACATGGTCAAGAACAGCAAGTGGTTAGGCAAATAGTTAATTAGGGATATTGGTATAGTCTTCTTTCATGAGACTAGCAATAAGAATATTCCATAAATTCTTCAACAATAAATCTAGAGACTCAATTTTTTTATTTATTTATAATTATTGATGTGGTCTATTTTAATTAGTATATAATAAAAGTGATGTTAGTAAAACATGTACAGTGTTTGAACCGTACTCTATGATAAAAATATCACTTATTTCAAAAGTTTAATTGGTTAAGAAATTATGGATTTATTCTAACATGTCCATACCTTGATCTTCTCGGTCTCAGAGCACGGAGTGTGATTTGATGCAAAATAAGCATCTGGGCTCCTGTCTACTAAATTATTTTTTCTACAAAATGGTAACCAGTGGCTTGCAAATTTTGCAGCTTCCATAAGAGCAAAGAGAGTCATCTGAGAGCCCCCATCATCTGAAATATACACCGAGACCTTCTCTGCTGGATATTCATAGGCAATCACAGATAAGGCAGTGTTCACCACGCTCATTGGTGGCTCCTTGTACGGATCTGCGGTGCATATGAACACGTCCAGCGCAGGAAAGTCAGATTCATTCACGACTTCTTTGAGTTTTTCAGGAAACTCACTTCGATAAACTGGATTCATTCGAAAACTCTGCCGGGTAACCCACACGAAGGCAAGGAAAATATCAGAGATGAACAAGGAGAGGGAGATAAAGAAGGATGCCAAGTTGGTTGAGCGGATGAGTTTGAGTGCATGGTGATAGAGCAAAGCTAAGATGGCACATGAATAAACTGCTGCAAATACTCGGTTCAAGGCGGCGCGACGTGCTTGTCTAAGTGTGTGGAAGGCAGGGGTAGAGGTGGTGGAAGAACTGGTGGTGCAGTCTCTTAGGCTTTTCATGCTTCTGGAGGTGTAGTACAACAGGGTAAAATATGAGGTAATAAGGTGGGTTCAAAATAAGTCACTTTGGGGGGGATATAGAGTAAGTGTTATTGCCCTTCTTGGTCCAACAATTATGAGCCCTATTGCCCTTGTTGGTTTTCTTGACGTTTTTTTTGAAAGTGACTCTTTGTATGCTAGCATACTGAAAATTACATTCATGGCCTAGCTCATTATGCTAGCAGGCGCAAAGAGTCATAAGGATGGAACAGGATTGTGACAATGCGCAAATCTTACCACAATCCTGTTATCTCATAAGGATGGAACTGGGTATATACCAGTGGTGGAGCCATAACCCCCCAAAGTTGAAAATATCTCTTAATAAAGCTTCTTTGATGGAATTTTTAGGCTTTTTAGACTACTAAAAGGGGCCAAAAGGTTATAGTCGTTGAGAAACATTAATTTATAAAGCTAGTTGTTTAGAATTTGGAACTCAAAGATCTCCAAAACATTTCTTAAGCTTTCAGCCAATTAAATTATTATAATAAAATAATACTAATGTAGTTTTTTTTTTTTTTTTTTTTTTTTTTTTTTTTTTTTTTTTTGAGAAATAATACTAAAGCAGTTTGGTTCTCTTGTGTGACTCCTCAATTAAGGAATTAAAGAAATTCATATATATTTTTTTCATCTTACCCTTTGCTAAGGACCCTCTAGTCTTGAAATCTCTTGTTCTCTTCCATTTTAAAATTGATGAAGGACATGTGGCAAAAATAAAATCTAAAGGTTACAAAGATGCCACGCCAAATAAAATACATGACCTTTACTCAAAAAAATAAAAAATAAAAAATACATGACCATCATCTTTCTCTTTCTCCCCAACAAGTTCTATTTGGCGTGGCATCTTTGTAACCTTTGTATTTTATTTTTGCCACGTATCCTTCATCAGTTTTAAAATGGGAGAGAACGGGAGACTTCAAGACTGGAGGGGAGCCAGACCCAAGGAGATGAAGATGAAACAACCATCCCCTCCATAATTTTTTAAAACGTCACTTTTGAAAGTCAGTTCAAGTCATAGTAAGACTATATGTATGCCTTTTCCCTAAGGGTCGACAATGGACCGACAAACCATTTTCACTCAACCCATGGGCTAGGCAGGCTGAGTTAGGCGAGGAGGAAGAGAAAAACTTTGGCCCATAACTAAGCCCATGAGAAATGGGGGTGTACATGGTGCGGTTTGATTGGGGGTTTTGGACTATATTTAGCACTGCACTGCATAATGTTGTTTCCTAAAGCTCTCACCGCGCGCACCTCACCTTAATGGATCTATCACTGTGCAGTTTGGTCGTTTTCCATATATTAAATATATGTAAAATATATATGAAATATATTTAATATAAAATAAAACTTATATATTAATAGGTGTGGTGCGACTTTTTTGAAAATAAAATCGCAAATCGCATTGCACTGGCACCTACATGTGAGATTATTTTTGCACATCTGCTGCGGTTGGCAGTGCGATGCCACATTTTGTGGACGGTTTAGGTGCGGGCATGCAGTTGAATCGGCTTTTTGTACAACTCTAACAGGCAATGCTCATTGGGCATTTAGCGGATTGGGCAGATGAGTTAGGTCAAAATGGGTTTTTAATGGACTATCCATAAGTTTAATGAGCCTTTATTGGACTTTTAATGGATTACCCGAGGGTTTTTAATAAAAAAAAAAGGTTTGATGCCTTTGTATGTGAGAATGGCGTTTTAATTAGAATTTGGCTAAAGGTTTAGTGAGAATGGTGTGATGCACTTACACAACAACCAGCCGCAACACCAAAATTGCATTACAAACGTTAGCTTATGTTTGGGTGAATTCATTTATATTAACTTAATTTTTAAATCACAAATTGAATAAAAATAAGTTATATTTAAGAAATTTAAAAAAAAATTATTCATAAACCGCCAAAGAAATAGTAGTAAATTGAAAATTTAAATCAAAATACACCGCTTTTTTTTTATAAAAAATTTCTAAATGATACCACCTTTAATTGGTAAAGCTTGACAAAACTAATTTACCAATGTTTATACCAAGAAAACAATTAATCATCAAAAAACGACATAAAAGAACTAGTCAATGACTCAATGCTATGGTTATCATGGCCCAACTGCCCAAGAGAAACAAGAACCATCGCTGGCAAAGAAAAAGACCATTAAAGATTAAACAAAGTTGATCACGTGGCTGAATCACAGACAAATAAATTAAATAAACAATCATCTTAGTGCGTATAAAAAATCAAATTTTAAGCTTTTCTTTTTGGTGTTTTTGACAAATCAATTATCTTTTGATGGACCAGATTGAAAGACGTTGTTCCACGTAAAATAATATATGATCTTCAATTGTTTATTTGCTATGATAATATTCTTAAAAGAGAATCTTTCTTGGTTCCTAAAAAAAAAAAAAAAAATTGAAGAGAATCTTTCTTCTAATAATATCATTAGATGCTTGTGTGAATTTGGAAACGTTAAGATTAACCATAAGTATAGAGACACAAATTATAAAAAATAAAAAATAAAAAAAAATAAAAAAAATTTGAGAAGAAAAAAAAAATAGTTTAGTACTTAAATTTTTTTCAACTTCATCCATTTAGACATTGCATCTCAGGAAAAATAATAGGGTGAGACACAGGTGGCGTTAGCTTTGGTCCAAGGGTTTTAGATGAACTTTTGAACGCCCAAAAATTGCCTTCCCCCGTCCCCCGGCTTTTGCTTTGGGTTCCCGAAGTCATTTTTTCTTTAGGGTCGCACATTAGGTTTTTGGTGACGTGACTCTTTGTGTGCTTATGATTCTAGGGTGGGGGTGTGTGAATGTGAGTCCCTTTTTCTTATTTTTATTTTAGGAGTCGCCACCAACTATTGATTTTGTATTATGTGTGATTGGTCACCTAGGGGTTTAATTTATTTTAGGTTGCCTAATTAACTAAACCAAATTTTAAAGGTTCATTAATTAAGGCAAACCAAAAAGTCTCAAACCAAATATTTTGGATTTGAAAGTTTGGTTGCATGTGGGGAAGGTGTTAGGCACCCCACAACGCCTATCCGAAGATAGTATCCCATTTCAATTTATTTCAATCATTATCTTTTTATGAAAAAATTGAATACTTGGCATTTTTATTTTTGAAAAGGTATTGCAAACAACATATAATTTTTTGTTTTTGTTTTGACTCCAAAAATAAAAACTTGAACATCTTGAATCCCTATCTATAAATATTTTTTTTAAAGTCTAATTGAAATAAACTTGAATATGATCCCCTTAATAATCTATCTTGCAAATAAACTTACAATTAATTTATATTTTTAATCGAATCTGCAAGTGGAGTGGCTGAATTTGAATGTTTTTTTAATTTGTTATTTGTTAAGTAGGGATTGGGGCATGGGTCACTCAGTCAATCAGTAGTTAGTAAATTTTAATACTAAATGACAATTAAACAATTAGACAATGGGTGATTCTAAAAAAAATAAAAATTAGACAAGGGGCATGGGACAAGAGAGTGATTGAGTGAAGACAAAAATAAATGTCAACACAATTTTTTTTTTTTTAATAGAATTATAAAGACCAATAGTTGTCAAAGGTGAGTTTGTTAAACAAAGTTATAATTAATTTATATTTTTGATTGAATCTACAAGTAGAGTGGCTGAATTTGAATGTATTTTTAATTTGTTATTTGTTAAGTGAGGATTGAGGCATGGGTCAGTCAGTCAATCGGTAGTTAGTAAATATTAACACTAAAAGACAATTAAACAATTAGACAAGAAGTGATTCAAAATAAATAAAATAAATAAATAAATAAAACAAAATTAAAAAAAGACAAGGAACATGGGACATGTGAGTGATTGAGTGAAGACAAAAACAAATGTTAACACAACAAAAATTTTCTTACTAGAATTACAAAGACTAATAGTTGTCAAAGTTGGGTTGAATTGTTAAATAAAAGAATTGTACTGAGTAAAGACATAAACTAATTGATAAAAATATTCTAAGTAATAAAAAATAAAATTCACTTAACAACAACAATTAATATTTTTATTGTATTTTTATTTTTTTAATCTGAGATAGAAATCTTACTCTAACCTAATCTAAGTGTATATGTGTGTGAAACTTCCACTCCACCTCACAAGAACTTGTACTTGTGACATGCTAAGGGTGCACAGTAGTATTGTATTTATAAACAACATATTATTTCCAAGATTTAATATTAGCAATCATAATTAGTATGTTCATTACATGAATAAACAATATACCAAATGAACTTAAGTTTATCTTTTATTATATTTTTAGTATTATGGACAAATTTGTAATAAAACCATATAAACCACAAAATTCATCTTATTATTAAACTCATTAGAGAATAAAATCTTGGAACCACCTCCACTAGGGTGAGATATATATATGACAGTTTTAGAGACAATTGATCCTTCAGATGTGCTGACAGATGCAATATTATAAGCCCCAAGTGAAAATTAAGCAACCAAAATACTTTTGAAGTTTCAGCAAAAGGCACCTTATTTGATTATTTTGTTAGTTCATGATAAGAACAAGACATCATCACATCACTCACTGTCAACATATGCAGGTCATAATAGGCGGCGTAAGGGTAACTTTAAATAATAATAAAAAGATACCAAGATAATACCAATTTTATTACATAAATCTCATAAACATATACAGTAGCTGCTAGGAATATTTGTCGTCGTTATTGACCAAAATTTAATAAAATGATAACTTTATATATTGACCAAAATACATATATATAAATACATAAAGCCCTATAATTTTATTTTACAAATTTTTTAATTTTAAAATATTTGCATGATAGTTTTATTATCAATATTATAAGTTACATCTCTTTCAAAACTTTAGTTAAGTAAAAAATTTATTGGGATTTTTCTTTTTGTTTATAATGGCTCAATATATTATTAAGGAGGGCAAAATTTAAAGACAAAATTTGGCTACAAACTTAGTTGTAGCTTAAGACTACAACTCTCACTAAACAAATTAACATAGTTACATATTTTGAAAATCTAATTATTAAATTACATATTCTTTTTGTTTTTAAAACACATATCAAATTTCATGTTAATAATTGGATGTTATTTATTATTTGATTCATAAACTTAAATTTTTATGTAATTTAAACTACAAAAACTCAAAATTTAAAGATTTGATTGATAACATAGCTATTGATTTTTGATATTTTTTAAATTTTGCAAATATGGAGGTTATAAGAAAAAAAAATGTAATCCAATGTTGAATTTGTCATAATTCACATAAAAAAAAATATTGAGCGGAGTTGCAATCTTAATCTACAATCAAGTTTTTTGCCAAAATTTGTCCAAAAATTAATTATGTTGAGCCCAAAAAAATTTTAGGGTGGTCACAAATATTTTTTAAGGATAATAAATTCATAAATTTTTTAAAATTTATATATAATAATTAATTTTTTTACCAGGTCAGGGTGATCTTGTGACCACCCTGAACTCCATGTGGAGCTGCCAGTGAACTTATATGTTAGTTTTTAAATTAAAAAAAATGACATGTATTCGTTGTTTAGTCCGTTTATAAATTTGGATAGTTATAGGGTTAATAAATTGTATGGTTAAATTTAATTTCTAATTAAAATATAACACCTAAAAAATTATACTTAAAATTTTCTCTTTTTATCTTAATCATCAAACATATACAGCTAATACAACCCACACTAAGAATCTCACAACAAATTGCAAGAACATAAGTCATCTAATAACCATAATGATTCACAAGTTCAAATGCAAATCCTTAAGTCTTCATGACGTGCAGCAATAAAATTTTAAAGGTAAAGAAAAATGATAAAGTTTAATTACAAAATTGGTTGTAGTCTAAAGCTACAACTTCCTTTTAAAAAAATTAACACTATTACATATTTTGAAAATTTAACCATTGAATTGCATATTTTTTACATTTTTAATACACATGTCAAATTTTGTGCCAATCGGATATTATTTACTATATAATCTATAAGCTTATATTTTATACATAATTTTAAACTACAAAAACTTGTAATTTAAACAATTTATTGAAGAAATAGATAGTTATTGATCTTTAATTTTCTAAAATTTTTGTAAACATGGAGGATATAAGAAGAAAATATAATTCACTAATGGATTTATTAAAATTCACCTCCAATAAAAATATATTGAATAAGGTTATAGCTTTAGGTTTATCCAAAGAAAAATTCAAAAAAAGAAAAAAGAAAAAAAAAGATAGTCCATATATCTCAGTTCCTTAGGGTTAGGGATGGCAATTTTTGCCCGACCCGCGGGTACCCGGCCCGGCCCGACCCTAATGGGCCGGGTTTTACCCGGTCCGATTAAGAATAGGGTCGGGTATGGGTTTTTAAAAAAAACCCGAAGCGGATCTGGGTCGGGTCCGGGTTTTATTAAAAAAAACCCGGACCCGACCCGAGACCCGGCCCGGTTAAAAACCCGGTTTCCTAAAATTACCAAAATACCCTATATATATATAACTAAAACCTAACCCTAACTAATTCCTCATTTCTTCAGTTCACTCAGCAGCCGCAGCAGCTCATTTCACTCTTTCACTCATTTCAGTTCACTCAGCAGCCGCAGCAGCTCATTCCTCCCTCCCTCACGCCTCAGTCCGACAGTCCCTCTCCCTCATTTCAGGCTTTCAGCTCACTCCCACACTCCTCCCTCCCTCACGCCTCAGTCCGAGCCTCCCTCTCCCTCAGCTCAGTCCGACCCTCCCACACTCCCTCAGTCACTGAGTCAGTCACGCCTCCCTCAGTCCTTGATCAGCTTCAGCCTTCAGGTACTAATCTCAAACCGCAATCACTAATTCACTGTCTTTATTAATCTTAATTTTCTTCATTTGTTTTTTTGTTTTTTGTTTTTATTTGGGTTAGTAAATGAAATATGAACGAATATTGGCATCAGTGATTCAGTGTTGTATCAACGAATTAGTAAATGAGTCAGTCTCTCTTATTTTTAAAGTGGAAACATGAGGGATACGTTTAAAAATTAGTAACTCTGTTGAAGCTGCTAACTCTGTTTAGTACTAAAGCTCATGGAAAATTAAGATGACACTAACAATAAAAGACAATTCTCAGAAATCATGACTCAGAAATCATAATTAAGAAAAGGAAAAAAAAAATACAATTCTCTATTTTACAAGATACTTTACCTTACAGACAAACATGTATGGCCCATAATTTGTGTGACCCATGTTTACAACCTACAAGAACAAAAAAGATTTAAAATAGAAAAAATGTATAATTCATCAGAAAATTTAGAGTATGCTTCTATGTACGTATATATACATACGTAGATAGATAGGTATGTAATAAATATTGCAGAGATGAGAGAACCCCCTAGAACTAACATAGTAATAAAAATTTCATTGAATATTGCCACTCTTATGTAGCATGAGCTTTAGTTGAAGCTGCTAACTCTGTTGGTTGGCCAAATTTGTTGATTTAATGATTTTAGTACTCTTGCCTCCTTTAGAATATATTTTACAAATTCCAGTTCATGTTTGAAACCAAATCCTAGGGAGGGTTTATTAGTTTTATTTTATTATTTATTGAAGAAGACCTTTGTTAATTGTTCATGTTAGCTAGGCAGTAGGCACACATTCACGCAATGTTTGAACCAATCTTAGATGGCTAAACCATTCTTTGGATTGGGTCCTTAGCAGTCTATGATTATAAATATGGTGGATGGATTGTACTGTATTGAAAAGATATTTTGTTTTGCTTTTTGTTGCTGTAATGTTTATAGTTTGCTTAATTTCAAAATTTAATCAGTAGACCAAAAAGAAGAAAAGATAAACAATAGCATTATATTGTTCTCCTTGGTTGGCCGGCTCAAATTCTTTAGCTTCTATGAAATCATGTGCATTAATCCTCCCTAACATTTGTGGTGTAGCTCAATATGCATGTTGAACAGTGCTGACATGATAGATTATGTCCTTATAATGTCTAAATTTCTACTTATAATAATCCCATCAAAATATGACATACATTTTATGATGAATTTTTATTAATTATATAAATGGTTAAATAGGGTTTGATTTAATGTTTATTGGTTGAGTTAATTGTAACTCCATTCTATCATTGTGTACTATTGGTGTAAGACTGAATTTTTACTCTGTTAATTTGATTCACATTGATTTGGATTTAATGTTAATCATAAATTAACTCTATTTGAAATTTATTTTCAAATTAACTCTGTTAACTTGCATTTCTTGTTTTCTTATTGTGATTTTGTGTTTGTTGGGAATGCAGAGCGTAAAACGGAGATGGAAGACACAAACAAATCTGGTTCTTCCTCGCCAAGTGGCTCTCCCTTAAGAATCGAACGTCCTTTGCCAACTATGCAATCTCCTTCGCCATTTTCACGATCACCCTCGCCATTGTCGCCTGGCAGCTCACCCTCAGGATCACCATCACCTTTATGCCCATTAAACAACGAGTAAGTGTTTGAATTTGTTGTTAATAATGTTTAATTTGTGAATTTGTGTAATTATGAATTTGTGCCTATTAATTAATGAGTATGTGTAATAATAAATTTGTGATAATTTGTTTTGATTCTAACTCCCAAACTTCTGAACCAATTAGGAGTTCGAAATCCCCGACGGTGGACTTAGAGGTAGAGGAACAAGAAGGGAGTCAAGGGAGTCCAAGGACAGAGGAAGAGAGAGAGCAAGAGCCTACAAATGAGGACTTGGATACAAGTAAAAAAAGAAAGAATACCTCAGATGTTTGGGTGCATTTTACAAGGAAGAAAGTTGAAGGAAAAGTTAAAGCCCAATGCCATCATTGTAGCAAACTTTACTTGGGTGATCCTAGCCAAGGTACAACCCATTTGCGTAATCATTTAGCAAGATGTCCACGGATGAAGTATAAAGATATACGACAACAAGTTTTAATTAAACAACAAAATAAGGTGGATGGAACTACAAGTTTAAATACTTACCAATTTGATCAAGCCAGAGTGAGGAATAAGCTTGCTCGTATGGTCATCCTACATGAATATCCCCTTTCAATGGTTGATCACTTTGGGTTTAGAGAATTTGTGACTGATCTTCAACCTATGTTTAAACTTGTCACAAGAAATACTTTGAAGAGTGACATTCTTAAAATCTATGATAATGAGAGGGAGAAAGCTTTGAAGATCACGGACAAGAATGGAAGTAGGATGGCAATTACAACTGATATGTGGACTTCAAGTAACAGAAAGAGAGGGTTTATGGTCATAACCGCACATTTTATTGACCATACTTGGACGTTGCAAAGCCGAGTTTTAAGGTAATTTTTTTATTTATAAATTGAATGTTAAAGACTTTACATTTAGAATGTTTATTTAGTTATGTTAAATTGAATGTTTATTTAGTTATGTTATAATTATTTCTATTATTTTTCTAGGTTTGTTTATGTTCCTTCTCCACACACGAAAGATGTCCTTGCTGAAGTTCTTGTTGATTGCTTTTTAGAGTGGAACATTGATAGGAAGTTGTCCACAATAACCGTAGATAATTGTAGTACTAATGATGCCATGATAAGACTTCTCTTGAATAAGCTTGATACTAGTTCTCTTATGTTGGGTGGGTCTATGTTGCATATGAGGTGTACTGCACATATTTTGAATTTGATTGTTCAAGATGGGTTGTCTCTTATTGGTGATGGTATTGAAAGGATTCGTGATAGTGTGATTTATTGGACTGGATCACCAAAAAGGAGGCAAAAATTTGAAGAAAATGCACGTCAATTGCGTGTTCAATGCACTAAAGAGTTAGTCTTAGATTGTAAAACTCGTTGGAATTCAACTTACTTAATGCTTTCTACTGCATTGATTTATAAAGATGTTTTCTCGCGTTTGGCTAAACGTGAAATATCTTATACTTGTTTGCCATATGATCATGATTGGGAGGTAGCCAAAGATATTTGTGGGAGGTTGGAGTTGTTTCATAGTGTGACTGAGTTTTTCTCTGGTCGTAAGTACCCCACAACTAATATGTATTTTGCTTTGGTGTGTGAGTTGAAAATTGCATTGAATGAATGGAGTTTGTCTTCAAGTGAGATGATAAGTACGATGGCAGAAAGCATGCTTGCTAAATTTAATTCTTATTGGGCTAATGTTAGTGTTGTTATGGCTGTTGCTGCTATCTTAGATCCAAGATATAAGATGAAGTTATTGGAGTTTTATTATCCTAATATTTATGGTGATAATTCTGATTTGGAGATTGAAAAAATTAAGAATCTTTGTTATGATTTGCTTGATGAGTATGGAGATGTAGATGAGTCTCCTATAGGTAATGAAGGAAGTTCTCATATGCCTGCAAGTACTTCAAATCAAGTGGCACAAATAAAATTTAGGTTGATTGGGTCAATGTCAAGGTTTGATGGGTTTGTGAATAATAGTTCAAGTAGTTCAAAAAAACATGGGAGTGGTAGAATGGAATTTGATCATTTTATTGATGAGGGAGTGTTGAAGAGGAGTGAAGACTTTGATATTTTGGCATGGTGGAAAAGTAATGGTCTCAAGTATCCTACTTTACAAAGGATTGCAAGAGATATTTTAGCCATTCCCGTCACAACTGTTGCTTCAGAAGCTGCCTTTAGCACTAGTGGGAGACTTTTAAGTCCACACCGTAGTAGGCTACATCCCAAGACTATAGAGGCAATGATGTGTGCTCAGAATTGGTTATGGAGTGAAATCAACGGTTAGTAATTGTCTAATTTCTATTTATAAAATCAAAATTGTGTTTTTATATTTGCTAGTTACAATTTGATGAAGTTTATTCCATTTTTTAATTCATTGTTGTTGTAGGTTCTTCAACTATATCTGGAGATAGTACATTTCAATCCATTCTTGATGATGGGGAGCCAAATGAAGATGATGGGAGTTGTGCCACAATTGATGGGAGTTGTATCACAATTGATGAAGATTAAACATTTTGTATTAATTTAGTAACTTTTTTATTTTCTTAGACTTGTTTCCTTAATTTGTTGGTTTGTAATTATTCTAAACTTGTGGGATTTATTTCGTAACTTTTTAATTTCTTGGACTCGTTGGACTTTTGATACTTATTTTTTGGACTTGTTGGATTTATTTTATTTTTATGTTTAGTTGGTGATTTTAGTTAAGATTTTGTTGATTAATGATTAAATGATTATCTTAGCTAGGTAATTTATTGATTTAAAATCTTAATTATGATTTATTGAATTATGATTATGATATTAGTTAAGATTTATTGATTTATAGATTTATAATTAACAGGTGATTTATTGATTTATGATTAGTAGCCTTAGCCTATGATTTGGCATTTGGGCCACGTTAATTATTTAGGCTTGAATATGCAAGCTTAATGTAGGCAAAATCTGGGCTTAAATTTAGGCTTGAATTTGGGCAAAATTTGAGCTTAAATCTGGGCTTAAATTAAAATTTGGGCTCAAATTTTTTTTTTTTTTTTTTTTTTCTTCGGTTGGGCCCCGTTTGGGCCCAATTCCTAAACGGGGCCCGCGGGGCCCGACTGGGGCGGGTCCGGGCCCCGGAAAAAAACCCTAAACCCTAAACGGACCGGGTCCGGGCTATGGGTCTTGCCCCGCGGGTCGGGTCCGGGTATGAAAAAACCCGGCCCGAACCCGACCCGTTGCCATCCCTACTTAGGGTAAGACAAAAGTGTTGATATCATAGTAGTTTTAGTAGGAATCCTTCCTTTGTCACTCCTCAAAACCAATGCTTCATAGATTGGCCAGCAGTTCAAGGTGACAAAACCTGCTATGAACATTTGCACTAACAATCCTTCCCATTTGCTGTCTCTGAAAACTTCTTTGAACCCCAAAAAATGAAAAAATATGAGACCAAGTTGGTTATTGCAGCCGTTGGTGGTGGCACAAACATTGGTGATGCTAGCTACTCTAAACTCAAAGATACCTTGCCCATATCTTTTGCTTTGATCATCATCAAGAACTTTGCGCTAGTCACATTGAAACCATGTGTAGAAATGCCAATGGATTTGAGCAAGTACTCAGCTAAACAAAACAAGCAACACTAGGGTCCCCTAATCATCCACATTCTTTAATCATTCCACCAACCATGCATGGTTCCTCCAGCTAAGAAAAAGTCCAGGAAATCCTGCACATTGGCCCATAAACCAATCGCTCTAATACCTATAACACATTTTTCAGTTCAATTGATTAGGCATTTTATATTTTTATTACATTAACTTAATTATAAATTTCTATGTTATAAATTAACTAGCATTTTAACCGAAACAATATTGGGTATTCATAAATTTTGGGTAACTAAAACGTAGGGCTACGTTTCATGTTTATTTTGGATTAGTTTTTGTTTTTGTTTTTTTTGTTTTTTTTTTTTTTCACTATCAATACAACATACTTTTTTCCATTTTCAACAAATCTGCAAATCGGTGAAAAAAAAAAAAAAAAACTTTAAAAAACTGTATATAAATAAATACGTTAATAGTTTTTTATTTTACTTTAAAAAAATTATTACAAATGCAACTGGTGGACGATATTGTTATAGGAATGATTGAATGAACCACATGGCCCAAAATTATTACAAATGCAACTGGTGGATGATGTTGTAATAAGAAAGAACCACATGGCCCAATATTTGGAGTATCGTAAGCAAGGCCAATTAAATGGCCCATTAACTGTGATATAATTAGAATTTTTTTTTTTTTTTTCTAAAGAAACAAACATAAACATAAGGAAGAAAGAAAGAATTTTTTATACAAAAATACACCACAAATTCCAATCAAAAGTGATGGTATAGTTAGAAATTGATTCTATATTGAACTTAAAAAAATAATAATAATTGAGCATCAACTGCGGCAATTTGAATGCCAAATTTGATCTCTCTTCTCAATTCTCTCGACAATTTACCAATGATTATCTACTAATATTCAACCGACAGACTCCTATTTATAGTCTCTACTATAACTCAAAATATCGTCCGACAAGGAAGATCATAGATTTTGGGACAATTTGCAATCATAGCATAGCACCCACTTGAAACCATCTGGATTGGATAAAAGTATCTATGTGGCCCTGCATAGTCGGATTCAGATCCTCTAGATTTCTTAGGGTACTCTACCAATAGATTTCCTTAAATTGTAACCACTCTTTAATGATTTAAGGGTCAAGATTCTGCCATGTCAGCATTCCACTAACAATATTCTTAAAATAATAAAATAATGTTGCAAACAAAACAATTAAGAATATTGTAAGTGGAATGTTGACATGGCAGAATCTTGACTATTAAATCATTAAAGAGTGGTTAGGATTTAAGGAAATCTATTTGATAGAGTACCCTAGGAAATCTAGAAGATCTGCATCCTGCATAGTCATATTTAATTCCATTGATTTGATTAAGTATCTATGTGGGACAATTGAAGTAATTACAAGGATGTTGTTACTCGAACATCTACTAAATTTTTTTGATTTGATGAGCCACAGTTAGATCTCAGTGCGTTATGGTTACTTTAGCTTAAACTGATTGAATCACATCATTAGTGTTTAAGTGATTATTGTCTGTTTCTCAACCCAAAAAAAAAAAAAAAAAAAAAGTTATTGTTTAATTGGTACCAAATTAAATTTAAAAAATGATAAAGTTTAGCTACAAAATTAGTTATAGCCTAAAACTACGACCTTACTCAATATTATTAACATTACTACATATTTTGAAAATCTAACCATTGAATTGCATGTTCTTTACGCTCTTAATACATATGTCAAATTTTGTGACAATCGGAAATTATTTACTATATGATCTATAAGATTATATTTTATGCATAATTTTAAACTACAAAAACTTACCATTTAAACAATTTATTGATGACATAGTTGTTAATCTTTAATTCTTTAGAAATTTTGCAAGCATGGAGAATATAAGAAGAAGATGTAATTCAATGGTGGATTTGTTAAAATTCACCTCCAATAAAAAGATATTGAGTAAAGTTGTAGCCTTCGGTTACAACCAATTTTGTACCTAAATTTTGTCCATTAAAAAAAAATTGTCTTTCATTTTTACAAACTATTGATCAAGGGAATCAATTTCGTACCGGAGACCATTTTGGTTTAATCAAAAGAACGATATATTTCGGTACTAGTCAATACTGGTGTACCGTTTTGGAATTACTGCTATATATATATATTTATATTGAATGTTCAATTAGTGTGTAAAACACTAATGAGTGTTTAGACCCCCAATTTCAACAATACCAACACAAGCTTATACACAAACAATATATATGCGGAATGATGAATATAAGTTATATCCAAATTGGTAAAACACTCTAAACCATAATTAATCACAAACACAACATCAATTAAAAGGTAAAGAGTAAGGGAATAGAGATGCAAACACAAAGATAATACCGGCATGTGTTATCGAAGAGGAAACCAAAGAACTAGGCGAAAAATCTCTCCGCCGCCCTTTAAGTGGTCAAATGATCAACTAAAGAATAAAGTTGGGATACATGAATAGCAGAAGACCTTCCAAGCCTAATCTACCAAATGCACCTAAGCCCTCTAAACTTCTTGCTCCAACAGGGTTAAGCCTAACCGTGTCTTCTTTAGCTTCCTGGATCCCACAATAAGCTCATTGCATCAACCGAGTAAATTGGTCATCTCTGAACTGCTTCCCAAGCACCAAAATACCTCCTCACTGATATGGGTATGGTGAAATAAGGATTTGGCAAATGTACCTCTCAAAGATATGTCAATGAAGAGGATAAAAGTAGAGAAATTTGGAGAATCAAATATCAAAGATTGTAGATGAGTCAATCTTGTTTTTCTCTAGGGTTTCTCTCTCAAAATTCTCTCTGAAAACTCTTTACATTTCGTGGGTATAAGGGTATTTATAGTAGTGTATGTGTGGAATGTGAAAAGTCATTTTTCTGCATAACAAGGCATTCTACCGACTCAGTCTCACGAGTGGGACAAGTCGTGAGTGTGAGTTGCGAGCTAACTGTCAGGCCAGACTGTACATTTTGTCTTGTAGTGCTCCAGCTATTGTGACCCTTTAGTTCCCTGCATGATTCACACATGTGCCACTTTGGCGACTTACCAGTCGCGAGTCAGTCGCGAGATCCAGTCCCGAGGCTCCTTTATATGCACACATCTTGAGTTTTCTTCACACTCTCACACATACAACCCTTACATAATTCCCACCTAAATACAGGGTATCTAATTGCTAAAATACAAGCAAATTTGGCACGGAATAAAGCCAACACATTATTGAATAAATTCAACCTTACAATCTCCCCCTTTGGCTATTCTGTAACAAAACCCTAAAACAGACTCTAGACTTAAAATGTGAGTTGGGAACAGTTGCCAAAACTCACTCACACCTAACTCTAGAAACTGTGGAGCTCTAGAGCCATACGAACAAGTTTCTTGAAAACAAGAAGATCATTGTAAGCAGAAATCTTAAAATGCATATGGAACAAGCACAATGCGATCAAGCAATACGAAATATAACAAAAGAGCATGGCTTGACCAAACATGAACAATCACTATAAATAGTGATCACAATGATCATTCACGCACGGAATGAACATCCGGACATGCAAGTTAATAAGCTCAATGCAAAGTATTTTTTGCATGTCCAACACTAAAAATACAAAAACACTAAGGTAGATGCATTAAGGATACAAGATCCAACATGGGCACAAGAGAAGAGTACTAAAGATAATGCATACATAATCTAAAAGTACTAGAAGCTACAAAGCAAAGGTACATTAAAAAAAAAAAAAAAAAAAAAAAAAAAAAAAAAAAACATGGTTTAAATAGATAAAACATTCAAGCATTCATACCACATCATGTCCAAAAAATTTTAATCCGAGTACTAAAGGTATAAAATACTTAAAAACCAAACCAAAGTACTAATATAAGTGTTATGAAATCTCATAATAGAAACTAAAACAACTTAAACCATAAAAGCCATAAAAACTTATAAAATTTCTCCCCCTCAAGGTGAGGCTCCCCCTCAAAAGCTACTCCATCTACTCCCCCTTTTTGACCGGAATGGCCAAAGGGCTACGGCTGGTTAGTGAAGCTATCAAACTTGGAAGATGGCCCTTGCATTGTTGATGGTGATCATCTTCCGTATACTGGATATAGGTTGAACACCATGATGTAGGTAAGACATCGCAAATCTAGTGGGAAAACAGTTGTGTTGAGACATCTCCCCTCTCTAACACCACCAATATGGGATTAAATCGTCTCTATGGAGAGCATTCTGTCCTTGAAGTGAGTGAAGTCATGTTCTACATCTCAAGTCCAAGAATCTCATCAATGTCCTCCACTTCAATGGTGAATTTATGGCCTCTTACCCAATAGTCTATAACATCATCTCGTAGGATGGCATTGGTGTAGAACTCCCGAATCAGTGGTTCACAAACCCCTGGTAGATCACTAAGAAGCCTGTCCCAACCTCTTTCCGCAAAGAAACTCAAGATAAAGTAGTCCCTGAGATCGGCAAGATCCATAAACCACTCTTGAATGATTAGAGCTTTCATAAAGTGCTGGGTGTATCGCTCAAAATGTTGGGTATAGTGAAACAAGGACGCATCCATGCGTTTCCTCTTGTCAGCACGTTGAGTGGAGGTTTTCCTTGGAACCATCTGCAAAACAGAGTAGCAAAGACCGCAAAACAGAGTAGCAAAGTTCACAAAACAGAGCACAAAGTATGAAAACAAACTTGATTAATAACAAGTTAGTCCCAAAACAGAATTTTTGAATTAAACGCCAAACAGAATTTAAAGCATAATTCAAAAACAAATTAACATGAGAGAACATATAGCATCACTAAAATGATAGAAGCATGGCAACAAGCACTCAAACATGTCAAAGTATGTGTGTGTGTGCATGAAATGAAAAAAAAAAAAAAAAGTGCAAACTAGGGCAAAGTGTAAAAACACATAATCATATGATGTTTCAAAATCAAAGAAACATGATTATCCCTACAACCTTTGTATTCTATGGAATCCAAAGAGGCACATCAAAACATCTAAGAGATGTTGTATCATGAACATGATAGGCACAACACAACACAAACATGGTACAATGCATGAAAATGAAGCACAAACATGTAAAACATGTAGAATAGGCATTATACCAACAAAACCAACAAAACTCATAAACCAATCTCAACAAAACATCAATAAAAACCATATTCAAACATCATATTTTCAAATCTCACCATAAACACAAAATCCAAGAAATCTAAGGCTAGAAACATGAAATACTTTGAGAATAAGAGAAAACTCATACATTTTCTTAAAGATTGATGGAGGATGGATGAAGAAAATGGAGGTTTTGAGAGTAAAAATGGACGTTTTGGGAGAGGGAGAGGCGGACAAGATGAAGTGTGTGCATGTGATGCGAGAGAAAAATGAAAAGTTTTTGAAAACTGTCATGGATTTAACCCTATTTGTGCAAAATATGTGATTTTCGTGACTGGAATGAGTCACGAGTAAGTCACCAAGATGAGTCGCCAAAATCCCATGACAAATTTTTTGAAAAGTATGTCTAAGTGTTTTTCGTGACTAGGAAGTTCACTCACGAGCAAGTCGCGAAGAGAGTCGCGAATCATTCTAAGTAAACTCGCGACTGGAGCTTCCACTTGTGAACCAGTCGCCAAACTGAATAGCGAAAATGTTAAAAACCCAAAAATTTTGAAATTTTTCTAATTCTTTTTCACGACTGGGGGATTGACTTGCCAGAGAATCGCGAAAGCTTTTGAGTAAATCTCAATTATAGAAGTATGCATATATGACCTCCCACAAAACTTGATTACATAATTTTGAAACTTTTCATTTGGCTTCATACATTTCATAACATTTGATCATTGTGGAACAATATATATCTTTTTTTTTTTTTTGAGATCGATGCCTGAAATTTTTTATATTTCAATTTAATGAATAAGTCTTTGGCTTTTGGGCACCATACATTTTCATTATAAGTCGCTTTCCCTTTTTCCTAGTCAAATACTAGTATATGCGACAGCTTTTGCAGATCATTATCTCTTTTCTGATTTAACTTTGATTGAGCTCTTTTAAGAAAAAATAAATAAATAAATTAAAGGGTGGGAAGATATATAGGCACAAGTTATTGCAAGTCTTAAGATCAACAAAACCATTGATTAATCATTCATGACAAGTTTGAAGACCTATTTACAACAGTCACATAGACGTCAAGATTTTTCCCACAATGATATGAGTGCATAGAGAACAAGCTACGCTCGTAAATGCACAAAGCCATTTGTACGAAGGTACAAGGCAAAACATGCGTATGACAAAACACAATAATGCTGATTAAATTTTTTGGATTTTCTACTTTTTATGTGTTTTTGGATTTTTGACATAAAAACAAGTAAAGATTGATCAAAAAGAAAACATTCAAAGCTATTAAAAACAAACAAAAGTTGTCAAAACATGCTAGAATGATAACTAAGCAAATAACCAAACAAAGTCACAACAAATGCTTATGCATGTGTACCCTTATTCACCCACACGGCACGTGCGTTTGGGATGATATCCTTAGAGGATTGGGTACTTGAGTTACGATTCTCAAACCTTAGGGTGAAGTTTACCAAACAAGAAGTGATGGTGTCTATCATCTTCATCACATCACCAATATCAGAATCAATTTCTCTCCATTTTGATTGCTTGAGGTTACCCTTGCCATTTCCTTGTCCTCTTGGCCTTCGAGAGCTAACATTCTTTAATGCTCGAAGCTTGTGGCAATTAGGTCTAGTGTGTCCTTGGATTCCACAAAGGTGGCAAAAGTGTTGAGTTTGTGGTCCTCTTTGTGACTTTGGAAGAGATCTTCCTTTCGCCTTAGGTTTATCCTCAACTAGGTTTGGAGGCTTTGTTAAAACCCATTAAGCAATCACCTTTGTTTTCTTCTCAAACTTCACTTTCTCAACAATTGGAGTTGCTACCGCTGGTTCATTTGCTTTAACAAACTTCATCTCCTTGGACACATTGGCGCTTGAACTAATCTCTCCGGTGAATCCTAAGCCGCTTTTGTCAGAAAAGGGCTTTTGATGTGCAAGCACTTCGTCAAGCTTTTTGGAGGCAACCCGCTTAACTTTAGCATTAGCTTGAATCACTTCAAACTCAAGAAACTTGATCTTCAAATAGGCTTCGGTTAGTTCTCCGTTCAGCATCTCAACTTCGCATTTAGCCTTCTTATACCGTACTAGAAGACTTTTGTAATCTTGCTCTACTCTCTTCATTTTTCTTATGGCTACCTTAGCCACTCTTGCATACTCTTCGATCTTCTCAAGAAGAGAATTATAAGTGTCTTGCAATCCCTTTGTTCCTTCATCGACACATTCTTCATCTTCATCATCGGATTCCTCCCCATCTCCCATTGACTCCACTTCGGTGTACTCATCAAGCTCTTCTACTAGTGCATGCAAATCTTCTGAAGAGTTCACGGGTGCAATGGTCATAAATGCGGACTAGTTTCCTTCTCCATCACAACTTTCTTCCGAATCTGAATTTGAACTATCTGAGTCATTAAGGGTAGTGGCAAATACTTTACCCTTTGCCTTTAAATAAGTGGGGCATTCTTTTTTCAAATGCCCATGCCCTTTGCACTCAAAGCACGTGACCATTTGAGATGGAGAGGAGTCTTTTGAATCATTCTTCTTGAAGTCTTTCTTGTCTTTCTTAAAATTTGAGAATTTGCCATTCTCAAAAGACTTCCCATCTCTCTTGAACTTTAAGAACTTGCGGAAGTTCTTAGCAAGGTACGCCACTTCCTTTTCAACCTCATCCTCATCCGAGGAGTCTTTAGAGCAAGAGATTTTCTCTTCCTTTGTGATGGTAAAGATAGCTCATAGGTTTGAAGAGAACTGATGAGTTCTTGAATTTTAATCTCATCAAGGTCTTTGCTCTCTTCGATGGCAGTAACCTTTGCACAAAAGCTCTTTAGTAATAATCGTAAAATCTTCCTCACAATCTTGGAGTCCTCCGTCTTTTCTCCCAAATTGAATTTCCCAATCACCACTTCATTTAGCTTCCCATAAAATGAGTCGAATGACTCATCTTCACTCATCTTCAGCTCCTCGAAGCGTATGGTAAGCATTTGCAACTTGGTGTCCTTCACCTTTTTGGTGCCTTCATAAGTCGTCTCCAAAATTTGACATTCCTCCTTGGCAATTGTAACATGAGAGATCCTATGAAATTTGTTGGGAGAAACACCACAGAAAATAGCATTTAAAGCCTTGCTATTATCATTAGCTGTTGCAAAGGCTGCCTTATCCCATGTGGATTTGGCGGCCTTCGGCCTAGTCCATCCTATCTCAATAGCATCCCAAACACTATCATCAATGGAACATAGAAATGCCCTCATACGGACTTTCCAAAATGCATAGTTGCTCTCATCAAAGTATGGAGGAGCTTTAAATGATTGAGATTGATCTATCTCAAAAAGGGTCTAGGATCACACTTAGGTACTGAAACCACAACAAGTGCACACGCTCTGATACCAATTGAATGTTCAATTAGTGTGTAAAACACTAATGAATGTTTAGACCTCCAATTTCAGCAATACCAACACAAGCTTATACACAAATAATATATGTGCGGAATGATGAATATAAGCTATATCCAAATTGGTAAAACACTCTAAACCATAATTAATCACAAACACTGTAGCAATTAAAAGGTAAAAAGTAAAGGAATAAAGATGGAAACACAAAGATAACATCGGCACTTGTTATCGAAGAGGAAACCGAAAAATTCGGTGAAAAACCTCTTCGTCGTCCTTCAAGCGGTCAAATGATCTACTAAAGAATAAGGTTGGGATACATGAATAGCAGAAGACCCTCTAAGCCTAATCTACCCAATGAACCTAAGCCCTCCAAGCTTCTTGCTCCAACAAGGTTAAGTCTAACCGTGTCTTTTTTAGCTTCCCGGATCCCACAATAAGCCCATTGCATTAACCAAGTAAATTGGTCATCTCCGAACTGCTTCCCAAGCACCAAAATACCTCATCACTGATATGGGTATGGTGAGATAAGGATTTGGTAAATGTACCTCTCAATGTTATGTCAATGGAGAGGGTAAGGGTAAAGGAATTTGGAAAATCAAATATCAAAGATTGTGGATGAGTCAATCTTGTTTTTATCTAGGGTTTCTGTCTCAAAATTTTCTCTGGAAGCTCTCTACATTTCATGGGCATAAGGGTATTTATAGTAGTGTATGTGTGGAATGTGAAAAGTCATTTTTCTGCTTAACAGGGCATTCTGGCGACTCGGTCTCGCGAGCGGGACAAGTCACAAGTTTGAGTTGCGAGCTAACTACCTGGCTAGACTGTACATTTTGTCCTATAGTGCTCCAGCTGTTGTGACCTTTCAGGTCCCTACATGATTCACACGTGTGCTACTTTGGCAACTTGCCAGTCGCAAGATCCAGTCGCGAGGCTCCTTTGTATGCACACATCTTGAGTTTTCTTCACACTCTCACACACACACACAACCCTTACATAATTCTCACCTAAATACAGGGTATCTAATTGCTAAAATACAAGCAAATTTGGCATGGAATAAAGCCAACACATGATTGAATAAATTCAAACTTACATATATATATATATATATATATATATAACTAAATATTTTTTGGAAAGTAATAAAAACATTACAAATTTTATTACAATACATATACAAATTGATACGACAATTAATGTGATTGGTAAATGTGAATTAAAAACATCATAAATAAAATTAAAATCATATTTTATTAGTAATACTTTAATTTTAATAGTTATACAATAAAATTTGTAATATTTTTAACATTAATTTTTTTTAGATGTACTACGTCCACAATATTTTTTTAACACTTTTACAATAAATTATAGGTGGCTATTTGTTATTGGTTCTTATTTGTTCCTACCACTAAAATGACTTTTTTACCCCATCAATAAAAATCCGTAATAACCTAAAACTTAAAATTTGTTGTGAAAGTGTTATAAAAAAAAATTACATTTTTATTTTAGTTTTGGTACACGTGTCTCAATTTTCAACTACCATCTGCCAACAAATAATTTTTAATAACTCACTTTTTTTTCACCTCCACTCATTCTCTTTTACTTTTACAATTTATCTTTCTTTATTTTTTTTTTCTTGATTTTATCTCCTCCACATGTTTACCTCCACACTGAGTCTTATCTCATTTCAAATTTCAAAAAGCAAGTCTTATCTCCTTACCTTTGGTCAGTCCACACTGAGTCTTATCTCATTTCAAATTTCAAAAAGCAAGTCTTATCTCCTTACCTTTGGTCAGTCATCATGTGGGCACCCAAAGCAAAACTCTTTGAGAAACAGTAAAGATATTAAAAAGCAAAGAAGAAGATGATTAGAGGTAGGGATGGCCATGGGTAGGGTATGGATCGGATATACCCATACCCTACCCGAAAAGTTTACCCATGGATACCCGAATATCAATACCCATTAGTATCCATACCCGAATCTTACCCGATATATTATCCATGGATATCCATACCCTAATCAAAACCCGAAACCCATTTAATTTAATTTTTTTTTTAAATCCAAAACATTTTAACTTAAAAACTAACCAATAGTTTTATCGCCCCTCCACGTATATTTTTTCCCATTCTTTGGTCTGTTATTATATATATATATATATATATATATATATTATCTTGTCAACCAAACAGAAACTTAGCTCCACCTCAGTCGTTAAAATAAAATCCAAAAGTAAAATCAGAACACAAAATTTTTTGAGCAAGCAAACAAAGACTATAAGAGAGAGAGAGAGAGAGAGAGAGAGAGAGAGAGAGAGAGAGACCATTGAGAAGGTCGTAAACGCGATCAGAGATTTGAAGGAAGGTAGGGGCGGAAACGACAGCGTCGGGAGTGATACCATTGCAGCGTGGAGACATAGTGGAAATGAGAGAGAGATTAGCTGGTCTGACCAAGGTGGAGTAGCGTGATTTCGTTCTTCTTGATGATACTCCTCTGACGCCGTTGCCGGAGCCGGCGAATCTTTCCAATAACGAGAAGAATCATTTTCGTCGAAAAAACGGTGATTTCATTCATCTGCAATCACATCCAATGGAATCACCATCTTCACCGCCTTCGACGAAGAAGACGACGGCTTCTTTTCCATGAACTTCTTCACCATTGTGGCTAAGTTGGGATTTGAAGGCTTAGATTTGGTGTGGGGAAGACATATGGGATGGCTTGGAGGACTTGACATTTGACAACGAGTGCTTTTGTCTTTTGAGGACAAAGTGGGTTTTTTTTTTAGTACGGGTCAAGTTTGGATAATATCCATACCCTACCCGAACAATTCGGGTAATATCCATACCCTACCCGGTTAAGCTCTACCCATGAAGAATCGGGTATTCCCCGGAACATTTGGATCGGGTAGGGTTGGATATCTATTACCCAATGGATATGGCCATCCCTAATTAGAGGAACACAGACATAGAGACCACGAAGAAAAATGGAAAGCTAAGCAGAAAAGAGACCGAGATACAAGAGAGATGCATCAGATCGTGAAATTTGTTGAGAAATTATCTTAGGTGAGTGAAAAATTACAAAGAAATCTGTGTTTTTGTCTCGGGCCGGTATCCATTTTCTGGCCAAAATCCGGTATTTCTTCCAGTACAGCTGAAACACTCCTGATGTTGCCGGTATTTATACTGGTATGAAATGAGGACAAATTTTTACTAGTTCTTATTTGAGTTCACTAGTAACATCATTTTTTTACTTACTAATAACTATTCAATTTGTGAAAAAAATTATAAATTTGTTGGTGGCTTAACCATTTTCCGTTGGTCAAAACTTCATATAAATTAAAAAATGTTAGGTTCCTTAAATGAACTTGGTAACTAAGATAATAGAAGGCCATAAATTTCTCCTTTGTAATTTTCCAATTGCAACATATAAATGGCGAGGTTTTCCCCTCCTTCCATGGCAATAATAAATTTGGAGAAAGTCAATGGATACAAAACATTTGACACATGTTGATGTGGTAGTTAGTGGGGTTAGTGGTCTACGCAAATAAGAACTATTAAAAACATGCCAAATGGACTGGTATGAAAAATGTGTTTAGATTTTTTTTTTTTGGTATATAGCATTACTCACAATTCACAAATTTGGGCAGATTTATAAGGAGCAAAGCTCCCAATTTCAATTCCTAACAGTAAAAGGAAATAGCACATAAAGAGCCAAGGCCAGAAATATTGAAACTACAGTAGTTTTTATTGGCATCCTTCCTTTATCGCTTCTCAAGACCATGGCTTCATAAATTGGTGCAGAGTTCACAACAACAAATCCTGCTATGAACATTTGCACAAACATCTCCTCCAATTTTCTGCCCATGAAAGCCTCTGTGAGCCCTCGAACTAATGCGGCTAGGTTGATTATCGCTGACATTGTTAGTGAGACAAGCATAGGTGATGGTACACCAAAATCAAAAACCCCTTGTTCATATTTTTTGCTTTGTTCATCATCGACTACTTTGTTAGTCACGTTGAAACTTGTTGTGGAAATGCCTAAACACTTGAGAAAGTACTCAAGGGATCCGAACAAGAAGCATGAGAGTCCTCTTATCATCCACATTCTTTGATCATTCCACCACCTTTGAATCGTTCCTCCCTCTAAGATAAACTCAAGAAGATGTTGCCCATAAGCTCCAAGGAAAAGAAACACGTACAAGAAAAACCATGGTTCTGATACCTGCATCTCATGTTCCAAATTTATTAATCATAAAATCAATTCATTAATGTGAGTTTCTAAATCTATTATTTACATGTATGATGCAACGAACAAAATTTATCACTTAAGCTAGCTAAAATCCACATTATAATTGTCAATATGTCAAATATTTTGGGAATTGATGCATATGAATAAAGGTGAACAAAAAGAGAAAGGCCTAGTTTTTTGCCTGTTTGATGCAACTTATTTTTCAGTTTTATAAAAATAGATTGTTTGAAAAAAAAACTCAGAGAAAGTAAAAATTTTTAAAAAGCTATACTTAAAAGAAAATTACGGTTTTACACTCCTAAAGTTGCAAAAGTTTATGTGAAGGCTAACCATTAAACAATAATTTATCATAACAATTTGTAACATGCTTATGTATACCTTTGGGGATTATATAAAAGAAAAATACCTTTGGGAAAATACTGACTCCATTAAGGAGAGCAAGCTGAGGGATGAAGGCATATATGGTGATTGGAATTGACCAACTAGGCCAAAAAGAATAATGTGCATAGGCAAGGCCCATAAGAAGGCCTATGGTCCTGGTGCCGAATGTTATAGGGTTATACTTCGAGAAAACCACCTCAATTAGGCCAATGGTCCATCGTTTGCATTGAACCAAAACTTCCACAAGGCCAATTGGTACGTCTCCCAAAAAGGCTGGCCTCTTAGGGTTGCAAAATATGGCCTTCCATCCCTCACCTTTTAGCCGATAGCCCGTAAAGAAGTCCTCGACCAATGAACCATATTTGAACCCAATCTATGCATTTCACATTGATTAATTCGGTTACTCATTATATATGTTAATTGGAAAATCCATTTGATTAAGTAAAAAGCTTTGATTAAAAGAATGAAAAGAAAAGAGAACAATATAATTAATAAGCTTACCTCTTTTATTATTATTTCTCTCTTAAAATTAATAAGCTTACCTTATAGCCCCATCTTGTGCTATTCTCAAAATTGCACCCTGCTACCTTGTGTGCCAGTTCCAAAATTGGTTGGGACTGGATGTGCTTGGCCACAACATGATGCGGGTTTAATTCGGGAATTTCTGGTGAAATCATATTTGATGGACCTCCAAAGAAGGCACGTCGACAGAAAAAACATCCACTTCCTTCATAATCAGGACCGGATAATCCATCCATTCCCAATGGATTAACTATATACATGTATTTATGCTCACAAGCATAAATATCATTTTCATTGAGTCCATGAAATTTTTGAGGGAATTGAATGTATCCTAGTGTAGACCGAATTTTAGGATCTGTTAAGTAACACAACACACGGATAGGTGTTTGTGGATCATTAGAGTACATGTCACAATCCAAGGTCAAAATCATGGGTGCATTGGTCATTACAGCTGATACTCGAAGCTTCAATACAAAGAATAACAAATTCATGAACAAAAAGTGTAAATGAAAAATTGCAAGAATTGTAGCATGGTACAATTTGGCTAATACATAATCTAGGAAAGCTCACCAAGGCATTAAGGGCTCCTGCCTTAAAATGGTGGGGTGAAGTCCTACTCTTTTCTCTAGAGACATAGATGAGGCTTGGCATCAAATGGCCTGAGATGTCTTTATCTTTGCTATTGTCTAACAAGACCTGCTCATACTCCAACTTTTCATATTAAATGCCAGCTGAGATTTATTGTAAATACCAAACAATAGATGTGAATTGCTTTTTTAACTCTGGGAGTAAACTTAGATATATCCCTAAAAAATAATTGTGACTACTTTTTGACTGCTTAGAAAGAAGTAATTTGCAATGAAAATTTAAATTTTTTTTAACTCAAAATTGATCCCCCAGGTCTAATGTAAGTCATTAAGTAACAAATAACCTGAATGATAGCGGGATGATCTTGGCGAGTAAACCCATTTGCCCATTTGGTGAAAGCCGTGAGTTCCTCTTCTCCAGTAATATAATCATCAACAACTTTTCCCTTTTCAAGAACATCATCTACCTTGATTTTCATGCTTTCATACATTTCCTATATAACATGGTCAAGAACAAGTGGTTAGGCAAATAGTCATTAGAGCATCAGCAGTGAGCCTTTCAAATGCCAAATGTAAGGTACATTTGGCATTTAGGCCCAAAAACATGTCAGCAACTTGAAGGCTAAAACTAAATTTTTTTGGCATAGTAAGATGGCACTGTAGCGCTAGTAAGATGGCACTGTAGCGCTATGCCAAACCAAAATAATATATTTTAATCCTTTTATTTTTTTCTCTCTCCTCTGTGTCAAAATTTCTTTCTCAGCATCTCTGAGTATTTTGTCTCCCTCTCTCTTTTTGACTTCTCTCGTCTCTCTCTCTTTGTGCTGGTGCTTGAGGTAGAAGACCTTGGAGTCGCTGGTGGCGGCAAAGGGGATGAGTCTGGTGTCAAGGAGTTTGAGGATTTTGTCGCAGATGTTGGAGAGCTCCAACTCAATCCGGGTCAAAACGCGCCGCCGAAGTGGGTTGAGATCCAAGTTGAGAGTGGGTTGCGATCTAGGTTGCGTCGCCGAAGTGGAGAGTCTGGTGTCAAAAAGCGCCACCGAAGTGGGTTGCGATCTGGGTTCTGTGTGTGTGTGTGTGTGTGTGTGTGTGTGTTTCTGGAGAGTCTAGGTTTTGTGTGTGTGCGATCTGGGTTGCGATCCGCCGAAGTGGAGAGTCTGGATTTTTAGATTTGTTGTGATTTTGCTAGGGTGGCAGGTGGATTTTTGGTGCTTGTTTGATTTGGGTGATTTTTTGTTGTGATTTGCTTGTTGTGATTTTGCTGGGTATGGGTTTGCTAGAGGTTGAGGTTGGTGCTAGAGGTTGAGGGAGATAGAGATGAAAAGGAAGAGAAAAAAAGATATAGTAAAAAAAAGATTAAAAAAGAATATTTAAATAAAATGGGAAAAAATAGAGTTTTGGGATATTAGGTGTATTGAAAAATGGTATGGTATAAGTGATAAAGTAGCTTTTTGGGATGGTAAAATAGGATAGGACGAGATTTCCAGTTGTGGATGCTCTTAGGGGTCATTGGTATAGATTGTATAGTCTTCTATATATCATGAAAATAGCAATAAGAAAATTTTCCTTTCTTCAACAATAAATCTAGAGATGCACGAATTATAAATTTTTTTTTTACAACGATGTGGACTAGCTTAATTGGTGTACAATAAAAATTGTCAATATTGTGGCCTTCACATGTGAGCTTAACTTTCACTTATAAGTGAATAAGTGAGAGTTAGCGTGTATTTGACATTGGCTTAAAAAGTCAGTTTTTTTACTATTCAACTTATTTTTGCTACTATTAATGGGTCTCATTGCACTTTTTGGCACTATTCATGGGTTCTACTGTACTATTTTAGCTTTATTTATAATACTTTCAGCAAAAAGTTTTCAATTTTAGCTAAATAAGCTGTTTCCGAACAAACAATTAAGCTCAAATCAAATGTGAGGGCCACATTATTCAGCAAAAAAAAAAAAAAAAACCTCTCACTTATAAGTGAGATTCAACACAGTTTTTAACTTTTCCAGAAGTAAAGTAGTGTTCAAACTTTACCTACTGTCTTATGATAAATTATTACTTGTCATAAATATTTAAACAATTAGAAAATTATAGATTTAATAATTTAATCATTATTCTATCATGTTGTCCATACCTTGATCTTCTCAGTCTCAGAGCACCAAGGTTGATTTGATGCAAAATAAGCATCTGGGTTCCTGTCTACTATATTATTCTTCCTACAAAATGGTAACCAGTGGCTTGCAAATTTAGCAGCTTCCATAAAGGCAAAGAGAGTGATCTGAGAGCCCCCATCATCTGAAATATACACCGAGACCTTCTCTGCTGGATAGTCATAGGCCATAACAGATAAGGCAGTGTTCACCACGCTAATTGGTGGCTCCTTGTACGGATCTGCAGTGCATATGAACACGTCCAGTGCTGGAAAATCAGATTCATTCACAACCTGTTTGAGTTGTTCAGGGAATTCACTTCGGTAAACTGGAGTCATTCGAAAACTCTGCTGGGTAACCCACATGAAGGCAAAGAAAATATCAGAGATGAACAAGGAGAGGGAGATAAAGAAGGAGGCCAAACTGGTTGAGTGGATGAGTTTGAGTGCATGGTGATAGAGCAAAGCTAAGATTGCACATGAATAAATTGCTGCAAATACTCGGTTCAAGGCAGTTCGACGTGCTTGTCTAAGTGTGTGGAAGGTAGGGGTAGAGGCGGTGGAAGAACTGGTTGTGCAGTCTCTTGGGCCCTCCATGCTTCTTGTGGTGTAGTAGAAAAGGAAAAGTACGTGATAAATTGGGTTCAATTTATAAGCCAATTTGGGAGGATATGTGCAAGTGTTATTGCCTTATTGGTCCACATTACATGCGAGGAGACTTGAGTAGAAATATATATATAGAACTGGACTCTATTATTGATTGTTGTTTTATATGTAATTAGGATGATGTTTATGTGGATGAATGTGACATGCCCCTTATAATTTGTAGGGTTTGGTTTGCTTCCAAAGCAGGTTAATTTAAAAATATTATCCATTATATGAACAAAAGTAGTAGACGGAAGCCTTAACTACAATTGAATTAAGATAATGTATAAATTGAATGTAACCTGTCACGTGTAGTTCAAGGTAACTGTAGGATACATATCTACACCTGTATTTTAAATAATTACCATATTATATTATTTATTGGGTTATAATGTTATATATAGTGTCATTGGTGCAATATCCATATTTATATATATTATAAAACAGAAGCATTTTCTTGTCAGGTGACACAATTTTAGACTTTTTTCTCTCTTTTTCTCTCTTTCTGAATTAACATTTTCCATTTTTCAACTTTGTAGGTCCCGACCCCACTTAACACGTTTTCCATTTTCAACAAGTTGCAGCACCTTTGTCTCTAGACTTTTCTCTCATTCTCTACTAGGAGTATTCACTCCAGTCTATTCAGATTTTTAGTTAAACCAATCCTAAGAAAAAAAAATTAAAAAAAAATATATATATAAAAAAACTCAACATTTTCTAGTTTAGCTCTTTTTTTTTTTTTAAAAGGATAAAATTTAACAACAAACTTGATTTTTTTTTTTTTTTTTTTTTGAGAATCAACAAACTTGATTTTAACGTAAGGCTACTCCACTCATTACCTGTTTTATGTGAATTTTGACATAAAATTTACCAACGTATATACCAAGAAAACAATTAATCATCAATAAACGAGATAAAAGAACTAGTCAATGCTAGTTGGTAGTTATCATGACCTAAGAGAAACAAGAACCACCACTGGCAGACAAAGACGAAAAAACAATTAACCAGCAGTCAACCACGTGGCTGACTCACATAAGAATAAAAAGAATAAATAATCATGTAGTGCGCATAAAATATCAATTTTTGAATAAAACAGTCATACAGTGCGTATGAAATTATGAACTCGAACGAATGCCTAATGATGACTTGTCCAACCATGTAAACCTGAGGAGTTTGGTAGAAGAGTTTGAATAATGTTGTTTGAATGTTTTTTATATACGTTTGGGTGAAAAAATGTGTGTAAGTGTGTTTGAAATGCTCAAAAAGTTGCTCAAAATAGGCTACCAAACGGGCAAGTTGAAAAAAAAATTTTGATTTTTGTTTTTTTTTTTTTGTCTCAATATATATATTTTTTTAATTTTTAATTTTTAAGGAGGATAAAAAATGGAGAGAAAATAGAAAAGTGAGAAAATAGAAGAGATTTAGTTTTCTCTTATTTGTATTTTAGTTGAGATGATGAAAAAGTGGAGAGATGAAAAACTTATTTGTTTGGTTGAAAAGAAAAATGAGAAGATGGAAAATGAAGTCAGTATAAATTTACAATTATATCCCCCATTAAATAAAGAGTATTACTTAGTAAACCATTTTAGAAATTTTTTTATGGGAAAATGAAAAAGTGATTAACTGTTTTGATAGTTTTTTTAATTTCTTATAAAAAGTTTCCTAAAATGAATGATTAAGAGCATCCATATTGGTGGAACCATAATTTTAGCTATTTAGCTCCACCAAAAGCTATTTTATCTATTTTACCTTCTCATTTAACAAAATATCCAACATCAGTAGTTTTATTTTAGTTTTCAACACCATAAAATAACATAAACAACACAATAAAATATTATATTTACTACAAAAAACAATTCATTTTTTTTCTATTCTTCTCTATCTTCAAGCACTCACAGCACCACCACCACCACCAGTGTGAATCTCTTATGGGAAGAAGAACCAAAAAGCCAGCAACACCATCCTAAATTAGCCATAACACAAACACAAACACAAACCCAGCAACCCCAAATCAGCCAAACACAGACCCACCACACCTATGACAGAGAAAATATGATAGCAGAGAGAGGGGTAGATTGAAGTCACAGTCGGAGCCAAACTTAATGCGAAGGTAGAGGTAGCTGGAGGTAGAGGATTTTCCGAGATGGGTTAGTGAGGTAGATCGGGTCGGCGATGGTGCGTGGGTTGGCGATGATGAATCAGGTCGATGGTGAGGAGGATGATGAATCGGTGAGGATGATGGATGACCGGAGCTGGGCTTCGAAGATGGGTGAGGAGGATAATGAAACAGGTCGGCGATGGTGCATGAGCTTCAGTGGCGGCGGTGAGGAGTATGATGAATTGGCCAAGGTGAGAGTTTGATAAGGAGGATGAGAGAGAGGTGGGCACACATTAGAGCATTAGAGGTTTATTGCAACAAAAAATTTCGTTACAATAGAGTTTTTTTTTTTATATTGTAATGATACCCCAAAAGCAACATTAAATTACTAAGTGCCAATATATATATATATATATATATATATATATATATATATAAAATTTATTGCAACAAAAATTATTGTTGTGGTAACTTATTGCAACAAAAATTACTGTTGCGTTGGCCTATAGCAGCAAAGAGATTTGTTGCAATAAGTTCAAAATCTAGTTTATTGCAATAAAAATTACTGTTAAGGTAACCTATCGCAACAAAAAATTTGTTGCAATAAATTATATAAACAATATATTTCGTTGGAATAAAGTATTTTTAATAATAATAAAAATAATTTATTGCAACAAAACTCTATTACAATGAAATTTTTGTTGCAATAGTCTATTGCCCCAAATTTTATCACAAACAATGAAATTTTTTCATTGCAATAGAGGTTTATTGCAACAAAAAAATTCATTGCAATAGAGTTTTTTTTTCTTGTAGTGATAATCGATAGGATATCAAACTACTAGATACATCCGGAAATAATCAGTAAAACCATCTTATTTATTGCATTAAAAAAAAAAACACATTAATTGTATGTCTCAACTCAAGTTATAACCACACAAATTATTTATCACCTACACACAAACTATCTTAAATTCTTAGATCAGTAATTCATACGATATTATATCTTTCGTTTACAGGTCATGACTATCATTGCAATAATGCGCACAAGAACCGCATGACTTCCATATTGAAAACTGAAGCATAGGAGAGAAGGACAGGTAGACACAATGATAGCCTCACCAACTCTGTGTCCACCAAGTGTCATATAAAAATCATCATTTTGAAAAGAATGATCTACATGAACCCCATTTGGTTTCTGACTAACCTTCAAACTATGATTCTTATACCTAATTGACCTTTGTGACGACTGTCTTGGAGTCAATAAGGATAAAATTCTTACTGCAACAAGTTTATCAACAACCTGAAAGAAAATGTTATCAATATTCATACACATCTCAAAATAATAAACATTCCAATTCTTATCATAAACAAAGCAAAGTAACTTTAAAAAAAAAAAAAAAAAAAAACAAAGCAAGTCATATTACATTCAAATGTCGACCAATTGACAATTGAGGCAATGGAGGGAGTGTTCCAAATGGGTTTGCAGCTGCCTGATTGTTAGTAGCTGATGATGGACCAGAAATGAAGAGCGATGGTGGAGATGAAGTTGACGTGCTAAAAGAAAATTTTTCCAAAAATTTTCATTGCAATAGAGGTTTATTGCAACAAAATATTTCATTGCAATAGAGGTTTTTTTTTTTTTTTTGGTAATGATACCCCAAAAGCGGGCATTAAACTACTAAGTGCCAATATATATATATATATATAACTTATTGCAACAAAAATTATTGTTGTGGTAACTCATTGCAACAAAAATTACTGTTGTGTTGACCTATAGCAACAAAGAGATTTGTTGCAATAAGTACAAAATCTACTTTATTGCAAAAAAAATTACTGTTAAGGTAACTTATCGCAACAACTAATTTGCTGCAATAAATTATATAAACAATATATTTCCTTGGAATAAAGTATTTTTAATAATAATAAAAATAATTTATTGCAACAAAACTCTATGGCAATGAAATTTTTGTTGCTATAGTCTATTGCCCCAAATTTTATTGTAGACAATGAAAATTTTTCATTGCAATAGAGGTATATTGCAACAAAAAAATTCATTGCAACAGAGTTTTTTTCTTGTAAGGATAACATACTCTCGAAGTAGCTAATAATTTTCCGTCTTTCACTCTAAGTTATTATCGCCGGCAAAAAGCACCATAAGAAATTTTAAATTTTGACACATTTTAAAAAATGTACCTATATCTCCCAATTGATAGTTCTCCTACCCTTGCACCAACTGTAATGAGGGCACGACTAATAACAAAAGTATCACATCGCCACTAGCTTGTGCATCACCATCTACTTCTGTTGTTGGAGTGCACAAAATTCATAAGGAGATAGTAAAATAACCTAAATGCATGATCGAACAAGAGTAGTTACAGAAATAATGAAGATGGTCACCAACTATCTAACCCATGGGAGTCGGCGGGAAGGAAAAACTGTCAGAAGTAGAGGAACAAAGCATAGGAGTCCTTGAGGCACCAAATGCAGGAGTGCCCGTAGCACACTACAAAAAAAGCTGCCTATAGTAGCATTTTTTTTAGTGGCCTTTGCAAAAAATGCCACTATAGGGTACCTATAGTGGCGTTTTCTAAAAACGCTACTATATGCATATCTACAGTTAGATTTAGAGAGTTCTATAGTGACGTTTTAAAACATTGGGCCTATAGCTATAGCAGCGTTTTAAAAATGCCACTATTGGTCCTTTTTAAAATTTTTATAACTGAATATTTTAAGAATATGCAACTACTTTAAAAAATTCGGTTGGAAATATATATATATATATATATATATATATTTTTTAGAAGAAGCTATAGTGGTGTTCATAAAATTAATGCCACTATAGGCCATTGTAAGACAAGGGCTTATAGATAAACACCTAGGGCACACGTAAGCCCAAAACCTATAGTGGAGTTCTATGAAACGCTGCTATAGGTCCTTTTTTTTTTTTTTTTTTTGGTTAATTTTTTTTAAAGGACCTATAGTGGCATTTATAAAACGCTACTACAGGTTCCTCAAAATTTTTTTTTTTTTTTTGATTGGGCTCTAGCAGCGTTTTACAAACACCAGAAGGCCCTGGTGAGACTAGAACCTATAGTGGCATTTATGAAACGCCACTATAGGTCCTGAAAGAAAATGTTATCAATATTCATACTCATCTCAAAATAATAAACATTCCAATTCTTATCATAAACAAAGCAAAGTAACTTATCAAAAAAAAAAGGACAAAGCAAGTCATATTACATTCAAATGTCGACCAATTGACAATTGAGGCAATGGAGGGAGTGTTCCAAATGGGTTTGCTGTTGCCAGATTTTTAGTAGCTGATGATGGACCATAAATGAAGAGCGATGGTATAGTGAAGTTGACGTTCTAAAAGAAAATTTTTCCAAAAATTTTCATTGTAATAGAGGTTTATTGCAACAAAAAATTTCGTTGCAATAGAGTTTTTTTTTTTTTTTGTAATGATACCCCAAAAGCGAGAATTAAACTACTAAGTGCCAATATATATATATATATATATATATATATAATTTATTGCAACAAAAATTATTGTTGCAGTAACTTATTGCAACAAAAATTACTGTTGAGGTGACCTATGGCAACAAAGATATTTATTGCAATACGTACAAAATCTACTTTACTGCAACAAAAATTTCTTTTAAGGTAACTTATCGCAACAAATAATTTGTTGCAACAAATTATATAAACAATATATTTCCTTGGAATAAAGTATTTTTAATAATAATAAAAATAATTTATTGCAACAAAACACTATTACAATGAAATTTTTGGTGCAATAGTCTATTGCCCCAAATTTTATTGTAGACAATGAAAATTTTTCATTGCAATAGAGGTTTATTGCAACAAAAAAATTCATCGCAATAAAGTTTTTTTCTTGTAAAGATAACATACTCTCGAAGTTGCTAATAATTTTCTGCCTTTCACTCAAAGTTGTTATCGCCGGCAGAAAGCACCACAGAAAATTTTAAATTTTTACACATTTTCAAAAATATACCTATATCTCCCAATCTCCCAATTGATAGTTCTCCTACCCTTGCCCCAACTGTAACGAGGGCACAACTAATAACAAAAGTATCACATTGCCACTAGCTTGTGCATCACCATCTACTTCTGTTGTTGGAGTGCATAAAACTCTTAAGGAGATAGTAAAATAACCTAAATGCATGATCTAACAAGAGTAGTTACAGAAATAATGAAGATTGTTACCAAATATCTCACCCATGGGAGTCGGTGGGGAGGAAGAACTGTCAGAAGTAGAGGAACAAAGTATAGGAGTGCTTGAGGCACCAAAGGCAGGAGTGCAGTAAAATAACCTAAATGCATGATCTAACAAGAGTAGTTACAAAAATAATGAAGATTGTCACCAAATATCTCACCCATGGGAGTCGGCGGGGAGGAAGAACTGTCAGAAGTAGAGGAACAAAATATTGGAGTGCTTGAGGAACCAAAGTCAGGAGTGCAGTAAAATAACCTAAAGACATGATCTAACAAGAGTAGTTACAGAAATAATGAAGATTGTCACCAAATATCTCACCCACGGGAGTCGGCGGGGAGGAAGAACTGTCAGAAGTAGAGGAATAAAGTATAAGAGTGCGTGCAGTAAAATAACCTAAAGGCATGATCTAACAAGAGTAGTTACAGAAATAATGAAGATTGTCACCAAATATCTCACCCATGGGAGTCGGCAGGGAGGAAGAACTGTCAGAAGTAAAGGAACAAAGTATAGGAGTGCTTGAGGCACCAAAGGCAAGAGTGCCCGTAGCACACTACAAAAAAAGATGCCTATAGCAGCATTTTTTTTAGTGGCTTTTGCAAAAAATGCCACTAAAGGGTACCTATAGTGGCGTTTTCTAAAAATGCTACTATAGGCATATCTATGGTCAGATTTAGAGAGTTCTATAGTGACGTTTTAAAACATTGGGCCTATAGCTATAGCAGCGTTTTAAAAATGCCACTATTAGTCATTTTTAAAATTTTTATAACTAAATATTTTAGGAATATTCAACTATTTTAAAAAATTCGGTTGTGAATTTTTTTTTTTTTTAAAGAATCTATAGTGGCTTTCATAAAATGCCACTGTAGGCCATTGTAAGACAAGGGCCTATAGATAAACACCTAGGGCACACGTAAGACCAAAATCTATAGTGGAGTTCTATGAAACGCTGCTATAGGTCCTTTTTCTTTTTTTTTTCTTTTTTTGGTTAATTTTTTTTAAAGGACCTATAGTGGCATTTATAAAACGCTACTACAGGTTCCTGAAATTTTTTTTTTTTTTTTTGATTGGGCTATAGCAGCGTTTTACAAACACCACAAGGCCCTTGTGAGACTAGAACCTATAGTGGCATTTATGAAACGCCACTATAGGTCCGGAAAGAAAATGTTCTCAATATTCATACTCATCTCAAAATAATAAACATTCCAATTCTTATCATAAACAAAGCAAAGTAACTTATCAAAAAAATAAAGGACAAAGCAAGTTATATTACATTCAAATGTCGACCAATTGACAATTGAGGCAATGGAGGGAGTGTTCCAAATGGGTTTGCGGTTGCCAGATTTTTAGTAGCTAATGATGGACCATAAATGAAGAGCAATGGTGAGATGAAGTTGACGTTCTAAAAGAAAATTTTTCCAAACATTTTCGTTGTAATAGAGGTTTATTGCAACAAAAAATTTCATTGCAATAGAGGTTTTTTTTTTTTTTTTTTTTGTAATGACACCCCAAAAGCGAGAATTAAACTACTAAGTGCCAATATATATATATATAATTTATTGCAACAAAAATTACTGTTGAGGTGACCTATGGCAACAAAGATATTTATTGCAATACGTACAAAATCTACTTTACTGCAACAAAAATTTCTTTTAAGGTAACTTATCGCAACAAATAATTTGTTGCAACAAATTATATAAACAATATATTTCCTTGGAATAAAGTATTTTTAATAATAATAAAAATAATTTATTGCAACAAAACTCTATTAAAATGAAATTTTTGGTGCAATAGTCTATTGCCCCAAATTTTATTGTAGACAATGAAAATTTTTCATTGCAATAGAGGTTTATTGCAACAAAAAAATTCATTGCAATAGGGTTTTTTTCTTGTAAGGATAACATAATCTCGAAGTTGCTAATAATTTTCAGTCTTTCACTCAATGTTGTTTTCGCCGGTAGAAAGCACCATAGAGAATTTTAAATTTTTACGCATTTTCAAAAATATACCTATATCTCCCAATCTCCCAATTGATAGTTCTCCTACCCTTGCCCCAACTGTAATGAGGGCACGACTAATAACAAAATTATCACATTGCCACTAGCTTGTGCATCACCATCTACTTCTGTTGTTGGAGTGCATAAAACTCTTAAGGAGATAGTAAAATAACCTAAATGCATGATCTAACAAGAGTAGTTACAAAAATAATGAAGATTGTCACCAAATATCTCACACATGGGAGTCGGCGGGGAGGAAGAACTGTCAGAAGTTGAGGAACAAAGTATAGGAGTGCTTGAGGCACCAAAGGCAGGAGTGCAGTAAAATAACCTAAAAGCATGATCTAACAAGAGTAGTTACAGAAATAATGAAGATTGTCACCAAATATCTCACCCATGGGAGTCGGCGGGGAGGAAGAACTATCAGAAGTAGAGGAACAAAGTATAGGAGTGCTTGAGGAACCAAAGGCAGGAGTGCAGTAAAATAACCTAAAGGCATGATCTAACAAGAGTAGTTACAGAAATAATGAAGATTGTCACCAAATATCTCACCCATGGGAGTCGGCGGGGAGGAAGAACTGTCAGAAGTAGATGAACAAAGTATAGGAGTGCTTGAGGAACCAAAGGCAGGAGTGCAGTAAAATAACCTAAGGGCATGATCTAACAAGAGTAGTTACAGAAATAATGAAGATTGTCACCAAATATCTCACCCATGGGAGTCGGCGGGGAGGAAGAACTATCAGAAGTAGAGGAACAAAGTATAGGAGTGCTTGAGGGACCAAAGGTAGGAGTGCCCGTAGCACACTACAAAAAAAGCTGCCTATAGCAGCATTTTTTTTAGTGGCTTTTGCAAAAAATGCCACTATAGGGTACCTATAGTGGCGTTTTCTAAAAACGCTACTATAGGCATATCTATAGTCAGATTTAGAGAGTTCTATAGTGACGTTTTAAAACATTGGGCCTATAGCTATAGCAGCGTTTTAAAAATGCCACTATTAGTCCTTTTTAAAATTTTTATAACTAAATATTTTAGGAATATTCAACTATTTTAAAAAATTCGATTGTGAATTTTTTTTTTTTTTTAAAAGAAGCTATAGTGGCGTTCCTAAAATGCCACTGTAGGCCATTGTAAGGCAAGGGCCTATAGATAAACACCTAGGGCACACGTAAGACCAAAATCTATAGTGGAGTTCTATGAAACGCTGCTATAGGTCCTTTTTTTTTTTTTTTGGTTAATTTTTTTTAAAGGACCTATAGTGGCATTTATAAAACGCTACTACAGGTTCCTCAAAAAAAAAAAAATTTTATTGGGCTATAGCAGCGTTTTACAAACACCACAAGGCCCTCGTGAGACTAGAACCTATAGTGGCATTTATGAAACGCCACTATAGGTCCTGAAAGAAAATGTTATCAATATTCATACTCATCTCAAAATAATAAACATTCCAATTCTTATCATAAACAAAGCAAAGTAACTTATCAAAAAAAAGAGGACAAAGCAAGTCATATTACATTCAAATGTCGACCAATTGACAATTGAGGCAATGGAGGGAGTGTTCCAAATGGGTTTGCTGTTGCCAGATTTTTAGTAGCTGATGATGGACCATAAATGAAGAGCGATGGTGGAGATGAAGTTGACGTTCTAAAAGAAAATTTTTCCAAAAATTTTCGTTGTAATAGAGGTTTATTGCAACAAAAAATTTCATTGCAATAGAGTTTTTTTTTTTTTTTTTTTGTAATGATACCCCAAAAGCGAGAATTAAACTACTAAGTGCCAATATATATATATATATATATATATATATATATATATAATTTATTGCAACAAAAATTATTGTTGCGGTAACATATTGCAACAAAAATTACTGTTGAGGTGACCTGTGGCAACAAAGATATTTATTGCAATACGTACAAAATCTACTTTACTGCAACAAAAATTTCTTTTAAGGTAACTTATCGCAACAAATAATTTGTTGCAACAAATTATATAAACAATATATTTCCTTGGAATAAAGTATTTTTAATAATAATAAAAATAATTTATTGCAACAAAACTCTAATACAATGAAATTTTTGGTGCAATACTCTATTGCCCCAAATTTTATTGTAGACAATGAAAATTTTTCATTGCAATAGAGTTTTATTGCAACAAAAAAATTCATTGCAATAGAGTTTTTTTCTTGTAAAGATAACATACTCTCGAAGTTGCTAATAATTTTCTGTCTTTCACTCAAAGTTGTTATCGCCGGCAAAAATCACCATAGAAAATTTTAAATTTTTACACATTTTCAAAAATATACCTATATCTCCCAATCTCCCAATTGATAGTTCTCCTATCCTTGCCCCAACTGTAATGAGGGCACGACTAATAACAAAAGTATCACATTGCCACTAGCTTGTGCATCACCATCTACTTCTGTTGTTGGAGTGCATAAAACTCTTAAGAAGATAGTAAAATAACCTAAATGCAAGATCTAACAAGAGCAGTTACAGAAATAATGAAGATTGTCGCCAAATATCTCACCCATGGGAGTCGGCGGGGAGGAAGAACTGTATGAAGTAGAGGAACAAAGTATAGGAGTGCTTGAGGCACCAAAGGCAGGAGTACAGTAAAATAACCTAAATGCATGATCTAACAAGAGTAGTTACAGAAATAATGAAGATTGTCACCAAATATCTCACCCATGGGAGTCGGCGGGGAGGAAGAACTGTAAGAAGTAGAGGAACAAAGTATAGGAGTGCTTGAGGCGCCAAAGGCAGGAGTGCCCGTAGCACACTACAAAAAAAGCTGCCTATAGCATCATTTTTTAATGGCTTTTGCAAAAAATGCCACAATAGGGTACCTATAGTGGCGTTTTCTAAAAACGCTACTATAGCCATATCTATAGTCAGATTTAGAGAGTTCTATAGTGACGTTTTAAAACATTGGGCCTATAGCTATAGCAGGGTTTTAAAAATGCCACTATTAGTCCTTCGTAAAATTTTTATAACTAAATATTTTAGGAATATTCAACTATTTTAAAAAATTCGGTTGTGCATTTTTTTTTTTTCTAAAGAAGCTATAAAGTCCGTTTGGATAGCACTTATTGTTGCTGAAAGTTGATAAAAACTGATTATTGCTGAAAACACTGTGGCAAAATAATTTTTAAATGTGTGAATAGTATTGTGGGACCCACTTTTAATATTAAATATTATGTGAACAGTGTGTGAACAGTGCACGCACAGTACACGCACAGTGAATTTTGTCCCCCAAAGTCAAAAAAGCCGGCCAAAAAAAATAAATAAATAAAAAACAGAAAACGCAACTCTACAATGAGTGAGAAAAAGTGGTATCCAAACCCAACCATAGTGGCGTTCATAAAATGCCACTGTAGGCCATTGTAAGTCAAGGGCCTATAGATAAACACCTAGGGCGCACGTAAGACCAAAACCTATAGTGGAGTTCTAAGAAACACTGCTATAGGTCTTTTTTTTTTTTCTTTTTTCTTTTTTCTTTTTTTGGTTAATTTTTTTTAAAGAACCTATAGTGGCATTTATAAAACGCTACTACAGGTTCGTCAAAAAAAAAAAATTTTTGATTGGGCTATAGAAGCGTTTTACAAACACCACAAGGCCCTTGTGAGACTAGAACCTATAGTGGCATTTATGAAACGCCACTATAGGTCCTGAAGGAAAATGTTATCAATATTCATACTCATCTCAAAATAATAAACATTCCAATTCTTATCATAAACAAAGCAAAGTAACTTATCAAAAAAAAGAGGACAAAGCAAGTCATATTACATTCAAATGTTGACCAATTGACAATTGAGGCAATGGAGGGAGTGTTCCAAATGGGTTTGCTGTTGCCAGATTTTTAGTAGCTGATGATGGACCATAAATGAAGAGCGATGGTGGAGATGAAGTTGACGTTCTAAAAGAAAATTTTTCCAAAAATTTTCGTTGTAATAGAGGTTTATTGCAACAAAAAATTTCATTGCAATAGAGTTTTTTTTTTTTTTTTTTTTTTTTTTTTGTAATGATACCCCAAAAGCGAGAATTAAACTACTAAGTGCCAATATATATATATATATATATATATATATATATATAATTTATTGCAACAAAAATTATTGTTGCGGTAACTTATTGCAACAAAAATTATTGTTGAGGTGACCTATGGCAACAAAGATATTTCTTACAATACGTACAAAATCTACTTTACTGCAACAAAAATTTCTTTTAAGGTAACTTATCGCAGCAAATAATTTGTTACAACAAATTATATAAACAATATATTTCCTTGGAATAAAGTATTTTTAATAATAATAAAAAAAATTTATTGCAGCAAAACTCTATTACAATGAAATTTTTGGTGCAATAGTCTATTGCCCCAAATTTTATTGTAGACAATGAAAATTTTTCATTGCAATGGAGTTTTTTTCTTGAAAAGATAACATACTCTCGAAGTTGCTAATAATTTTCTGTCTTTCACTCAAAGTTGTTATCGCCGGCAAAAAGCACCATAGAAAATTTTAAATTTTTACACATTTTCAAAAACATACCTATCTCTCCCAATCTCCCAATTGATAGTTCTCCTACCCTTGCCCCAACTGTAATGAGGGCACGACTAATAACAAAAGTATCACATTGCCACTTGCTTGTGCATCACCATCTACTTCTGTTGTTGGAGTGCATAAAACTCTTAAGGAGATAGTAAAATAACCTAAATGCATGATCTAACAAGAGTAGTTACAGAAATAATGAAGATTGTCACCAAATATCTCACCCATGGGAGTCGACGGGGAGGAAGAACAGTCAGAAGTAGAGGAACAAAGTATAGGAGTGCTTGAGGCACCAAAGGCAGGAGTGCAATAAAATAACCTAAATGCATGATCTAACAAGAGTAGTTACAGAAATAATGAAGATTGTCACCAAATATCTCATCCATTGGAGTCGGCGGGGAGGAAGAACTGTCCGAAGTAGAGGAACAAAGTATAAAGTGCTTGAGGAACCAAAGGCAGGAGTGCAGTAAAATAACCAAAAGGCATGATCTAACAAGAGTAGTTACAGAAATAATGAAGATTGTCACCAAACATCTCACCCATGGGAGTCGGTGGGAAGGAAGAACTGTCAGAAGTAGAGGAACAAAGTATAGGAGTGCTTGAGGAACCAAAGGCAGGAGTGCAGTAAAATAACCTAAAGGCATGATCTAACAAGAGTAGTTACAAAAATAATGAAGATTGTCACCAAATATCTCACCCATGGGAGTCGGCGGGGAGGAAGAACTGTCAGAAGTAGAGGAACAAAGTATAGGAGTGCTTGAGGCACCAAAGGCAGGAGTGCCCGTAGCACACTACAAAAAAAGCTGCCTATAGCAGCATTTTTTTTACTGGCTTTTGCAAAAAATTCCACAATAAGGTACCAATAGTGGCGTTTTCTAAAAACGCTACTATAGGCATATCTATAGTCAGATTTAGAGAGTTCTGTAGTGACGTTTTAAAACATTGTGCCTATAGCTATAGCAGCGTTCTAAAAATGCCAGTATTAGTCCTTTTTAAAATTTTTATAACTAAATATTTTAGGAATATTCAACTACATTAAAAAATTCGGTTGTGAATTTTTTTTTTTTTTAAAAGAAGCTATAGTGGCGTTCATAAAATGCCACTGTAGGCCATTGTAAGACAAGGGCCTATAGATAAACATCTAGGGCACACGTAAGACCAAAACCTATAGTGGAGTTCTATGAAACGCTGCTATAGGTCCTTTCTTTTTTTTTTTTTTTTTTGGTTAATTTTTTTTAAAGGACCTATAGTAGCATTTATAAAACGCTACTACAAGTTACTCAAATTTTTTTTTTTTTTTGATTGGGCTATAGCAGCGTTTTACAAACACCACAAGGCCCTTGTGAGACTAGAACCTATAGTGGCATTTATGAAACGCCACTATAGGTCCTAAAAGAAAATGTTATCAATATTCATACTCATCTCAAAATAATAAACATTCCAATTCTTATCATAAACAAAGCAAAGTAACTTATCAAAAAAAAGAGGACAAAGCAAGTCATATTACATTCAAATGTCGACCAATTGACAATTGAGGCAATGGAGGGAGTGTTCCAAATGGGTTTGCTGTTGCCAGATTTTTAGTAGCTGATGATGGACCATAAATGAAGAGCGATGGTGGAGATGAAGTTGACGTTCTAAATGAAAAATTTTCCAAAAATTTTCGTTGTAATAGAGGTTTATTGCAACAAAAAATTTCATTGCAAGAGTTTTTTTTTTTTTTTGTAATGATACCCCAAAAGCGAGAATTAAACTACTAAGTGCCAATATATATATATATATATATATATATATATATATATATATATATATATAATTTATTGCAACAAAAATTATTGTTGCGGTAACTTATTGCAACAAAAATTACTGTTGAGGTGACCTATGGCAACAAAGATATTTATTGCAATACGTACAAAATCTACTTTACTGCAAGAAAAATTCTTTTAAGGTAACTTATCGCAACAAATAATTTGTTGCAATAAATTATATAAACAATATATTTCCTTGGAATAAAGTATTTTTAACAATAATAAAAATAATTTATTGCAACAAAACTCTATTACAATGAAATTATTGGTGCAATAGTCTATTTCCCCAAATTTTATTGTAGACAATGAAAATTTTTCATTGCAATAGAGGTTTATTGCAACAAAAAAAATTCATTGCAATAGAGTTTTTTTCTTCCAAGGATAACATACTCTCAAAGTTGCTAATAATTTTCTGTCTTTCACTCAAAGTTGTTATCGCCGGCAAAAAGCACCATAGAAAATTTTAAATTTTTACACATTTTCAAAAATATACCTATATCTCCCAATCTCCCAATTGATAGTTCTCCTACCCTTGCCCCAACTGTAATGAGGGCACGACTAATAACAAAAGTATCACATTGCCACTAGCTTGTGCATCACCATCTACTTCTGTTGTTGGAGTGCATAAAACTCTTAAGGAGATAGTAAAATAACCTAAATGCATGATCTAACAAGAGTAGTTACAGAAATAATGAAGATTGTCACCAAATATCTCCCCCATGGGAGTCGCCGGGAAAGGAGAACTGTCAGAAGTAGAGGAACAAAGTATAGGAGTGCTTGAGGCACCAAAGGCAGGAGTGCAGTAAAATAACCTAAATGCATGATCTAACAAGAGTAGTTACAGAAATAATGAATATTGTCACCAAATATCTCACCCATGGGAGTCGATGGGGAGGAAGAACTGTCAGAATTAGAGGAACAAAGTATAGGAGTGCTTGAGGCACCAAAGGCAGGAGTGCCCGTAGCACACTACAAATAAAGCTGCCTATAGTAGCATTTTTTTTAGTGGCTTTTGCAAAAAAGGCCACTATAGGGTACCTATATTGGCGTTTTCTAAAAACGCTACTATAGGCATATCTATAGTCAGATTTAGAGAGTTCTATTGTGACGTTTTAAAACATTGGGCCTATAGCTATAGCAGCGTTTTAAAAATGCCACTATTGGTCCTTTTTAAAATTTTTATAACTAAATATTTTCGGAATATTCAACTATTTTAAAAAATTCGGTTGTGAAATTTTTTTTTTTTTTTTAAAAGAAGCTGTAGTGGCGTTCCTAAAATGCCACTATAGGCCATTATAAGACAATGTCCTATAGATAAACACCTAGGGCACACGTAAGACCAAAACCTATAGTGGAGTTCTATGAAATGCTGCTATAGGTCCTTTTTTTTTTTTTTTTTTTGGTTAATTTTTTTTAAAGGACCTATAGTGGCATTTATAAAACGCTACTACAGGTTCCTCAAATTTTTTTTTTTTTGATTGGGCTATAGCAGCGTTTTACAAACACCACAAGGCCCTTGTGAGACTAGAACCTGTAGTGGCATTTATGAAATGCCACTATAGGTCCTGAAAGAAAATGTTATCAATATTCATACTCATCTCAAAATAATAAACATTCCAATTCTTATCATAAACAAAGCAAAGTAACTTATCAAAAAAAAGAGGACAAAGCAAGTTATATTACATTCAAATGTCGACCAATTGACAATTGAGGCAATGGAGGGAGTGTTCCAAATGGGTTTGCTGTTGCCAGATTTTTAGTAGCTAATGATGGACCATAAATGAAGAGCGATGGTGGAGATGAAGTTGACGTTCTAAAAGAAAATTTTTCCAAACATTTTCGTTGTAATAGAGGTTTATTGCAACAAAAACTTTCATTGCAATAGAGTTTTTTTTTTTTTTTTTTTTTTTTTTGTAATGATACCCCAAAAGCGAGAATTAAACTACTAAGTGCCAATATATATATATATATATATATAATTTATTGCAACAAAAATTATTGTTGCGGTAACTTATTGCAACAAAAATTATTGTTGAGGTGACCTATGGCAACAAAGATATTTATTGCAATACGTACAAAATCTACTTTACTGCAACAAAAATTTCTTTTAAGGTAACTAATCGCAACAAATAATTTGTTGCAATAAATTATATAAACAATATATTTCCTAGGAATAAAGTATTTTTAATAATAATAAAAATAATTTATTGCGACAAAACTCTATTACAATGAAATTTTTGGTGCAATAGTCTATTGCCCCAAATTTTATTGTAGACAATGAAAATTTTTCATTGCAATAGAGGTTTATTGCAACAAAAAAATTCATTGCAATAGGGTTTTTTTCTTGTAAGGATAACATAATCTCGAAGTTGCTAATAATTTTCTGTCTTTCACTCAATGTTGTTTTCGCCGGTAGAAAGCACCATAGAAAATTTTAAATTTTTACACATTTTCAAAAATATACCTATATCTCCCAATCTCCCAATTGATAGTTCTCCTACCCTTGCCCCAACTGTAATGAGGGCACGACTAATAACAAAAGTATCACATTGCCACTAGCTTGTGCATCACCATCTACTTCTGTTGTTGGAGTGCATAAAACTCTTAAGGAGATAGTAAAATAACCTAAATGCATGATCTAACATGAGTAGTTACAGAAATAATGTAGATTGTCATCAAATATCTCACCCATGGGAGTCGGCGGGGAGGAAGAACTGTCAGAAGTAGAGGAACAAAGTATAGGAGTGCTTGAGGCACCAAAGGCAGGAGTGCAGTAAAATAACCTAAATGCATGATCTAACAAGGGTAGTTACAGAAATAATGAAGATTGTCACCAAATATCTCACCCATGGGAGTCGGCGGGGAGGAAGAACTGTCAGAAGTAGAGGAACAAAGTATAGGAGTGCTTGAGGCACCAAAGGCAGGAGTGCCTGTAGCACACTACAAAAAAAGCTGCCTATAGCAGCATTTTTTTTAGTGGCTTTTGCAAAAAATGCCACTATAGGGTACCTATAGTGGCGTTTTCTAAAAACGCTACTATAGGCATATCTATTGTCAGATTTAGAGAGTTCTATAGTGACGTTTTAAAACATTGGGCCTATAGCTATAGCAGCGTTTTAAAAATGCCACAATGGTCCTTTTTAAAAATTTTATAACTAAATATTTTCGGAATATTCAACTATTTTAAAAAATTCAGTTGTGAATTTTTATTTTATTTTAAAAGAAGCTATAGTGGCGTTCATAAAATGCCACTATAGGCCATTGTAAGACAATGGCCTATAGACAAACACCTAAGGCGCACGTAAGACCAAAGCCTATAGTGGTGTTTGATGAAACGCTGCTATAGGTCCTTTTTATTTTAATTTTTTTTGGTTAATTTTTTTTTACAGGATCTATAGTGGCATTTATAAAACGCTACTACAGGTTCCTCAATTTTTTTTTATTTTATTGATCTATTGCAGCGTTTTACGAACACCTCTAGGCTCTTGTGAGACAGGAACCTATAGTAGCTTTTATGAAACGCCACTATAGGTCCTAAAAGAAAATGTTATCAATATTCATACTCACCTCAAAATAATAAACATTCCAATTCTTATCATAAACAAAGCAAAGTAACTTATCAAAAAAAAAAAGAACAAAGCAAGTCATATTACATTCAAATGTCGACCAATTGACAATTGAGGCAATGGAGGGAGTGTTCCAAATGGGTTTGCTGTTTCCTTATTTTTAGTAGCTGATGATGGACCAGAAATGAAGAGCGATGGTGGAGATGAAGTTGACGTGCTAAAAGAAAATTTTTCCAAAAATTTTCGTTGTAATAGAGGTTTATTGCAACAAAAAATTTCATTGCAATAGAGTGTTTTTTTTTTTTTTTTTTTTGTATTGATACCCCAAAAGCGGAAATGAAATTACTCAGTGCCAATATATATATATAATTTATTGTAACAAAAATTATTGTTGCGGTAACTTATTGCAACAAAAATTACAGTTGCGATGACCTATAGCAACAAAGATATTTGTTGCAATAAGTACAAAATCTACTTTATTGCAACAAAAATTTCTGTGAAGGTAAAGTATCGCAACAAATAATTTGTTGCAATAAATTATATAAACAATATATTTCCTTGGAATAAAGTATTTTTAATAATAATAAAAATAATTTATTGCAACAAAACTCTATTACAATGAAATTTTTGTTGCAATAGTCTATTGCCCCAAATTTTATTGTAGACAAGGAAAATTTTTCATTGCAATAGAGGTTTATTGCAACAAAAAAATTCTTTGCAATAGAGTTTTTTTCTTGTAAGGATAACATACTCTCGAAGTTGCTAATAATTTTCTGTCTTTCACTCAAAGTTGTTATCCCCGGCAGAAAGCACCATAGGAAATTTTAAATTTTTACACATTTTCAAAAATGTACCTATATCTCCCAATTGATAGTTCTCCTACCCCTGCACCAACTGTAATGAGGGCATGACTAATAACAAAAGTATCACATTGCCACTAGCTTGTGCATCACCATCTACTTCTGTTGTTGGAGTGCATAAAACTCATAAGGAGACAGTAAAATAACCTAAATGCATGATCCAACAAGAGTAGTTACAGAAATAATGAAGATGGTCACCAAATATCTCACCCATGGGAGTTGGCGGGGAGGAAGAACTGTAAGAAGTAGAGGAACAAAGTGTAGGAGTGCTTGAGGCACCAAAGGCAGGAGTGCCCGTAGCACACTACAAAAAAAGCTGCCTATAGTAGCATTTTTTTTAGTGGCGTTTGCGAAAAATGCCACTATAGGTACCCTATAGTGGCGTTCTCTAAAAACGCTACTATAAGCATATCTATAGTCAGGTTTAGAGGGCTCTATAGTGACGTTTTAAAACACTTGACCTATAGCTATAGCAGCGTTTTAAAAATGCCACTATTGGTCTTTTTTAAAATTTTTATAATTGAATATTTTAGGAATATGCAACTATTTTAAAAAATTTGGTTGGGAATTTTTTTTTTTTTTTTTTTTTTAAAGAAGCTAGAGTGGCGTTCATAAAATGCCACTATAGGCCATTGTAAGACAAGGGCCTATAGACAAACACCTAGGGCGCACATAAGACCAAAACCTATAGTGGCGTTCTATGAAACACTGCTATAGGTCCTTTTTTTTTTTTGGTTAAATTTTTTTTTTTAAAGGACTTGTACTGGCGTTTGTAAAACGCCTCTATAGGCCCTTGTAAGACTAAGGGCCTATAGTGGCATTTATAAAACGCTACTATAGGTTCGTCAAATATATATATATATATTTTTTTTTTTTTTGTGTTGGGCTATAGCAGTGTTTTACAAATGCCACTAGGCCCTTGTGAGACTAGAACCTACTATAGGTCCTACCAAAAAAAAAAACAAACAAATAAGGGCCTATAGTCGATTTTATGAACGCTGCCCTTGTAAGACAAAGGGCCTATAGTGGCGTTTATAAATTGCTGCTATAGGTCCCTCAAAATTTTTTTTTTTTGGTTGGGCTATAGTAGCATTTTACAAACACCTCTAGGCCCTTGTGAGACTAGAACCTATAGTGGCGTTTATGAAACGCCACTATAGGTCCTTTAAAAAAAAAACTTATAAGGGCCTATAGTTGCGTGGCATTAATGAAAAAGAGGAAATCATAACTCACCTTTTCCTACAATGTCCATTTGCAAGAGCTGTGTGGCATGGTTCTATCCATGAGATTAGAACCTCTGATTTAATTCACAGCACAGTTAAACAAAGGATATCAAATCATATCAGTACAAGCAAATCCATGGAGCAAAACAAAATAAGTTTCCTACATTCCCTCTTCACCATCCTTTGGTCAGTATGGAACCATAGAAATATGGTCCTTCACCGAGGGAAATTTCCTAACCCTATGGAAGTTATTCTCACATCTCAATCTCTCATTTGCAGATACCAGGAAGCTTTTCAAGACAATCAAGAACAGGAACATAACTCTAGACAGCATCCTCCATAGCCATTCACTAACCAGGATTGGCAGATTATCATCAATGTGGCAACATATAGGAACAGAAAACCCAAGAGAAGTGACTATGCCTTTAAAGCCATAAATCTGGATGGGAGTACTCTATTCACAAGAGGAGCTAGCTGTGGAAGAAAACCTCACTATCTTGCGATCCATGAAGCTTTTTTTGAAGCAATTCTCAAGGCTGAAGAGCTAGGACAATAGCCTACTGCTTATTCTGGTTTAGCACATTAATTTCAATTTAATACACCTATAAGCTCAACTGGTAAAGTCTCTGATGGTTGTATAAGAGATCCGGGGTTTAATCTCTGCCTACACGAAAAACTGATTGTTGTCTTGATCTGATAATAAAGAGCTATCATCAGGAGCGGACGCCATAGGTTTAGACTCTCTTAAAAAATGCTCAGTTTGAAAAGTTGAAGGGCAAGAATTTAAGAACTTTCTTAATATACAAAATGCTTTGTTAAAAAGTAACAACTTTAAGCTATTTTGATCAATCTTCTTGACCTAGAAAGTCTTTACAATATTTGAAAAGGTGTTTGGGATCATTGGTGCACATGTCACAATCTTGGGTCAAGATAATTGATGCATTAGTCATGGTAGCTGATACTCAAAGCTACATTAAAATTATATTATTTAAAATTTAAATATAGTATATAAAAAAGAATTGATTGCCAAATTGTAATAATACTAATCAGATACATAACAAATTTTACAATGTTCTTCTCAACTTATTGAGCTGATAAATTATGACTCATGTAATATCACTTTTATATTGACCGCAACTTACACTAATTTTATTGTACATGAATTACAGTATGCGAATTCAGTAGTCAAGAGAAAATTAAAATTTGTTGTGCAAATTATCTAAAATGAAAAGAATAAATTGTTGTGCAAGGAGACATGTGCATAGGTATAGTCAATCAGCTTGTAGGACAGGATACTTACCTTAGTTACCTAGACATTAAGGGCACCTGCCTTAAAATGGTGGGGTTGAAGTCCTGCTCTTTTCTCTGGAGACATAGATGAGATTTGGCAGTACATTGCCAATGATATCTTTGTCCTTGTCACTCTTTAAATAAAATTTATTGAAAGTTCTAGATAGCCAACTAACACCAGCTATTTTTTGGGGCGTAATTATTTCTTCATTTACAAAATATCTCATTCACTAGGAATTGAAAACCTGGGACTTAATTTAAGATTTTTCTTTTAAATTTCAGTATTGTACAATGCTCAAGATTATTAGCATTGTACTGTTTGCAATACATATTTGCCTGCACATGTATGTTGTTTACAAGTAATCGGAATGGACCGAATCAATGCAAAATGCTTCGGCCACAAACTTATTTACACACCATTGATGTGGCAAAATCTTTTTGGTTCTCATTTGAGCTTATCATTAACATCACATTTTTATTTACTAATAATCACTCACAACATCAAAAATTTGTAAAAAAAATTGTAGCTTTATCATTTTTCATTTGAAACAAGATAGAGCATTAGAGACATTGGTTGCATTGAAAGTTCAAACCTGAATCACATTTGGATGATCTTTACGTGTAAATCTATCATTCCATTTGTTGAAAGCTTCATGCTCTTGATCTCTGGCAATGTACTCATCACTAACTTTCCCTCTCTCAATAATATTAAATAGATACTAGTTTTATTTTTAAGGTATTAATTTTTATTTGAAATCTTCGTTGATTTCTTATCCTCGAATGACACAGTTTTTTCATACTTTGACCCCCCAAATGATAAAATTATAGTTCCATTTTTTCATTAATATCTTGGTATGCATTGCTAGCATGCTTGAAGCTTACATGACTAGTAAAATAATAATTAATAAACTTTAATAGAAATTAAAAAATGCCACATCAGCATTTAAATAATAAAAATCTTATTTTATTTTCTCTCATTTTCTTAGCAACCAAACAGGGAAAAAAAAAAACTCTCAATCATTTTTATTGGTTGAGATTGAAGGTTGCCCAAATTTCCAGAAATTACCATAATAATTCGTTTTTTCCACAAGAATATTTTATTAACCCTAACATACAAATATTAAAGTTTTTACACAATGAAAAGTAATAAGAACCTGGTATAGAAAGCTATGCAAAGCTCATAATTTCAACTCAGAGTAAGAGAAGCTGCAGCAACAAGACCCCACGCCAGAAATATCGAAATTAACGTAGTTCTAATAGGAATCTTTCCTTTATCACTTCTCGAGACCATGGCTTCGTAAATTGGCCAGGAGTTCACCACTACAAAACCTGTTATGAACATTTGCACAAACAGTCCCTCCAATTTGCTGCCTCTAAAAACCTCTACAAGCCCCCAACAAAATGAGAGTGAGTTCATAATTGCTGCTGTTACTAGTGGCACAAACATGGGTGATGGAACTCCAAACTCATACACCCCTTGCTCATATCTTTTGTGTTGTTCATCATCAATCACTTTGCTTGTCACATTGAAACCATGTGTTGAAATGCCTAAGAACTTGAGAAAAAACTCCATGAATCCAAACAAGTAACATGTTAGTCCCTTTATCATCCATATCCTCTGATCATTCCACCATCTTTCAACTGTTCCACTAGATAAGATAAAATCCTGGAAATCCTGTCCATATGCTCCTAAAAAAAGGAACACATAGAACTATAGAAGAGAAACCATGGCTCTGATACCTACAACACATTTTTCACTTTGAATTAGTTAAATCATGTACACTCAATTACTTGAAAATTATTATTTTAGTACAATTCAATTAATAATCTATAATGTACAATCAATTATGATAAGAAATATTTTGGATTTGGTGCATCATCAAATTACATTATCAAAACTATGGTTTTTGTGAAATTGAACATAATGAACTAGACATTTTCAAACAACGCTAGTAATCTATGAATTAATGGGTAACAAATGAAAGAGTCTAGCTCAGTTTGTGTTCCACATAGTTAAAATTTATCTAAAAAGGTTTATAATATGCTCATGTACATACCTTTGGAAAGATGCCAATCCCATTGATGAGAGCTACTTGAGGGAGAAATGCATATATGGTTATTGGAATAGACCATATGGCCCAGCACACAAGTTGGGCATAAGCAAGACTCATGGGAAGGCCCATAGACCTTATGCCAAAGGTTAGTGGGCTAAATTTAGAGAAAACCACCTCCAATAGGCCTATGGCCCATCGCTTGTGTTGATTTAGCATATCAATAAGGGTGTTGGGTGCATCACCCAAAAATGCTGGCCTTTTTGGATTGCAGAATATGGACTTCCATCCCTCACAATGTAGCCGATAACTTGTGAAAGAGTCCTCAGCCAATGATCCATATCTGACACCCATCTGTGCAATTCAGTAAAAAATTAGTGTATCATAAAAATTACATTGCTAGAAAGATCTTTCTAAAATCTCAGTTAATTAAGAATGACTTGCAACTATGTAAGATATATTCCAAAAAATATGCTTATTTACTTATAAATTTGATTGTTTCAATAAGGCGGGGAAATTGAACCATGTATGTTTCTGTTAAAAAAAACTAAGATGTGTCAATTGATCTACAAGATTTTTGCTTCCAAAAATATGTTTGGAGAAAGCAAAAAGAGACAATGAAGAAAGTCCATTTTTTAGTTAAGATTTTATTTTTTGGATATCACAGTGTACAGGTTATGACGTCATTACAAATTTAAAATGACATGATAGTAAATATAGATTTGTATTGTCAAAAAGAAGATAATTTATAACTAATAAAGTAATAAGCTTACCTCATAGCCCCATTTGGTCTGGTTCTCATAATTGCAACCCGCAACCTTATGTGCCAATTCCATAATTGGTTGTGACTGGATAGGTTTGTCAACAACATTGTATGGTCCTAATTCGGGGATTTCAGGAGACACCAACTTTGATGGACCTCCAAAAAAGGCTCGTCTACTAAAAAAACATCCAGTTCCGACATAGTTGCCACCATTTAGTCCATCAAACCCCACAGGATTTATTTGAAACAAACGTTTAAATTCACAAGCATAAATGTCATTCTTGTTAATCCCATTGAAAATTTGAGGAAATTGAATGAATCCAAATTTCGACTTATCTTAAGGATTGAATAGGTAGCATAATGCACGAAGGGGTGTACTAGGATCATTGGAGTACATGTCACAATCTAAACTCAAGATTATTGGAGCATTGGTCGTGGTAGCTGATACCCGAAGCTTCATAAATAGAAACAAAAAAGAAATCAATAAAAGTTAGGTTAATAGATCATGAATTTGCAAAACAATAACTCTAGAGACACTTTTCATCTTTGCCTTTTGTGATTTGCATGTGCACAATAAAAATCGTGTCAATGGTCGACTAAGTTGAAAGTAATGTTATTTTAATTACAACAGGTTATGTGAAGTTATGAAAAATATTATGTTCCTATCGTTACTCTTTGCAAAATATGTAACATGGTGCTGTCTAGCTTAGTTATAGGGATGCTTAATTGCTCACCAGGACATTAAGGGCACCTGCTTTAAAATGGTGGGGCGAAGTCCTGCTTTTCTGTCTGCAGACATAGATGAGGTTCGGCATCAAATGACCAATGATGTCTTTGTCTTTGCTATTCTGTAACAAAACCTGCTCATGACCATGTTTACCATTGAATTATGATGTATTTTAGATACTAGCTACTTGATTTATATGTTGATCACTAGGCCAAAAAAACTTGATTCTTCCAAATTTTATTTCAATTAAAAGGACTATCATTTTGGCTTAATTAGTGATATACTTTGGGCTCCACATTGAGAAATACAAACCTGAATGACTGTAGGATGATCTTGGCGTGTAAAGCTATCTTTCCATTTGTTAAATGCTTTTTGCTCTTCTTCTCCAATAATGTACTCATCCCCAACTTTCCCTCTCTTGACAACATTCTCTACCTTGATTTTCATGCTATGGTACATTGTCTGTAATTGAAACATACGAAGTGTCATTGTTTAGATCAAATAGTTCACCACATTGGTGTCACCCATCATCTTTGTATCAATTGTATTATTTCCATATTGTAAGTGAACTAAGTTGTTTTATATAATAAATAACTCGATCTTGATTCGAGAAAGAAAACAATTATAGCTTTATATTTGTTTATTCAAACAAGATAATCTTAAAAAATCAAGTTTATACTCAACTGCTACTAAATAAGCTAAATTCAAATGATAATGTATTCATGAATAAGTTCGTGAGTATTGGGGTTTGAGTGTATATATAATATTATATATTGATATGTGTACATGTATAAAATATACCTACATAGATCCGGGATTGAATTGTCTAAATTTGTAAATAATATTAGATATCAAATTATTATTTGTAATCTACTAAAAAATAGAAATAGTCAATTTCTTTGTAAAAATTATGTACAATTTTTTACAAAACAAGACTAGCGAATAGAATAATTAATATAATCTCACCTACAATTTAGTTATTGATTATCAGTATAGATTTGTAAATAGGGAAAAAAAATTTATCTATGATGGCTATTGTATATAATTAAGAAAAAAATAAGTTAATCAAGTAGTTTGTGAATAAGATTGAGCTTGTTCATAAAGAAAATGAATCAAGCTTAAATATGTAATATTGTTTGATGGTGAGTTCAAGTCAGCTAGTATATAAGAATGAAACAATTTTAAAATTTTAATACTCGGATAGACTATTCTCATTTACAGCCAATTTGTTCATTACAGGATTTAGCCACCATGCAATCAAATTCAAATTGATATAGTATGATATGACCATGTGATTATATTAAAGGATGTTACCTTAAATAATTTCTCTAAATATTTTGTGTGTTTGGATGAATTTATTTTTATTAATTTATTTTCATATTTTTTTATTATTTTTTGATAAACTCATATTTTTTTATTATTGTATAAATTGAAAATATGATGCTTTAAATGAAAAAAGTTTAGACGAATATAAGTAATCAACTAAAACTTGCTTTTGTGCGGTAGAAGTTCTGTTTTGTAGTATCAAAGATTTGGAATCAAATCACCTTTCTTATGGGGGAAAGTTTTAAAGGATGTAAATATGCTATTCATATCGATTCATCTACTATTAACTTTCCGCAAATGAAATATGAAACGGAAAAATATTCTTTCATATTCCTTCACGTTTACTATTTCTCATATATATATATATATATATATATAGATCCATAATTAACGTAGCAATGTCTGCATTTAAACGCATGAAAAAAAAAATATATATATATATATATATATATGTAATAGATTGGAGGTGAGAAAATTAAAACCCAAATGAAACATACACAAACGAGTTAAATCTTTGTGGGCACTCGGCCTAGATATTCCATTTCCTAGTGCTGAATGGTCAAATTGTGCCCACCCATGTTGTCAAGGACAGGACAACTATGTAACTCTCATTTGTCAATTTTTTTTTGTACAAATGGCCTAAATTTTATTTTTTTGGTAGGGCCCAATAATCAGATGACTAGATGAGTCAATATCAGCCACCAATCAAATGAGAAGATGAGTACTTGTATGTGTGTAGATGTGTCAATATTAGTTCTACCCTCCCTTAAAAGTTAGTATAACTTTTAAGTGAAATTGTAATGTGCTTTTGTGTTAGAACTTATAACTCTTTTCTCTCTTCCTTGTACGTGTATGTTTGTTTCTAATAAATAAAAAAAATCAGATGAGTAGATGAGTACTTGTGTTTCTAAGGGTAATTACACACGATGCAATCCTAATTATGTGTGGATGATAATTATTATCACAAACCCAAAAACCTTTCAAAGTAAAAATGTTCAAGGAATATAGAGAAAATCAAAGCCTAAAACTAAAAAATAATGTTAAAGTTGTTATAATTTATACTTACAAATTGACCAATAATTGATAAATGCAATTGTGATAAAATAATAAATAAAATTTTAAGTTCTGTTTTTAGTTTATTTTTAAAAAATTAATATATTAGTTTATAAGATTTATAAATTTATAATAATCATAACATCATCTTTTTTATAATAAAAAAAAAAAGAAACAATTATGATCACAAAATTAAATAATGGTCAAATTATGATACAAACAATAAAGTAAGTATAAATTATATGAAATTTTTTCATGCAAATTTAAGGAAGCTTTATGCTTTATTACCTTAATCTTCTCAGCCTCAGAGGGCCAAGAATTATTTGAAGCAAAATAAGCTTCTGGGTTTCGCTCTACTATGTTGTTTTTTCGGCAGAAAGGTAACCAGTGACTTGCAGACTTAGCAGCTTCCATGACAGCAAAGAGAGTCAACTGCGAGCCCCCATCATCTGATACATAGACTGAGATCTTCTCTGTTGGATAGTCATATGCCAAAACCGATAGGGCCGTGTTCACTACACCCATTGGAGGTTCCTTGTAAGGGTCTGCAGTGCATATATAAACACGTCCAGTGCAGGAAAATCAGATTCTTTCACAACCCTTTTGAGGTTTTCGGGGAATTCCTTGCGATGGATTGAATTCAAGCGGCAAGACTGTGTTGCAGCCCACATGAAAGCAAAAACAATATCTGAGATAAGCAAGGAGAGAGTGATGAAGAAGGAGGATAAGGTTGTGGAGTTGAGGAGTGTGAGTGCATGGTGATAGAGCAAGGCTAGGATGGCACATGTGTAAACTGTAGCAAACACACGGTTAAAGAATTTGAGGCGTGAGAACTCAAGTGTGTGAAGAGGAGGGCCATGAGTTGTGGATTTGGTTGTGCTGCTCCCTTTCAAAACCTCCATTCTTTTAGGTGCTGCTGTATGACAATGGATTATATGGGTTACAAGTGGTTAGGCCTCAATTTATAGGCGTGTGCACAATGACAAAAAGAGTACCTACCAATCATCTCTCTTAAAGCCGGTAGAAATGGTATTAGAATTTTCTTCATTTAATTAAAATTGATTAATTTCATGCTTGGATTACAAGTTTAAGATTGTATTTATTTATACCGCGTTACTTTAAATTGTAATTGATATCAAATTCAAAAAATAATATATTACTTGTGAAATAGGCTCTTTCGTCAAATGATAAATAATGAGAGTTTTGTGTATTGGGTAGATATAGATATACGACCTCTTTTTTTACTATTTTGCACATGTGAGACGGCACGTGTGCAGGCTTCTTTCTCAGATCTCGTATATATGTGGGGATGCATGAGTAGAAAACTAGAGCAAGGCTCTCTATATTATTGGTTTTCTATGATGTATACAGCGCAAGAATGTGGCCAGCCCCAATAATTGTAATGATGCTCGAAACTGGAAAAAAAAAACATTTGTGACTAAATTCTACGGTTTTGGATTTTCAGGAGCAAACAAAAGCAATCACTATCACCTTGTACTAGTATAGTGGAATATGATATAAACTGAAATATTCGAGAATTTCTATTGATTACTCAGTACACATTTTAACTTGGTTTTTATTATCCGTCACTTAAATGATTTCTAGTTAATTATCTTACAAAAATAAAACAAACAAACAAACAAACTTGAGGACAATGATTATTTATTTATTTATTTTTTTTTTTTTTTTGCTAAAAAAATTACATACATGAGATACATACATGGGATGTACGTGCCACATTTTATGAGTGATTATACAAATAAACGTAATTAAATCGTGGGTTCTAGTTAGCTCAACTAGTAAAGTTTCTGATGGTTAAATAAGAGATTTAGAGTTCAATCCCCGCTTACACCAAAAACTGATTGTTGTCTTGGTCTGATGATAAAGAACTATCATTAGGATCAGACTCTATAAGTTGAAACTCTCTAAAAAAAATTGGAGAATCACTAGGGAAAATTAATGATTGGCTAACATGTTTAATTAGCTTCCCCTTAGGGCTAAAGAGCACTTTTTTGTAACGATCATGACTATATATATATAGTGACAGCTCAATGTTATGGTTAGGGTCCTTGAAAAAAAATTATATGTAATTTTTTTTTTTTTTTTTGTCTACCATAAATAAAAATGAACACCCTAAGATACAATTATTAAAAACCAATAAGTATAAACACAGTTACAAAAATCAATAAGTAATAATAACAAAAATAATGATGTGGACACAACAAAAATTATGCAACAACAACAAAAAATTTGAGTTGAGTTAAATTGTTAATAGAGTGATACTATAGATACAATAAAAATTATTAAAGTATTAAGAAAATTTTCTTTTAATAGAGTAATGCTATGCACACAATAAAAATATTGCAACAACAAAAATTAGAGTTGAGTAACTTGATGAGTTGAATTTTCATTCTAATACAAGGAAAATGTAAAATTTGATGTATTGGTGTGTGTGTCCCTCATTTTATTAGATTTTATATAATATATTTAAGTCTCTTAAAGTATTTGCATCAGTTAATACAAAAATTTCTATATATTTTTGTATAAAAACCTAATTTTCCTATTTTACATAACAATTTTTCAAAAACATCTACATCAAATTATCTATGTTACATTATATTTCATTAAAATATTATTTTTTTTATAATTTTTTATTACTCTCTAGAATCATCCATGTGCATGCATGTGTGTGTATGTATATGAGTAAATAAAGTATTAAAAAACAAATTTGCGATCACATATATATTTGCACGATTACTGTAACTACGAATACATTTTGTACAATAATACATAAGATGATGTGGGTAATTTTTGTGGTTAGTTGTATAAAATTTGGCATTTGTGACATTTTAATATGAATGTTAATGACTACCATAAAAATAAAAATAAAATCCTAGAGCCGCCCGTTGTGTTTACACATTTCATTAAGTGTTTACTGAACTAAACACTTAATGAATCCTGGTGTCCAAACGGGTCATGGTAAAAACTTTTAACTTAGAAGTGAAGGCCGTGCATGCACTACTGTTCATTACCAATTAAACCTACAGATCAGTGCATCAACGTCAGAGAGTTGGTATGAATTAATTAACAAAGTCAGTGGCATATTCATATTAATTTAAAGCTCTGGGAGATATTTCCCTAAGGTTTCATGCTATCAGAGTTTAATGTGGTATGGGTGAGCAGTGAGCAGTGAGCAGTGAGCAGTGAGCCAGACTCCAAGTTTAACATGCACTTGTACGCATCATGATCAATCGCTATCAGAGGCTCCTACTTTCTTGGATGCAGTGAAAATGCTATACATGCACAACCATCAACTTGTAAATCCTAGCATACCAGTACCACCATTTGTTTAGGTGTTGTGGCCAATCACGTGGACGTCATTCTCTCTCTCTCTCTCTCTCTCTCTCTCTCTCTCTCTATATATAACCTGTAATGTTATCACACGTGTAATGTAAATTCAAAACATTATTGTATGTAAATCCCACTTTGAACCAAGTAGATTCTGAAAAATCTTTGCATCATTATCAAGGCTGTAAGATTAAGTAAAACTGCGAATGAGATTTACTCTGGGTTTTTTCTCAAATTGCTAATAACTAAAAGTAAGCAGGATGGTGGCTTTGTATATATCCGGACTATTTTTAAGGGGAATGATTAACTTACACACGTTTTTTACATCCACTTTCATGTTTTAAAATTGGACATTTTTGTATTAATTTTGAATACTGATGTAAAATTAATGATAGATATAAATAATTGAGCAGAATTATATTTGTTATTGTTGGATATACAGTATAAAAGTTGATCAATTAATTAATATAACATAACTAGGCCCAAATTTAAAGCTAAAACTTTTGGATAAATAGTGCCTTGTGTTCCTATATGTTATATTTAAGGTCTCAATTGAAATTTTTCAAAGGTGTTAATTATTTCCCTAACAAGTAGATTGGAGTCATTGGACATAATGATAGTGTGCGGAGCAAAAACGGGGTGGCAAGAATTTTAAGGGAGCATGCATGAGTTATGTATACTAGGAGCCCACACAAATGCTTACATATGATTTATGAGAGCGTAGCAATTAGATTGACTAGTATATATATTATCATAATTCCTTTGAGTGTGAATTTCTTTACTTGTAACTTTTCTGAATTTTTGCATATTAAATTCTTCTTAATGGAGGCAATTATGAAGTATGAACCCACGAAAGCAGATGTAGAGATGCTAATGTCTACATGAGGAACATTAATCTCTTAAGGCTTTTATAAGAAAAGAAAAGGAGGGAGTTTTCTAATTTTTTTCAGCAACTAAGAGATTACATGCTAGGCCGGTGATCTTGGAACCATTGATCCTATGATAGGCTTTTTCCTGAAACCTTGGGGTAATAGGTGGGCTATTGCAATCTAATTCTAGCCACAAGAGTTCTAAAAAAACGAGGGAGTTAAAGGTTCGTGTGTGTGTGTGTGTTTTTCGCTACTCGAAGTGCATTTCAAATGGCGTTTGCCTCTGGCATGGAATGCACTTTATAATGATTCTCATCCAGGCACGAAGTTAACCCCAATAGAAACCTGATACCATTGATCTCAAAGAGTCGTTAGATGTGAGGTCTCTTTTCTATATACTCTGGGCTTTGTTATGCTCCTTAAAACATTAAGATATAGCAATAGCAAGGTCTCTTGTATTCACCAGCTCCCCTTGAAAAAATAACCCTATTCCTCCATTTCCAGAAGAAAATCAATGACAATTACTAAGTGCAGGGTTAATTCTTCTTTGTGGACTAAATCGTTTAGCAAATTTGGAGGATTTACAATGATATTAATTATTAAGGGCCTGTTTGGATTACCAAAATTTTGGATCATATCACTCAGTTTTCATCACTGAGTTTCCAAAATGCGTGAGCCCCACAAAAATTTTTCTGTTTGGATTGGTTTTTAACACTTGTTTCCATCACTCAAAACTCAAAAATTTGAGTTAGAGTGATGGAAACCGGAAACAGGAATTGGGTGTTTTCAAAAACTGAGAATTGATTCTTAGTGGGAACAACAGTAAATATAAGGAGTTTGTGGGGCCCATAACCTGTGTGTTGTCAAATCAGTTCAAAACTCATGTGATATTTCTGTTGCCTCTCCTCCCCTTCAACTCAAAGCCTTCTCCTCACCAAACCTCCATTGCTCCTCCAAACCACCACGAGCCACCGTGAGATGGCTCTCAATCGAGTCTCTTAGTTCAAGCAGCCCAGATCAGCTCAAGCTCAGCCTCATTCACTCCGGGCCGTGCTCTCTCTCTCTCTCTCTCTCTCTCTTCCCCTTTGCTAGATCATTTTCTCTCTCTTGAGTTTATTAAAGGAGCATTTTCTCTCTCCCTCGCTCCTCCCTTTTGCTAGATCGGTTCATCTTTCTCCTCAATTTCGTATTGTCGTGATTTTGGTCTCCGATCTAAGGATTTGGGTTTGGGTTTTTTGTTGTAGTTGTGGTTTGAGGCTTGGGCTATGGTGGAGCTTCTGGTTGTGGGTTTTCTGTGCATTCATTTGGATTTTTTGGTGGAGGTTGTAGTTATGTTGAGGGCCGTTGGTGGTGGAGGTTGTGGTTGTGGTTGTGGGTTTCTGGGTTTGCCGTTGGTGGTGGTGGAGCTTGGTTGATGGTGGTGGATTCTGGGTTTGCTGTTGGTGGTGATGGAGCTGGGTTTGGGTGTATCGGCTATTCTGCATTTTATGGGTTTTCTGATTGAAGAATATTAAAGAGGATGAAGAGCAAAAAAGAAAAGGGATGCAGGTAGCAACCATAACGTTTTGTGTACTGTCAGTGGGTGGGTTCATCATTTTGGCATAAGGTGGAGTTAAAAACTGAGATATATGACTGAGCTTTGTGACCAAACAAAAGTGTTGGATTTTTTGAGTGATAGTGGGGTTTGGGTTATGAGTTATGGGTTTTGAGTTTGAGTTATGAAAACTGAGTACTGAGTGAGCCCTAAACCAAACGAGCCCTAAGTAACTCAAAAGGAGTGATTACCTAGGGGGACTATACAAGCAAACCCCGACCCACTTGAAGTTATATTAGACTGCCTGGACCATTGGACGAGAGAAACTAATGAGCATATAGTTTATTTGCATATTTGCACTAAAATTAGCTCAAAGGGTTGAAAGGAGGTAGTGTTCACCCACCTAGGGCTGTAGCATTTTCTAAGGGCTAGGTTATGAGCCCATTAAAGCGGTACTTGAGTTCAATAATGAACATTATGAGAAAGTTTGGACTATATACGATGTGGGCATAAAAGCAATAAGAGGACCTTTCCCTAATAGTTTTTTTTTTTCAACTCTCTCAAAATTGAATCATTTCCAAACATATATGTCATGATTCCTTACTTCGATAAGGTAGCAACTAGGGGTGTCCACAAATTTGACGTCCTGCCTAAATTTGATCAAATAGAACCAAACTAACAAGGTTCAAAAGGTTTCAATAACAACCTTTGGTCGATGGCGATTTTTGACATGTCAGACCCAAATCTCATCAATCGGTCATCAATTTTGGTGTCAAAGAACTGAGTAATCCGATCCAACTATACAACCCTAAAATTGCCATCACTATCCCTCCTTCATATCACCACTATTGTCCAACCTCAAATCTTTTCCACCATTCTCACTACTGTCCAACTCCAAATTTACGATTTTCATCGATATTGCTAGTTCCAGGCCAATGGGCCTTTCTACCTACCTCATCCTCTTCATTGGCAATAATACTTCACGATGAAACCACCCAAGTCCAACTAAAACCACGAATGAGCAAATTAATCATATCTCCTTTGCATTTTCAGTGCAAAGCCAGTTCAAATTTGTAGAACCCAATCCTTTTTACTGGGTCTGTTGCAAGTTGACCTCCCATCTATCTTGTCGTGCCTTGTCATCTTTCATGTCATGCCTTTTTTCTTTTTTTCTTTTTTTCTTTTTTTTTATACGAGCCTTGTTTATTGTTATTCTCAATGTTTGTGGACAAATTAACTTTTATCTTGTTAAAAATGGATTTAAAAATTCAGATTTTGATTGAATATTAAAATTTAAAAGTGCTTATTACCTTTTGATCTCCCAATTGACTTGTTAAACTTTATTTTAAACAATAATTATCTCATGCATATGGCATATACATCATCTTTCTCACAACATATAAACCCCTATAATTGCGTAAGACCCACATATTACGATAAAATTGATGCACAAGATAATTCTTTCTAATTCTTGTAATTCCACCGGCTTGGTTCTGTCCGGGATCCAAATTATTGGAGAGAGAGAGAGAGAGATTCTTCTATTTTATTTTAAATTTTAACCCATAAATGCGACGCTAAAACACCTAAAAAACTATTACTGTGGTTTCTAAAAAAAATTTACTGTTGACACTTGTAGCCTACTGTCCCATCTATTCATTTATTTGAAAAAATAAAATAAAAACACCTAATTACTGCATGTTTATTGTTTAACATAGTTTTTTTATTTTATTTTTTTTAGTTATTCAGCTTATGTACCAATCAAAGCTTTACTCTCTTTTTTTGGTTTTTTTAAAGTACAGCTCTACTTTTGTTTGAAATAAGCAATAGCAAGAAGGAGCCAGAAGGCCCATAACACATGGGGTAGAGCCGCGCCCCCCGCCGGGGGGGGGGGGGGGGGCCCCCGGCCCGCCCAAAAAATACCTTCGGTTTTTTTCTTTTTTTTAGGGTGAACGAATATATTTAGTTATTAAATACCCTTGTTTACATTTTATTTTTGGGTTTATTAAATGGCAATTTGTTTCTTTGGCCTTGAAAAATAGTATAACTTCTAAATCAATTATTGAGGAACCTTAAGTCCTCCACTAGATGCCTTGTACTGAAATTTTTTTAGTTCGTCCCTGCCATATTATAATTTGAACATTTTATGAGAACACATTAACCAAAATAATAAAAATTCACATATATTGCACTCAATATCTATCTAACTACTAATAGTTTCATTCATAACTTGAGTTTTAGCTCTAAAAAAAATTAAAAATATCTCAATAAATAAATACAATATTTTGAATAGGCTTCTTCTTTTTTTTTTTGTATAATTACATTAAATATCACTTAGTATTTAAATGAATAGCTTTTAATTTTTCAAATTGGTCTCAAATATTATATATTCACATAAATTTGTGTAAGTGCGTATATCATATATAAATTTTGCCTCCCCTCAACTCAAATCCTGGCGAACTCAAATCCTGGCTTCGCCACGGGGTAGATTATCCCCTAAAACCAACAGATATGCCTAATACCCTTCCCACAGTTTTTGAGCATCTCCTGAAACCATCCACAGTTTTTGAGCATCTCCTGAAACCATCACAAGTACACACCTTTCATAGTACAATCAAGATATAATTGAACATTCATAAGGCGACAAGAACAACAGCCGGCTAGGCCATCCAGCCAAGGCCCGGGACTCTGTCTCTCATTGTCTCTTTCTCTCCCTCTCAGTATTGTATTATAAAGCCTAGTAATTTAATTACATCATGCAAAAAAAAGAGCCAATATAGCAAAAGAAGAAACCATGCCAATTTCCACTCGCTAAAGAGCAAGATTACAGTTAAATAACACTATTTACAATCACAATAAACAAAGACTGAATGCCAACACCCACTCACCCAAACCCCTCTAATTATTCAGTACCCTTATATCACAGTGAGTCCCACTCACTAGCAACCCCACTTCCACCCCCACCACAATTTCTCATTAAGTATGCACAAGATTTTCTAAGCCTAGACTCTCTAATTCCCCCACTAATGCATAATGAGCTTGTTGAGTTTCAAGATGTTAACACTTAAAAATGAGCCATCAATTAGCCAGTATGTCTTTTTCTCCTTCCAACTTCAAACATGTCCTAGCACAAAAAATAAACCCACTTTCTCTCCCCACAAACAAACAATAATGACTGACCAAAAAGAAAAGATGCAAATAAACTAAACAAAGACATGTTTCAGTTTTCCGCTGAATCCGAGCTTATAACTGTCCCTTCACCTTCTATGGAAGACATAGGCAGTTTCCTTCCTGGGCTCAGCTTCTTCACGTCCTGACTAGAACATATTAAGATTCTTCTCACCATGTTACAGAATTCCCTGCAAGACAATTACAACAAAAATTAAAAAACACTGGACTGAGGAACTTTCATAGAGAAAACTCCAAATAATTTCACTACTTTAGTATGAAACCATATTTTTTATTTTGCAATAGAGAAAGGACATAAAACTATGGAACATGTCATATAGAAACTGCCAAACATTTCAGTATGAATCATATTTTATTTTGTCACAGATAGGATTGAAGAAACTTACTGCCATGGATCATCTCCAACAAGCATCATATCCCCTTCATCATCAGTATACACAATTTCCCACTTATTACGAGGGCGAAGCTGTCCCTTGATATCAAACATCTCCTCAAGTTCATCTATAAGCTGTTCATATCCTTCCAACATGGTTAGGTCCACAGCTCGACCAACAGCAACCCCCTGCATTTGAACCTTTTGCAAATTCGAAGACCAAACAAAAAAAAAAACATTCTTTCAGAACTTTGTACAAGGGCCATAAAATCTTGTTATTAAATAATAAATCATTTTCCAATCAGCACCTTGGTGCGACTTCGGGTTGAAGCAAAGCAGTTTTGCTTGCTCTGAATCTCCTTTGACGGCACTTGCAGCTGTCCCAGTTGCCTATCTTTAGAGCCCTTGGAGAGATCAGACTTCTGGTCCGAATCAATTGCTGAGAGGGTACTGACATGTCCTTCTGTGGAGCCACTAGACACACTGACTGGTTGCACAGTTGCATTCTCTACAGGAAGTGAGCCTGTAGAGTGACTAATCAGCTCAAAACCAAAGATTCGGTAACTAGTAGCAGTTTCAGTTTTCTTCGCTTTTTCAACAGGGTCGGGCAATGGATCATTGTTTAGTTTTAATGAGTGTGGAGTTGAATAGCCTCTGTGAGCAGGCCGAGCAGAGACACTTTTGCTATCATCCAACATCTCCTGAAATAAATGCTGAGTAGCACATGTACGGGGAGAAGAAAACCGGCTCCCATCAGTCTGAGTCCTTGAAATAGAGTTGCTGTTGCTGTTAATATCTATCGGCTTGTGATGCCACACATGGTTTTCACTTCTTTTGCCTTCAGCCATAAGTTGTGTCATTTCATGGGCCTGAGTCAATCCAGAATTCCAGAGAGTTGATGGAGTCGAAGTAGTATTATCTAAAAGTTAGAGAGAGAGAGTGAAGAGGTACTTAGACTGTAACCAATTCATCAGGTGAAAAGTGCAAATGGAATGAAAGAAAAAAAATGTTTATCTCACCATGAGTTGGAAGCTCGATGGGTGTTCGGGGCCTTTTGTTCTTTGCCATGGCAGGTTGAATTAGGCTTGCAGGTATAGAAGCCACAAAGGGTTCTATCTCCCATGGTGAAACCCTATCAGGTCTTGGAATTGATGCAGGTTCATCCCAATGAACCTAATATAAAGAAGAGAATAATGAAATTGGATGGCCATATTAATTTGAAATAAGGAGGAAAATGGGAAAAAATAAATTACTTTTAGTGATCGCCATGTTGATTTTTCCCAATGAGGAGAAATATCTTCAGTCCCAATTATTGTGCCCGAAAACCTGATCAATCAAAAATGCAGAAAATGAATCTTTCTAAGAAAACTCGCACAACAAACAAACTAATAGTAATTATGTTTTGAAATTTTCTTACTTTCTCTCTGGAGAATCCTCCCCCTCAAAGTTCATCTTAAATCTCATGCCAACTCCAACTTTATTGTTAACAGCTTCCAAATACTTGTTCAGGCTTATTATGAACTGGCTCGTCCTGATCATTTTTGCAAAGCAAATAAAATCAATGATGTGATATTTACAGGAATTATTAAACAGAAACATCTTTTCTAGTTCATTTAAAATAAAATAAAAGTAACATTTAATACCTTGGCTTATAATAGACTACAAAGAGAGTTTGGGTTGCAACAGCATGAGATGCAGTTGCAAGCACTCCTAAGTGCATGCTCTGACTTGAAATCACAGATGATGGCATGCTGCTCTGTTGATGGCCAAGACGCCTTACCCCAACACGCAATTGTCCATTTTCTCCCCTAGATAACCAATTCATTAATGAATTAAAGCTTTGTAACATTGGGAATAGACATCTAACAATAAAGAGACAAGAAGAAAAAAACAAAGTACAGTATATACCTCAGAAATACAAAGGTATCCCCGGCAACTAATCTCTTTGATGTCACAAACACACTCCATCCTGTTGTAAGCAAGTGCCTTCGTGGTTGACCTGTTCATTTAAATGAAGACAAAAGTATAGATTAGGTTGTCTGATTTCTTCAAGCAGCATGTCTAAATCTAATTCACCATGGACCAGTTCAATTAACTCAAAAAACAAGGGATAAAAACCATCTGTTACTAAATTAGTAGAACCACATCCGAATAACAAAGGACAAGATTTACTAGCAGATAAAATTGATTACCTCTGAAAATATGTTTAAAATGCCACGCATAACCATGAAGATCCTTGGCAACCAATTCTTGAGTAGGGGTTGACTGGGTCATATCCTGAAGTAAATTCAGTTGTGGAAATCAGTAACACAGAGAGAGAACATCGAAAACCACTAATCTAAAAAAAGAAAATCATTACCAGTGGGGGAAGGCATTCAGTGGCATGTTTGCGGAGAACAGAAAACCCACCATGGGTGCTTGTATCAGATGCAGTCAAAACTTTACAAAAAGAGTGAACAGTTGGTTTTGGTGGTTCAGGAGGGCAGTGGTCAGGACTTGTAGGCTCAATTTGCTAGAGATATTTCAACACAATTGAAAATCATACAAGTCAAGCAAAACCAAAACCAAAAGCAACAGTACAAAACTTTTTTCTGCCCATAACTTCAAAAGATGTTGAAATCAGAAACAAAGACGTTTGGTTCTTACCTCTGATTCTGGCTGCAAGGTAATCTGTGCATAAACCTCATCCGTGTCTTGTTCAGCCTAAAAAAAAAGGCTCAAAATAAGTTCTTGCGAACAAACAATTTTTAGAAGTCCAATGTTCTATTTTCTTGTTTAAACAATGCAACAAATAGAGAGAATTACATAAACGTTGTCCCAAACTTTGAGTAATTGGAAACCAATGAAAGTAAAAAACCCAATTCAACTGTGCCTAGTTCAATCAATTGGTCCAGCTGATCTGGGCTTTCTATATTTAGTAAGACCCAGAAACCATACCACTCTATTTCCTTTCCTCCATTTTCTCAGTAACCAAACAGAAATTAACCAAAATTAAAAAATTAAACACAACAAAATAATCAGAGAGAGAGAGAGTCAAATACCAGAAGCTCAACGTGAATAACACGACAAAGAATCTTCGAAGGAAGCTTAAACAGTGGAATCCTCTGATTCAGCTCTTGATTTGTTGAAGCCTCTAACTACAAAGCTCAAAAAATAGAAACTTTTTTAATTTCTTCTTCATTTCCCACCAAAAATAACACACACCCAAAAATGGAAAACCTCCCCAGGTTTCTATTCAAACATTCAACACCAAAACAAAAAAAACACCCATCCATTCTGACTTTTCCGGGAAAGACAGAAGCTTTCCGGCGAAACAAACAGAACCCGATCCCAAAACACAAAATAAACACTTACTTGTTCCATGTGACCCTGAGGGAAATAGAAGACTCTCTCGCCGGACTTAGGCACGTCCACAAGTGGGCCCGCACAAGCCTTCCATAGCTCCACGTACAGCTCATCTCTCAAACACCCTGACAAAGTTCAAAAAAACCAAAATTTTCTCAACATTTTCCCGGAAAATCAACCAAACAAACCCCACTCCAAAGAAAAAATAAAAAACAAAAAATTTAACGGCTCAACCGCCATTTCATTTCACCTTCACCCGCCGCAATATTTGTCTGCGAAAACGACCCTCCCCGATTCGCCATCATTGTACACCAAAATCCCAGAAGAGAAACAAAACTAAAACACACACACACACTCTCTCTCTCTCTCTCCCTAACTCTTTCGCTCTCTCAAGTCTCTCAGAGTTAGACCCTGATTTTAACTCGTTATATACAGATAATAACTAACTCTAATTATTGATTAACAACACCAAAACCGTTAATTACACACAAGAAAAGCTCCGACTTTTCTCTTTCTCGTAACGACTGCGATCCAAATTGTAACGCAAAACCACCTCGGACCGTTACCAAACCACCTTTGAAGCTCGCAAAACCACCCTCTATCTCTCTCTCTCTCTCTCTCTAGAGAATCTCAGGTGGAGAAAAACGGCGTTACGAAGAGAATCCCACAAAACCGCTTTGCGCGCGTCTTATAATACTCTCTACGCGACTATGTTGAGAGTTGTAACAATGTATGTTGTTGTTGTTGTTGCTGCTGCTGCTTTGTGTTTTGTTTTTTGAGACTTTAACTAAATGTGGTTGGGATTTAACTCGAGAGTATGGTTAAAAGTAACGGAAAGGTGGTGGCGGTAGTGCCGTGAGATAACGGTTGGCATTGGGGAGAAGTGGTGAGATTTGATTTTTTTTTTTTTTTTTTAAATTAATTGATGGAGTGTACGGAAAATTGGGAAGCGTGAAGTACGGGGATTTAACGGAAGACGTTAGGTGATGGGCTTCCGTTACCGTTAGTTGTTGCCGTCCCTATCGTTGTCTGCTTCGAAGCAGGCAACAGGGTTGGCTTGAGCTAACCCGGCAGAATTCTTGGAACTTTTTTTTTTTTTTTTTTTAAATTGGGTTTGAGTTTGACCTTGTGTATGTGGGTATTTACGGTGGTATGCCATTGGGGATGTGGGGACCAGCAAAATAGTATAGAGTATAGACCAAATCAAAAATAAATGAATTTTGAGTAATGTTCATGTTCACAATAAACAACAAAACCTAGATACTAAGTTGTTATAGTTTTAATTTGGTCATCACAAAATTAGTTTTTTACCCACTAAGAGCATTTGCATCAGTAGTCCATGCAAAATAGCCTAAAAGCAAAATTTTGACAATCAACCTTAAAAATCACCAACATTAGTAAATGCTTAGTTATAGTAATTACATGGTTACTATAGTTGTGTATATGCATTTTTTATTCATTCATTGTGTTTCACGAAAATTGAGAAAAATAGTGAATGGTAGTTGTAACATGTGAAGAGAGAAACAATTAAAAAATCCAAAAACAAATTGATATTCTAATAGAATAGATAATGTAACGTAAATATTTTTGAAAAATGACTATGTAAAATAGAAAAGTAAATTCTTATGTTAAAATAAACATAAATTTTTGCATGAATACGTGTGAATGTTCTAATAACAATGTCACCTAAGATTTAGATTTGTTATAAAAATGTTCTGAACAAATTATTATACCAAAAAAATTGACAATTTTTGTTTAATAATAAGTAAGAAAGTAATGTGAATAATAAGGGAATATAATAACTACTAAAAACTTGTGAACTTAAAATTGCATAGTAAACTTTGTTGTGTATTTTTCTCCAAAAAAAGAAAAAGAAAAATTGTTGCGTAAATACTATAGCATTGTTAATTTGTTAGGGACCATAGGACACGTGGGTATTGTTTTTTTCTTTTTTCTTTATTATTATTTTTTTTTTGTGGTAAATGTTTAACTTTTCCTATTTCTTTCGCAGACAATCTCTGGAACGGTTCAGTGGTCCTGGTCGACACACGTCAGCTGAGTCCTCATTCTGAGGTTCCACGTGTTTAAGTCTTGGGGGACCCTTCTCCACGTGTATTTTTTTTTTTTTTTATAAGACTCCACGTGTATTGTTGATTTCCTCTTTTATCAGCCTCCAATCTTTTCCTCCCTTTTTCTTTGACCTAATTTTGTTCAATAACCACAGACATGGCTGCTGTTGTGTTATCTTATAGAAATCTATTTGGGAGTACAACAATCACGTAAATAGCCCTTTCTCTCACTTAAAATGCTAGTACTGTCATGAATTTAAGGGAACTTATTACATTTTTTGGGAGCATTGATCTCTCCTCTCCCGTATCAATAAGGGGTGGGCCCATGATAGGAGCTATGTGTTGAATCCACTATTACGTCATTACGTGAGAAGAGTGAATAATAACACTCTTGGAGTCTGTAATAAAGTGTGTCTAGAAATTGTTAAATTTTTTTTTTCTTTTGCTTTTTAGTTTTTGTCTCAATACCTTTTTAGCAAATAATTTATGGCATGTTTGGATGTTTAAAAAATGAGGGGAGTAGAGTAAAGGAAAAAAGGGTAATCCAATTATTTTGTTTGGAAGTTTTTTAAGAAATGAAGGAGAGGGGTTTGAAAGGGTTTGGAGGGATTTCAACTCCCTCTAACCCCTCATTTTTAATTCTCCCAAATTGAAAAGATTTGAAAGGAGAGTAAAGTAAATAAATTATTGTCCAAGTAAATTCCCTAATTCACCATTTCTAACAAATTAATCATAAACCAATGTTGTAAGTCTATTTTCAAATAGGAATAAATTTGTCTATTTTAATCATTTCTTTTCCTCTCCATCCTAATTTTTAAAACATCCAAACAAGGGGAATGGTTAATTACTCCCTTCCCCCTTACTAATTTTAAAAACATCCAAACAAGGTGGAGGTGAACCACTCCCCTCTACTCTCCTCCCCTCTACTCCCCTCTACTCTCCTCCCTCTTTAAACTTCCAAACAGGCCATTAGTTTTTAGTTTTTAAAAAAAAAAAAAAAAACTAACTTTCAGCTTTTTGCAACACATAACATAAATATATTAAAAACTATGTGTGCGTTTGGAAAGAGATTAAAAATTAAAATTATTTTACTATTTAACATATTTTTGCTACTATTAATAGGGTCCACTACACTTTTTGGTACTATTTATAGGTCTCATTGTACTATTTCAACTAACTTTTACATTTATTTACAGTAATTTCAGTAATAAGTTTTTAGTTTCAACAAAATAAGCAGTATCCAAACAGACTCTATATATCTCTTAATAAATACTATGCATTTAAGCAACCAAATTTTTTTTTTTTTTTTGAGTAAACAATAATACTTATTAGAACACACATGAAAATAGTAATATTAGTGTTTTAAACCGGGTTAATAATACATTATATAACCAGAGTATAAATACAAAATGGTCTAACATTTGTAATTGTAAACTGGGGTTATAAACAACAACCAAAAAATGAAGTATCACATCACTATATTTATAGAGTGTTTAATAATTAGGTGGGTTTCAGTTAACTCAATTGGTAAAAATCTCTTATCTTCAAACAAGAACTATTAGACTTGAATTTTGCTTATACCAAAAACCAATCAGTATCTTAGCTTGTTAATAAACAACAATCATAAATTTTTTTTAATGAAAACAACAACAATAACAACAATTATCATGGAACATACGTCATAAGTTAAAATTTTATCATATTTATGATAAAAAAAGTATTGAATAATCATTCATTCCCATATATAATAAAGTAATATTAGTGATCGGTCTATACTAAATGATGTTTCTTTAAATATAATTTAACATCTTAACTAGTTATGAAAAATGTTTTGGAAAAAAAAGTATGCTCTATAAATTGCTAATTTTTGTTATATTACCATTATATTAGTCTCATAATGTGTTTGGATTGGGGGGGGGGGGGGGGGGAGGAGAGGCAACGAAGAGATTCCATTTATATATATTTTTTAAATTAAATTATCTATTTTACCCTTATGACGTCAATTTATAAATATTTATTTAAAATTGTCAATTTATATGATTACTACTTAATTTTTAAAACATCCAAACAAAAATGAGGAATATCTATTCCCCTTCTCTCTACTTCATTTAAAAAATATCTAAATAAAGAGAAAGGGTAATTAGTCTCCTCTCATCTCTCTCTAAATTCCCAAACACACTGTTAAGTATATAAGGTGTTAATGAGCAAGTATTTGAGTTTATACATGTTTTAATTCATTAATGAGCAAGTATTTGAGTTTATACATGTTTTAATTTATTTTTATAATTAAAGTAATTCTTTTTAAGGTGAGTTTGATCATGTTTCTTCCATTTATTTTCTTTGTTCACTTACTTAACAAAGATTTGCATATTTAATCAAAGAGAAAAGAGAGCTATCCAAAAATGTTAAAAATCATTTTTTTTTTTTTTTTGGGACATTCAATTAGGAATGGCACGGTTGATTTGGTACTAAAATAACTTTTCCAAACCCAAACCCTCTATCATCAAACTCTATTAAATTTTTGGAATTTTATCCCAAACCCACCCTATTTATTTTTTATAAATCCAATCATGTACCAAACCTACCCAATTATTTTATCAATATTTAGGTCAAACGAGTCGGATTAAGTAGTTAACGTAAAATTAAATATCTAAAATACTATTTAACAAAATTTGAGCTTTAGTGTGTATTTTTACACTAAATTAAGTAATATTTTAAAGAGTAAAGGAAAAACACACCTACCTTCATTAAAGAAACCTTACTTTTTTTGTGTAAAGAAAACTAAAAATTACTTCTTTTTTTGGTTGGTATGAAAATTTTAAATTACTAATTTGGTTTGATTCAACTACATTTTTAATTTTTTTTTATTAGATAGTTATAATATGCTACTAACTCCGCAATTAGAATCATTTTCTCTCTAGACCCCTAAGCACTTTGTGAATGAAAATGTGTTAATTAAGCTACAAAGCTCTTGGTAGGTTCAAATACCTAAGTTATATGGTCTAAATCCTTCTGAAAACTGGTTAGGGTTTAAAAATGTGAACTCAAGCCCAGAAGAATTCCATATCCTTATTATTAGGATCATGTGATCAGAACACCTATAATCTCAATCCATTGTCATCCCTAAATGGATGATTTCTCGTCTTTTTCATATCAAAATAAAAATGAGTGTAATTAGATTGATATATAATTTTTTTTTTTTTTTGGAAAGAGTAAAGCTTTGAATGAGTTGTCGTTTGGAAAGTGTATACTTATCGAGGTGTTTTCCTACCATTTTCGTGGGTTGGGTAATGAAAAAAGTTGGGTGCTAGTTAACCTATGTGTGAAGGCTGGTCCCCATGAAATGAAAGTCGATCGTTCGAATTTATAGTTCTATAGTTCGAATTTCGTATATTTTCATGAGTTTGGCAAATTGAAAAAAAATGGATGCCCCTCTCGGATGCATGAAAGTAACGTTCCCCATTGAAGATGAATGAGGTTTATATCTTGACATGTCCTATTCATCAGTCATTATTAGGTGCATCTTCAATTGGGGGTTTAGAGCCAAAAGAAAAAAATAACTAAAAGTGTAGTTTGGATGATGGACCACCACCACTCTTTTATTTATTTATTTATTTTGGTGGGTAAATTATTGGACCACCTCTAGGTTAAGTATAAATTTTTTTTTGGTTGAGAAAAATATAGAAATTTACAACTTCAGTAAAATTGTATTTGAGAAAAATGTACAAATTCACACCTTCCATAATTGTAAGAGGGAATTTGTAACCCACCCATAATATCGTGTTAAGTCATGTTATTTTAAATGATATGACGTTCTATTTACTTTTAGATTGCAAAAATAAAATTTTAATTGTAAAATTGAGGTGGCGTTTGGGTACTGATGAAACTAGACGTGTTTGCATCTACGTTTCCTTTTTTTTTTTTTTTTTTTTTTTTTGCGTGTTGAGAAGCACGTTTCAGCTGGAAAGTGGTTTGTTAGTGGGTCCTGTGCACTGTTCATGGGACCCATAAACCTCTTTATTCAGCAACTTTTTCATTAAAAATGGGTCTCACGACATTATTCACACATTAAATAAAATCTTTACGCCTTTTTATCATTTTTGGTTAAAAAGATTTAACTAATCGCGATTCTACAAATTTGATATATATGTAAGGTTGAATTTATTCAATCAAGTGTTGGCTTTATTCCGTGCTAAATTTGCTTGTATTTTAGCAATTAGATACCCTGTATTTAGGTGGGAATAATGTAAAGGTTGTGTGTGAGAAAGTGTGAAGAAACTCAAGTTGTGTGCATTCAGGAGGAGTCTCGTGACTGGCAAGTCGCCAAAGTGGCACACGTGTGAAACATGCAAGGAACTAAAGGGTCATGACAGCTGGAGCACTACAAGAAAAAATGTACAGTCTGGCTAGACAGTTAACTTGCGACTCAAACTCGCGACTCGTTCCACTCGCGAGACTGAGTCGCCAGAATGCCCTGTTTGGATGAAAACTAACTTTTCACATTCCTCACATACTCTACTATAAATACGCTTATACCCATAAAATGTGAAGAGCTCCTTGAGAGAATTTTGAGAGAAAAACCCTAGAGAAAAACAAGATTGACTCATCCACAATCTTTGTCATTTGATTCTCCAAATTCCTCTACTTTCACCCTCTCCATTGATATATCCTTGAGAGGTACATTTTGTCAAATCCTTATCTCACCATACCCATATCAGTAAGGAGGTATTTTTGTGCTTGGAAAGCAGTTCGGAGATAACCAATTTATTAGGTTGATGCAATGGGCTTATTGCGGGATCCGGGAAGTTAAAGAAGACAAGGTTAGGCATAACCCTGTTGGAACAAGAAGTTTGGAGGGCTTAGGTGAATTGGGTAGATTAGGCTTGGAGGGTCTTCTACTATTCATGTATCCCAACTTCTTTAGTGGATCATTTGACCGCTTAAAGGGCGGCGAAGAGGTTTTTCGCCGAGTTCTTTGGTTTCATCTTCGATAACACGTGCTGGTGTTATCTTTGTGTTTGCATCTTCTCTTCCCATGCTCTTTATCTTTAATTGCTGTTGTGTTTGTGATTAATTATGGTATAGAGTGTTTTACCTATTTGGTTATAGCTTATATTCATCATTCCGCATATATATTGTTTGTGTATAAGCTTGTGTTGGTATTGTTAAAATTGAGAGTCTAAACATTCATTAGTGTTTTACACACTAATTGAACTTTTAATATACATGAGGCCAGATGCCTTGTAGCTGAATTGACACATTCTCATGCATATACACATGAGATTTACACATAAATATTTATTATTTGAAAATTGAAAATGCTACAACATACATAATTAAGCCACGGGTTCATTAGCTCATGCATATATATTAGTTTTTGTGGTTTTGATAAACAGAAGGGCATATTTTCTTCACCCAATTATTTTTAAACTATTAACAATGGCAGATGTTTTTATTTTTTAACAAGAAATTTGTGATGATCAACTCCCTTTTCACATAAAATGCTACCTTGTAATTGGCCATCTATTTAGCGGACATGGCTTGGATACAATTCTTTTGTATACTGGATCCGATAAAATGCTGACATATATTCAATACCTACCACTAGTTAAAATATTACTGGATCCAACTTATAAGTGCACTAGACCTAAGTTTTATCTATATTTAACTTTCTAGTTTCTATCATGAAACACCAACTTTTACTTGAAAATTGAAATACTTTTTTTAACATTATATCTAATACATTTCTTCTGTCCCACTTGATTGTTATTTTATAAACTTCCCTAATACTTCTTGAACCTTTCTCCAACTCTCCTAATTAGATATGTGTGTTGGACATGTTGCCATATGTTATTTCTTCTATTACTACTTCTAACATTAATTAATTGTTGTTACTTGTTACTAAAGAAATGGCACCCAATAGTTTATTTAAACATTTGGTTTGATGAACCAATAGTTTATTTAAACATATATATTCGAGCTTTCCCCATAAAATATGAGAAGTACGATGTTAGAGCATTTATATATATTCTATTAAGAGTATCGTTTTATATGATGAAATAAACTTGATTAATGTATAATAATAATAATAATAATAATAATAATAATCACCGTGCTCTCGCCACGTCTTGTTTATGTTTCCTAGATTTTACATTATAATTTCGACATGTTTGTATCGTATTATACCCGCGCTTTGTGTCGGTGTTTGTGCTTGAAGTTGAACAAGCCGTACGTACAGATAATTGTGTTGCTACTTGCTACACTCATATCATATATCACACTCATCCACCTTGAAAGGTTCATAGGTAATCGTGGTTGCTCTAGACTTGAGTGCCTATAGGGAGCAGCTATATAATTAAGAGGAAAAACAATATTTTACAAGGTTAAACACATTTCATGAAACAAGTTGACTTTGTACTGTAGCTAAGTTCGTACGAGTGTAATTATATATATATATATATATATATTATATAAACAAGAATATTCAGATCTTTTTTACTTGAATATTTCATTATTTCATTAAGCTTGTATTGTTCTTCCGTCTCACGCATATCAGATTATATGAAGGAATTTCTTGAGTTGTAATTTTGATAATTATTATTAGTGGCGAAGGAGATTTGAATAAATTGATTTTCTCGTAAAGGAGACTAATTAATGCCATTAAGTTTTAAAATTCTTGATAGTTTATTAGAGTAATTAATTATTGGGTTTTTTTTTTTTTTTGGTTAAAAAGTATCCTAAAAATACTAGTTAAAAATTATATATATTTAATTATGAGTGATAATTTACATTTGTTTTCAACTCCAATATTTCACTATTCCATTAAGCGTGTGTAGCTCTCTTGTCTCACACATACCAGATTATTATATGGAGGATTTCCTTGAGTGAGAATTTTAATAATTGCTATTAGTGGTGAAGGAGATTTGAATAATTGATTTCCTCGTAAAAGAAACTATCAATGCTGTTAAGTTACATAACTCTTGATAGTTTATTAGAGTAATTAATATATATATATATATATATTTATATATATTTTTGTTAAAGTGTATCCTAAAAATACTAGTTAAAAATGATACATATTTAATTATGAGCTATAATTTACACTTGTTTTAAAGAAAAATATACTTGTTATTAATAATTTATAAGTTTATTTGTGTACACTTAGTCTTTACTTTTTAAAAAGATATTATCAATTATGAATTTAGGATTTAAAGAAAAAAAAATAAAGGAAAGAAAAATATATATATTTTAAAACTTTCTCATGCATTGCATTGGTCATTTAAATTTTTTTAATTAAATTAAAATTATATTATATATTTAAACCATCAATTAGAATCTCTGCACATCATATTTTCTTTAAATATTAGAATATATAATTTCATATATAAACACAATCATAAAAAATAATAAATAAAATTATATTATGTTAAACTATTCAGTGTATTACACGTGTTACTGACTAGTTTAATTAAATATTAAATACATCTAAAAATTTTAGATATTTAAAAGAGAACTTATTATTAAAAAAACACTCATTAGCTCAACTGGTAAAGTTTCTAATGGTTGAATAAGAGATCTAGGATTCAATCTCTACTCATATAAAAAACTGATTGGTGTCTTGGTCTAATGATTAAGAACTATCAATAGAAGCAGACGTCATAAGTTGAAACTCTCTAAAAAAAAAAAAAACTTTGATTTCATTAAAACTTAACTCTTGTGAGTTCCAGTTAACTTAACTAGTAAAGTTTATGATGGTTGAATAAGAGATTTAGGATTCAATCCCCGCCTACACCAAAAACTGATTGGTGTCTTGGTTTAATGATAAAAAGTTATTATCAGGAGCGAACGTTATAGTTTAAAACTTTCTCAAAAAATAAAATAAAATAAGGTATCACATTACGTTAGATTAAGTCACTTTTGTTGCCTCCTTCTAGCGAGAACAATATAAAGGAAAGCAAAGAGGATTTGTTAAATCCATATTGGGATTAATTAATTAGTAAAATGACCTAATTTCAATCCTTACTTTGCATCTTTTCCACCTTAAGCAACTCTTTGTCCCCTTTAAGAATATATGATATGTTTACACACCAGATGCCTACCCCCACCACTAATTTATATGCTCTTCCCTAATCACTAGAGAGTTTCAACCTATCTTTTATTTTATAATCCATCAACTTATCTTTTAAAATAGCATACATTGATACATATATATAATACGTATTTTAGAATTCTAGTAGTAGGAGTAGTACCATACATGGATCTAAAAGGGAACCAAAAAGAAGTATATATTATTTCTAGTGTTATGTTGAATTGGCAATGGCAAATAACTAATTGTCAGTGCTACTGCCAATTTAGCAGCTAGTTTAATTATATAAAACTCTAAGGCCCTTTTTTCTTTTTTCTTTTTCTTTTTAATAATTAAAACTCTAAGGCTTAAGCATGCACAGTAAGTAGGAAGGACAAAATTGGAGAATAGTTAAAGGACTGTCTATATTTGTATGTAGGTTTTTTTATAGGAAAATACTAAAGTTGTTATCAATTTTACCACAAAAAGATTCATAAACTAATGAAATAATGAATATGATTGGTATTACATCAACATATAAATAAAATTTTAAATTATTCTATTATTTATCTTTAAAAGTTGATACATTTATAAGTCTTATATTATAACATTTCTTTCGAGTAAACTTTAAGAAATTGTCCAACTTTCAAAGTAAAAATCTCACATTTTGGATCCCTTCTTTTTATGAGTACTCATGCCTACTCCTCCAATGCCTTCCTTTCCTTTTCTCAAAGAAAGAGAGGGGAAAATTCATAAACTTAAAGGACAGAAATCAGTACATTAATTGTACGTTGAATATAGAGAGTTTATTCTCATTTCCAACAAATTGGAACAGAGATAAAGGAAGAAGTTATATAAGAATCTTAGAATATTCTAAATGTGTTACTTCTTGTAAATACTATTTTTATTGTTGGTACATTGTAATTGACATCTTACGATTCAATTAACCAAACTGTGCTTATAGTTTTTTAAATGAACCAATGGGCCAAGTTGATTAGCTTTTCCTCATAGTGAACTTTTGGGTAATATATGTTAAATACATGTAGCTATCAATTGGCAAATTCTTCTCCCTCCTCTTTGATTAAACTGTAATTGAATCAATCTTGGGTGTGAATTCGAAACCCCAAAGAAACAATGTGAAAATTCGTTGAGTTCATGTCAGAGCTTGCTTTATTTAATAATTTTTACCTTATATTATAGTGGTTTGGATAAGCATTATTATTAGCTTAGGTGTTCAAACTTTTTTAGGCTTTTAATCAGAGAACATGGACGAGAGCAAAGACAAACCAATCACAATTGGGTTATGTGTGTGTTTGTCTGTCCCCCGTGCATAATTAGGCACCATAATAGATTTCTTATACATGACTTTATTGCTTGACACCTGTCCATTATTATGATATAATTGAACTATGCTTTAAGGTAATGGGAAATGCTCTTCAAAAAAAAGGTAATGGGAAATGTTTATGAGTGACTCTTGCTCTTTTTGGAAGAGTAATAGTATTTTTTTTTTATTTTTTTATTTTTTTTAGAAAGAAAGAGTGATAGTATTCATTGTCAACATAATTTGAAAATTTTCGATTAATATAAGGATGGGGAAATGAGCGGTAACACAATTATTGGAGATTAAGATATTATTACAATATCATTAATATTGACTATTTAAATATTAGTTAAGGATGAGATGAGTTTTAGAATTGAATCTTACCGCCAAAGGTCTTATAGTTGAATTGACACCCCCTCATGCACAAAGTGTATGGGGTTTAGGGGGGAAAGGGTTCGAACTGCGGGGTTAGTAACATGTTGTAATTATCTCGCAAACAAAAAAAAATTGAATCTTACCTAAAACAATTACTAGTTTTATTTTTATTTTTTATTAAATAATAACCAAGCTCGATTAGAGAAATGACTCAATAAAGTAGTATTTCATGAAATCTTTTCAAAAGATATGAGCTATTAAATTTAGATTAAGAATCTGTGACGCAAGTTATACATTTTATAAATCTGTGTTTCTCTTTTACTTAACCATTTATATAAATAAGATTATTAAGAAAATAAAAAACGACAAGATTCAAGTACACGAGGATTGTACAGAGGAAACCCACCCAACAATAAGAAAGTGTTTAACTTTCACTAGACATAAAAAAGGAAACCTAGCAAAGTGTGAAAACAAATTTTTTTTTTTTTTTTGTAAAAAATGAAAAATGAAAAAAAAGAAGAAATTTATGAATAAATCTAAAATACAAGTGGAGGGTTCTAATAAAAAGCCTTTAAAAATGAATTCTTACAAGACTGAAAAAGACTACCACAATAAGTTCTAGATAATTCGACCCAACTGGAGTGCTAATAGAGAAAATAGACTAGTGAAATTGACGTCTTATAAATTTGTAGTTTTAGAAGAATGTGGAATTCAAGTACAAAGCTATTTACAATTATATCCATCTCAAAAAATTTTCTTTGATCAAAATGAAAGATAATTAACCAGAAACTCACCCATCTTATAGAATTCATTTCTTTGTCAAGGAAATTAATTTTCATAGAAATCCCCGATCAGACCAATAAAAAATAGGGCTTAGTTTTTTTTAATATATATATATATATATATATATCTCGAATAGAATTTCGACAAAAACGATAAGAATGCATCAAGTTGTTTGAAAATAAGGTTCTAGAGAAGTGGATATTGGTGTACTAAATAGTTATTCAACTATCAGCTACTTGGATCAAAGGACTAGTGAAGAAATCTGGGGCCTTCTAAAACTACTTGTCATGACTCTTGAGTACAGGAAATACTTAAAGTTGACTTGAAATCAGCTTGGCTAAAAGCTACTTGAATATTTGTTCACTCTACTCCATTAAACAAGATCTACTCTATTTTAAGATTTAATTATGCAACAGATTTTATTACTAAGCAATGTCTATAAACTTATATATTAAACTATAATCATTGTTAGGGTTAGATTTGAAATGCAGCATTTTTTGAGTTTGGAGGATGTTGTGTTGTCCACTCAAAATAATAATTTGGTCACATTGGGCTGAAATTAAGAAATGGTGGTGCAAAAAAAGAAAGGTAAAGATAAAGTTAGAATCCTCTAATATAATCATCAACGATTCAACATAAACAGGTTCCTCTTGATCTACTCTACAATCTCCAATGAAGCATGCCATGGATTTCTCCCACCAGCCCCTTAAACCAGGAATGCCTTTTACTGTCGTCACTATACTAAAGGCAACAATTTTTTTAACAAAAAATTAAAAAGTTAAAAATAAAAGAGACAAGAATTGTTTAAAATATAAGTTGGGTTTGAGAGAGAGAGAGATAGAGTAGAATGATTGGTACACAGCAGGGCTAGTGATGTGTACGCCCCATGTGGACACCAAATTGTTACTTGGCCGCCTATATATATAGGCTGCACAAATTAGAGACCTCATTAGCATCAGATAGAAATAAAATAAATAGATTTGCAAACAAAATGACCCAACAAGTTGAAGTTGAGCCACACTCCTATTCTTTGCCTCTTCTACCAATCTTATAGGATTTAGCATTCTTTATGTGGAGGGGTACCCTACAATTAACTTTAGATTACTAAAAGAAATGCAACTAAGGTTTTGTTTATTTTAGGTGGATACCTTAAAAAAATGCATTAAATGAAGCATCTTGGGTTGGAATCCATGTGAGGACAATCATGGGCAGACGGGAAAAAAAATTTTAAGCCTGCTAAGTGCTTAGCCTTGGAGGCTAATATAATTCACAATTGCTTCCATGTAAGCATATTGATTTTGTATTAGCTCGAATAAATGTGAGGGAAAGCTGAGTGGGATTTTGGTCCCCCAAGTTATACTTTATTTTGAACTCATTTGATGCTTTGTTAGCCGTTTGATCTTATATGACTAGGACTTCTTTTATTGGTTATGTGGACCTAGTTATTACTCCATGAAGCTTGAGAGTTGAGATTTAGACCCACTGGACCCTCATTTTCCTTCTTCTTTTTCCTTTCTTTTTTATACTTCCTTTGCAGAAGAAGGTAGGACACAATTTTAATGCGGCATTCACCATTAGACAAAGGACACATTCAACTGGGACCTAACCATATATAACACCATCTTCTTTACATGAAGAGTTATAATATATGTCATTTTAGTATTGAATTTGAGCCACAACTTGCTCAACATATATAATTTTTAAAAATATCTTAAAAAATATTCCAAGACAAGTATATTAGTTCTCTATCAGGCCGATAACTCCAATTTGTGATAATAATACACCATGCATGTGTACAAAGAGAATTAGTAGTTAGTTTGACTTGTTTTTGGTGTTCGCGGAGCATTAAACACGACACATATATGATACATGGTAAAAAAAAATGAACACGTGTCAGATTCGTGAAAGAAAGGTGTATGTAAATTTTTTAAAAATAGAAATCTAAGGAAGAAAAGAACTTCTTTAACACGCAAGATACCTCCTAATTTAACGGCTCAGATTTGGAATATAAACTCACAAAAGCAAGTCATTTAAATGGCATAAGATTGGTCAAACTGAAAGGCTAACCAGTAAACAAGTCAAAGTCCATGTTACTACAAATCTATTAGCCAGTGGTAACCCAATTATTGATGAATTTAGTGCATAAATTAGTTCAACGGGGGTACCACATAATAATGTTCGTAGTAGATTGCACGATGGCTAGATGATTTCCAGATCGGAGGTTCTAGAGATTGGAAAATGTAAATTAATAATAACAATTGATTAATCAATATATAGTTAGAGCCTCAGGAATTTAAAAAATAAAAAAGTGAAAGTAGAAGAAAACCAATGATGTAAAAAAGAATATATACTAATACGATGTAGTGATGTACAGTTAGTCAATTGATACTGTCATGGCCTATAGTATTTAATTTATTGCTAAATTACTGATAAAAAAGAAAAAAGAAAAAAAAGTAAATGCATTTTTTTTCCCCCCTCAAAAAAAAAAAAAAAAAAAAAAACTATATATATTATATAAGTTTTGATATAAATGTCACAAGTCTTGTAACTTGGGAAAATTGTCTTATTTTCTTTATAAAAAGAACTATGGTTTAAATTTCCCTGTTCCACTTGATGTAACAATCATGAATCGTATATTTAGAATTTTATATAAGGTAAGAGTTATTGGAAAGGAAAGATGGTATTAGATTTCACGCAACAAAACTCGATTCTCATTGGTTGGATATTAGATGGTATTAGTTTTTGATTGATCAAAAACTCGTCATGTATAACGTGGATGGTCATCGTTATTGCATAGCAAAATCCCTTGATCGTTGTTGTGGAAGGGCATTCTAGCATTCGTGAAACCAAAAATTTTCTTTCATTAGTAACACCACTGGCAACTTCTGTCATGGAATCATTGGAATGCATTTGTTATGTCACATATTTTGTCCTCAAAAACTTGATATCGCCTCTGCAACTCATTTTAAAAGACGACAAAGAATGACCTTCCGTTTTAAACAAAAAATAGTTTTAGTAACATATATATATATAAACTGCCATAATTTTTGTCACAACTATTTTATATGTTAAATTGTGACTGACTACTTGTCATTTTCACATGAATCCATTACTTTTTCTTTACCATTCACAACCGGCCACATCAAAAGTTGTGATACACGTTCCATTTGAGGTGTTAGAATTTTTCTTCAAACAATAATCGAATCACAACGATATCACATACGATACGACCAACAAAACATATCGTCCTCACAGATCTGACATGTACGATTTTCTGACAAAGCTCTCTCTCTCTCTCTCTCTGTGATAGCTTTTGCAAAGACCAATAATGGAGTTCTGTCTCAGTAGTCAGTAGCTCTACAATGGTCCTAGACATAGTTCAATTCGACCCTCTCTTCCATGCAACCTCTGCTTTTCTCAGAAGGTAATAGGGACCCTAGCTATTATCATTTCAGATGCCACAACAAACAAAAGGGTCTGCATTATTTTCCAAGGGAGAGTCTGAAACATATATATATATATATATATATATATATATATATGTATATGTGTCACAGATATACATGTATATTAAGGGTATGTTTGAGATTCGCTAATTTTGCTAAAATTAAAATTTTTTTGTTGAAAGTATTATAAATAAATGTAAAAGTTAGCTAAAATAGTACTGTGAGAACCATAAATAGTACCAAAAAGGCTCATGAATAGTAACAAAAATAAGTTGACTTTTTAATTTAGAGCCAGTGTATGTTTGCGTAGAGGCCAGTGTACAGCACTATTCACGACTCAGTCAAAAACGTAAATACCAATGCATTTTTGGGTCACATGATACCATTCACACTTTTAAAAATTATTTTGCTACAGTATTTTCAGTAATAAGTTTTTAGTTTTCAGCAAATAAACGGTATTCAAACTGGCAAAAATTATTTTTGTTAACTTATTTTACTATTCTGCTTATTTTTGCTACTATTCATAGGCCACACTTTTTGGTACTATTCATGAGTTTCATGTACTATTTCAGCTAATTTTTACCTTTATTTACAATACTTTCAGTAAAAAGTTTTCAGTTTCAATAAAATAAGCGGATCTCAAACAGACCCTAATAGTTGTTTTATACTTAATAACCATATATATTAGATTATATAAAATCAAAGTCTAATTAATAAGATCTTATGAGCCATGCCATTACCATGATGTTAGCAATAGCTGTCAAAAGCACGCGAGGATATAAATATATAACAATGTCTTCAACTTACTTGTGAAAATAACATTTTATTCAAGACAAGCACTTAATTTTTTTTTTTTTTTAATATTGAGATTAAATATGGCATTTTCTCTCTATATTCTATATATGAGGATGTGGGGTAGGGTTAATGTTAGATTACTGACCAACAATACGAAGTTAAGCATAATTAGTTGTTGAACCGTGTTTAGAATGGCTGAATTTCGTTTTCATCAGTCAAATTGAGGTTGATGACAATTTATAAGAAGACCCAACTTTTTTTAAAAAAAAAATTTTATGAAGTTAGAAGACCAACTGTTCACTAAGCATATTCGAACACCTTCATTAAACATTACTAATGTGATGTGAAAGAATTTATAAACAAATAAAATAAAATGTGAAGTGGGTGCAGGAACAAAGATACTGAGATTTTTTTTTTGTTCTCCATGAATTTTGGTTAAAATATTATTTATACCCATTAATTTGGGACCTTTTTTAAATCGATCATTTAACTTTTGAAACTTGTAATTTATTATTATTATTTTTTTGAGGAACTTGTAATTTATACTATTGAGTATATTACAACATTCTCAATGTGTCCATTCTATCAACATATGTTAGCATATTGGTGTTAAAAACGATATCATTTTAGATACGGTATAAAAGAAGGGGGGAAAAGACGTTGTTTTTAGGTGGGTTAATAGTGAAAATGTAATGAATTGTGGTAGAAGGGATATATTGACATTATTAATTTAAAATAGTCGATGGAAAAAATTGAAATATTTAGAAGTTAAGGAACCAATTTAAATGTCACTCCAAAATTTGGTGTATAAACTTTTTACTTTGAAAATTTCTAAGCAATTTCTGAAAGGGAAATTAATCTCCAATTGCCAGTTGGCAACATTTTATGAGGGACATTTGTATGTCGATCAAGTCCTTTTTTTTTTTTTTTTTTTCAGTTTCTGATGCTGAAGGGCTCAACATCATCATGATCTGATTTCATTTCACTTTTTTTTTTCTTTGTGGGGTCTAAAGATCATTTTACACAGTTGATGCATGTTTTGGTTTCACAATTTGTTGGGAAGTGCTAGTGGTGGCTTTTTTGTTAATGGACACATTTTATAGAGATATTGCAATGTTATTAGTATTTAATCATATGATTCAATATTGTTCAACCCCTGCAATTGATGATAAGCTTAGTCGGGTTTGTTGGTCCTCCACTAATACCATGTCGCATTATGGTGTTCAAAGATCCAAATCAGGCTAAGAGTTGGATCGATTGTGTAATAAGGATTTTCAAAAGCTTGAAATCCACTAGCCTAAAAATAGGCATCACAAAAAAACCCGTGTTACCTAATCCGCCTTATCCTATTTAGGTTTTTCCCATCTCGAAGAGGTGTCACGAAGGGAAAACTCCTGAGACGCACCCAAATCCATAATATACTTAAGTGTCAGCTTGTGATTAGTGCACCCAAATATACTTTTTCACCAAGAACCCATGGTGATCATGTGTGTAAACACTGATATACAATCACGAGTTTGACACCCAAACATGTTATCAAAATGAGTGTGGATTTGGGTGTCCTTAGGCGGATTGGTCATGAAGAGGATAGATCGAGTTATTCTAGAACTACAACTAATTCCATACCTATTTTTACAATTATCTTATGTAGCAAACTGTAACTGACTGTATATCACTTTTACATGAACCCACCACTTTTTTCCACCACTTACAATTAGCTAAATCACTTCCCTTTAATTTTGCAAAAGGGTGAGTTTTAGAGGCTGTTTGTCCACTTTTTTTTGGTCACTCAATTTCCGTCACTCATCACTCATCACTTATCACTCAATACTCATCACTCATCACCCATCACCCATCACCCATCACTTAATACCCGTTTGGCACATCACTGAAATACAATCACTTAACATTTTTCACACTATTTTGTGGGCCCCAGCTCTGTCACCCACTGCAGCTTTTTTTTTTCCTTTTTTTTTTTTTTTTTTTTTTTTTTTTTTTTTCACTGGGAAATTCACCGTTCCCAGTGAAAAAAAAAAAAAAAGAGGAAGAAACCCAGGGCGTTGAACCCAGGTGGAAAAAAAAAAAAGAAAGAAGGAAGAATAGGGACGGTGAACCCAGGTGTGAAAAAAAAAAAGAAAAAAAAAAAAAAGAAAGAAGGAAGAACCCAGCCAAAAGAAGAAAAGAAAAAAAAAGAGAAAAGAAGATAAAGAGGGAGCAAAAATCTGACTGTGGGCCCGGCTATGTGATGTTATTTACAAGTTTGCCATTGAAAATTGAAAACTGAAAATTGAAAACAGCCAAAAGTTGTTTTCAGTTTCCATAACTCATAACTCAAAAAGTAGAGAATTGAGTATTGGAAACAGAGTTATGGAAATAGAGTATTGGTGCAGGCAAACGAGTATTTTGCTATGGGTCCCACCATTTTTGAGAATTGAGTTATGAAAACTGAGAATTGAGTCATGAAAATACCCAATCCAAACAGCCTCTTATGCACTCAGTACAGCATATTCTATCATCATCCAGCCCTAAAACTCATCTGGTTGTTTTATTCAGGCAATGACATGTTCAACAGTCTGTTTCTGTTCTCCAGTTTCAATTTTTGGCTTAGTTCAATGAACCTGAAAAGAGCCCTTTTATGCTTCAACTTCTGTAATTTGTGGTCTGAAGGTTTCCATCAGTTTTTATTCTATGAAAATATACCTAAATTTTTATTCAAAAAATATTTGAGCTCTTATTTTTAATATGAGGTTTATTCTATATGCTTGGGAATCAGAATGATATATTTAAAATATAAGTTAGTAACATTATGGAAATTTCAGTCTGCATCAAGTTGGTTTGGACTAGAAGTAAAAAGGCAAGGATTGAATGATTAATAAATTGCAGACTGAAATCTTCATTATGGTTACAAAACGTTTGAAAGTCAGATATGAGAATACATCATGGCACAGAATTGCAGAAGTAAACTCAGGATCTTCCAAAGGCATATTCCCACAATTAAACATTTCATTATACTAATAAGTTGTTATAAAGCTCATGATGCTTTAGTGTTAAAGGTCCTTATAATGTGGCTTGGGATTAAAAAAAGATTGAAAAGTCATTTAGGTAATAACATCCTAATCCATTCGTATTATCATAGGAACCTTATTTAGGGGTTTAGTTAATTTAATAGATGAGAAGAGATGGTACAGTAACTAAGTCTAAGTCCTCAATGTCAACATCAAGCTTACCCATCTTCTTGGTCATATTCACCAGAGCAGTCATCAGCATCAAACTAGTGGGTTTACTAACTTTAATGACAGTGTAAAAGCTGGATTACTTTAATTTATTTCTAGGCTATCTACAAATAGAATCTCAAAGGGCACAGTTCAACCAGCCAAAAATTATCGTCCAAAGTGATTCTTTGACAAACCTTTCTGCGGGCAAGTAATTGCAAAAGTTGGCTCGCTAAAGTAGAACCTGCTTATCATATTTAATCCTCTCTTCTATGATTAACATTCTTTCTCAAACAATTGGTAGAATGTGATATTCCATCCATACAGTGATACAGAGTAAAAGCAAAGGATGACACATGCAATGATGCAATTTAAAGGACATATTGTACCCCGGAGGCCCGGATTATGTGAATTAAATTGTATAAATGGGTGTGGCGAGGTCATGTAACAAATCCTACATTAGGTGTTTATTAGGTTGAACTGGACCGTGTTAAAAAAAAAAAAAAAAGAAGGTCAAACTAGACTATAGAAGTAATTACAAGGAATTTGAATTGTAACTTGATTAGCCCTGGAGTACTATAGTGTATATATGTAAAGAGTTTTCTCCAGTCATGATAAATACATTCTCCCGAGGTTTGATGTGATGAATAAGGTTTTTGCCGTATATTTCACTTATATCCTCCTTTTAAATTGTATCATCAAATTTAAAAAAAAAAAAAAAAAATAGTAGGATAAATTTGGAATTATAGAAGGTGGAGAGTTATATAGGACTAGCTAATGGAAAATGGCAGAATTCAGGAAATAATTATGTAACTAAATATATTTTGTACAGTCAGTCAAACCAAGCTTCATAATCATCCTTTTTTCTGAGTCAAATTACAGAAGGCAAGACTTTGAATTCACATTCTATGATCTCCCCTGTCATTTCATGGAAGCATTGTTGAAACTTGAAAGGAGGCACCACTATGTTGGGATGGGACCCTCATTGACCGTCTCTTTTAGAGACTTTGACACAGAATGAACAAAATAAGAAAGGCTAGGTAGGGTCTCAATGCCATGAACTCTTAGAAGTAAACTGGATCCATGAACAAAATCAATTTATTTATTTTTCTTTTATGTGTCCTTGTAATTTTAGCTATAATGTCATTTAAAGTTTGTATCCATCAGTCCATAGGCAAAAACCTACTTGTTTTCCTGAATCTGACAAGTCATACCCATTAGACATGAGTCTGTAACAATATAATCCAAAATTCCATTCTTAGCAAATAAGCCCACAAATACACAAGAACAACAAAGAGAAATTTGGCATGAATGTTTTATTCACTGAAAAAAATCACTAAATCTGAATCATAAAAAAAATGATGAAGGGAACATTGCCTTCAGGACTCATTATAGCACACTTGATTGCAATACTCATGTAAACGCTTTATCCTTCCAACAACTTTAACATCTCAAAATTGATGATTCTAATTATAGAAAGGTGAAGGTGGGGTTGAGTTTTATTTAGGGTGTGAAGGGGGCAAAGACAACCACTGAATTGTGCCCACCAAAGCCAAATGAGTTCGAGATAGCTGCAGAAAATCGACAATTTTGATTAGTCAAATGTTGGAATAAATGTACCATAATGTCATCATTCAGATACTATTAACATAAAATGATAAAAAGAAAAACTGCTTCTTGTTGCAAAATATTATTGAAAGCAATTCATCAACTTCCCTACAAAACAAACACACGCACAAAGGTTATTGACATACCAACATTCACTTCATGCTTCTTCTTTACGTTTGGGACAGTGTCGATTGTAACATCAGGCTCCAAGTTCTACAAAAGAAATAAAAATATATGAACATGAAATGCATTAAGAAACCATTGGAATTAGCTAAAATGATGCATATGAATATGAGAAATCAAGGAATATGGTGTAGTACATTTTGGTTAATAGTTGGATGCAACCAGCCAGTGTTAATTGCTTTTATAGTTGCTATGGCCTCCAACCCACCAGCAGCACCAAGGCCATGTCCAATCATTGACTGAAACAAGGAAAACAACAACAAATTAGCTATTTTTCACTTTAGACCATTTAATTTGGTTAATATGTTCTCATTAAAAGACTTGAATTGGTTTCACATGGAATGGTCTTAAGGTTTCTTGCCTTAGTCCCATTCATCTTTATCTCTGATGTGTCCTTGAAAACCTTCTTGATTGCATTGACCTCAGCCAAATCCCCTGCTAGTGTAGATGTTGCATGAGCATTCACATAGTTCACCTGCAAATCATAAATTTAAAATGATTATATATATCAGAATGTATATGACCTTATAGAACATCTCAATATAGATGTTGAGAAATACTTTAGCCTTGAGGTCAATGAGTAGTTTTACCTCTTCAGGAGAAACTCCAGCATCTTCTAAACTCTTCTTTATACAAGATGAAACTCCAAGGCCATCTGACCTAGGATCAGTCATGTGATGAGCATCACATGTTATAGCACCACCTAAATACTCTGCATATATTTTAGCTCCTCTTTTCATTGCACTCTCCAAGCTCTCCATAATCTTTTTGGTTTACAAAAAATTAGTATTGTTAGAAGTATAAGATTTAGACAAACTATTGTTAGGAAAGGAAGAAAATACATGAGCTAAATCGCATTAAATTGAAAGAACATTGTATGATTGTATAAGTACCAGCACTCCAGCACCCTCTCCCATGACAAAACCATCACGATCTTTGTCCCATGGTCTCGAAGCTCCCTGGGGTTCGCCATTTCTCTGAGACAAAGCCCGGCAAGCTATAAACCCAGCAACCCCAGTAGGCATGACTGCAGCCTCAGTCCCACCAGCTACCATGATTTCTGCCTCACCTTTTCTAATGTGATTAGCAGCTGAAAAGAAGCAGTAATTTGCCGTTGCACAAGCAGTTGAAATGGAGTAATTAGGTCCCATTAAGCCAGTGTCTATAGCTAACAATGCTGAACCCATGTTGGTGATAGAATAAGGAATGAAGAATGGTGTGATTTTCTTATATCCCTTGTGGATTAGAGCTTCCACTCCAGTGCTGAATGCTGTTAAGCCTCCCATGCCTGTTCCCACTAGAACTCCAATTTTTGTTCTGTCCATCTGCAGGGCATGCAAAATGATAAATCTATAATGCTTAATGTACAAGCTGATAAAACTACAATGTGCTGCTCATAGAATGACTAACTTTTTCAAGAACTTCAGTTCCAAGGTTGGCATCTTCAAGGGCCCTCTTGCCGCCAACTAAACAGTACCTCCAGGAATCATCAAGCCGGCGATCATTCTTCCCATCAATGTAGCCTTTGGAAGAAAAATCACGAATCTGACCTGCAAACCGGACGGAGAAGTTTGAAGCATCAAACCTGTCAATTAGGCTAATCCCACTCTCCCCCTCAAGAAGTTTGTTATAGAATGTATCAATATCATTCCCAAAAACCGAAACAAGGCCCATTCCTGTTATGACAACACGTTTTTTAGGATCCGTTTCCCGTGTGGGAGCTGAAATTGTTGAAGCTTGGGCCTTAATTATTCTGCATTTTGGAGCTAAGAATGGGAAATCAAAAACAAGTTAGTAATAATCCAAGATAATGTCCTGCTAGACGTCAAGCTTGAAAGAAACATGTATACTACATAATCAACCATTACAAAAAAAAAAAACAACAGAGTGGCTGAATTAAAAGAAGATAAATCAAGAATAAGCACATTTAGAAATTGCAAACAGTATCTATAAAGAACAACATTAAAGTGCACCAGCCAAAACGGTGGCTAATAAATGTTGCAATTAGGGAGACAAAGTGAGGGTGGAAATTAGTCAACAAAATATAGCTAGAGCATGATGTTGCTGGCCCCTATTAGTTTGATGAGGCATTGCGAAATACTCATTCCATGTTGCTACAATGATGGAGAGAGTTCCAGATACTCCCATTTCTGTCTTTGCAAACAAGGTAAGGAAAGATAGGATAGACAGGGATTGGATATACTTCATCTACAAGGTACACAATTTAAGAGGTGTAAAACCCAAAATATTGTTTTGGCTTTTTCTCAATATCAGATACATTTTACATCAGAGAACTTCATTCTCATGGTTGAGTGATATACATTTTACCAAGTACACCAACCAAGTGCACAAGACCTTAAATTGTCATTTAAAGAGCAACCCAAAAAGTTTATAGAAAGAAGTAGAACTCACCAAAGAGAGATCATTAAAAAGAGAGATCACCAAAGTAGAACTCACCTAGTGAGGTTGCTAAATTGACAAAAAAGACAATTTAGCAACCAATTCTCCAAAATTGTGGCTACAGCAAAGCAGCTAAACTTTAAAAAAATTTAACTTTGAGCTACAGTTGGCTGCTATATGCCATCTATAGTGGTCCACCCCAAAACTCAAAACAAAAAATAATATTTTAATGTGGAGTGTTGAAAAAAAAAGTATTTTAATGTATTGATGGTTGTAGATTGTTGGTTATTGTATTAGATATATTATTTTATTGTGTTATTTATATTATTTTAATGTGTTGAATGTTAATATAAAACCTTTGTTGTAGGGTGTATTATAAAGTGAATTGTTAAAATAGATAAAGTAGTATTTTGAGTTGCTAAAAGCTAAATTTTTTAGATTCTTTAGTGTGAATGCTCATCCAATATCAACTATATCTGCTCTCATCTATATCTATATATTACTAAAAGCTGAAGCGTAGCGTTTAATGTTGTTGCTCTCATGTTACGCCACATCAGCTGGCACGTCATTATTTTTTTTTTATAAAATAATTTGTCTTACAATTTTAAAATGGTTTTTACAATTTTCAGCCTTATAAATGCAGCTCACTACTTATTTATTTATTTTTACTATCACCCTATAATAAATCTTCCACTATCATCCTATAAAAAATCCAGCTCACTATTTACTTATTTACTTCCACTATCACCCTATAATAAATCTGTATAATTAATTCAGCCCACCTCTTATTTATTTAGTTCTACTATCAAGCCCAACGCAGAGCTTTTTCAGTTCAGCTTTAAAGTTTTTTTTGAGCCTTTTCAGCTTAAAGGAAGAAAAAAAAAAAAAAAAGTTGAAGCCTTTCAAGCTTTAGGATTTTTTTTCCCAATTTTTCTATAATTGTTTTTAACATTTATTTTTTTAATATTACACTTCTTCAACCTTTCTCTCTCCCTTACCATTTTATCTCCCCATTACTTCTTCAATCTTTCTCCCTCCGTTACCTTTTCATCTCCCCAATACCCTCTACATTAATATCATTCTTCCACTATCACCCTATAATAAATCTTCCACTATCACCCTATAAAAAATCCAGCTCACTATTTACTTATTTACTTCCACTATCACCCTATAATAAATCTGTATAATTAATTCAGCCCACCTCTTATTTATTTAGTTCCACTATCAAGCCCAACCCAGAGCTTTTTCAGTTCAGCTTTAAAGTTTTTTCTGAGCCTTTTCAGCTTAAAGGAAGGAAAAAAAAAAAAAGTTGAAGCCTTTCAAGCTTTAGGATTTTTTTTCCCAATTTTTCTATAATTGTTTTTAACATTTATTTTTTTTAATATTACACTTCTTCAACATTTCTCTCTCCCTTACCATTTTATCTCCCCACTACTTCTTCAATCTTTCTCCCTCTGTTACCTTTTCATCTCCCCAATACCCTCTACATTAATATCATTCTTCCTTTTTCCCTTCATCTTCATTTATTTTTGTCTCTTCTTATTCACACTCTCTTACTATAAATTTGTCATTATCTCTTCTATTCTATGTATATTTTTCCCTCACAAACAAACAAACGTTGAAGCCTTTCAAGTTTTAGGATTTTTTTTTTCCAATTTTTCTATAATTGTTTTTAACATTTATTTTTTTAATATTACACTTCTCCAACCTTTCTCTCTCCCTTACCATTTCATCTCCCCACTACTTCTTTAATCTTTCTCTCTATCTTACCTTTTCATCTCCCCACTACTCTCTACATTAATATCATTCTTCCTCTTTCCCTTCATCTTCCTTTTATTTTTATCTCTTCTTATTCACACCATCTTACTATAAATATGTCACTATCTCTTCTATTCTATGCATAGTTTTCCCTCACAAAAAAAAAAGGTTCCCTCTCTCTCCCTCTCTCTCTCTAAATTTTTTGGTGGATTTTTTTTTATTTTTCTTGCATCTCTACTTTAGGTGATAATTTTTTATATTCTTTAAAACTCTATTTTGGGTTAGTGTGATTTAGTTTTTTTTTTTTTAAATTGTTTTTTTTTAATTTTTTATTCTCTTTTATTGTTAAATGTTATCCTATTGCGTTCTAAAGAATTAAATATAGCATATAAAAATATAATATTATTCTATTACATAGCATGATTTGGATAATTTGCTATTTATTCTGTTACATAGCATGATTTTTTATAGTGCTCAATTTAGATATTAAACTATGAGACTTTATTAATTTTTGTTTATTTTCTAATCCTTTGTGGTGGGCAAAGTACTCTATAATGCCATTTATTTAAAGAAAAGCAAATGTTAGCCAAACGAAAATAATTGGATAGGTGACAAATTTTAACTTTTGCAATTTTATTTTAATTATTATTATTTTATAACAATGCATGAATAGAAATTTAATTCTTAGATTTTGCTAATAATTGTTTATTTGATAATATGTTTTGGGTGGCCGAAATTATAATTTCTACAAAGAAAATAACCTTAATAGATTATCAAAAACAAAATTTTATCCCAATATTGGTTTAATTAATCATTGTTAAGTTTTATTAATTTTTTTAAGTTTAAGTTTTTTTGGTGTTTTGGATTGTTTCTATATTACATTTATGATTGTTCCTATAATAAATAAAAATATAATTACGAAATATATTACTCATTATTAGATTAGTTTAAATTGTAAAAAAAAAAAAATTAATAAAACCACAATAAAAATAATTATCACGCGCAACGCGCGGGTTCGCGGCTAGTACCAATAAAAGACGTAACAAAATTCGGTAAAAGCAATACATAATAAATAGGAAGATAGGAACTTTACAAGGGGGAAAAAAAGAACATAGGACTGAAAAGTCACAAACATTCAAGAAAATCTAATGGCCAATTGAGATTAGGCCTAATTAAAAAGTAGGTTTGGAAGATAAAGCAATTCCTTTTTTAGCTTTTTAGTGGCTTCCCTTCTATTTTATAATCACATGGATCTCTTCCAAAATCACTACAGGTTTGGTTTTCCATGCTTAGTAAACTACATTGATGCTTAACAAACATTATACTCTCTAAGCAAAAAAAAAAAAAAAAGCACATTTAAAACTTGGAAACCATAGAATCTTACCTCTAGTAGAAATCAACCAACTTGCACTGGGCCTCGTTGAAGCAATTGGCATGTTGGCACTTGGCCTAAGCCCACTATACTGAACCAAAGAAGCCCCATTACTTCCAGACTCTCTAGCTCTAAGCAGCACACCAGAAGAAGAAATACCAGCTGCAATGCCTGCCATCTCTTTTTCTCTCTTGCTTTTTTGCTAAAAGGGGTAGGATAGATGTGATAGATATAGAGAAAGTGGGATCAAAGCATCGGGTTTTCAGTGAAGACTGCTAACTAAGACAACTCTTTTGTTGTTGTTGTTGGCTTTTGTATACTTGGGTTGGAAAGTCCGCTACTTCTTTTTATGCTTTTTTATAGGTAGTGAAACAAAACCTTGGCGATGATAGCAAAACAATGGCTTTGAATTTCCCTCACTTTCTTTCAACCTCTTAACTACTTCAAACAACCACGTAGTAAGTGTGATCGGACACTGCATGTGTGTACTTTGATGAGCTTAAACTGTTCTTGCGGCTGTTAACTTGTTGCCTCTATGTTTGGTTGAGAAAGGATAGGACAACTGTTTTATTACAACATTTTTTTCCTAATGTGAATGCATACTTGCCTGCAAAGATATTGACTCTTCTATTTCTATTATACATCCGTCACAACTCACAACAAATCGAATCAAAATAATGACAGATGTTACAAAAATTTGAATGATGCTACAGCTATTATAATTTTATTACCTACATCTTACAAATTGATGTATAACAAAAACTAAATTCAATATATTTTATCTATAATTGGAATAGAGCTCTTTGGTGTCCATTTTATTATAATTTCAAATATAACATATTAATTAATTGAAAGTGATTGAATCAAAATCCAAAATAATGAGGATTAAAAAGTAAATTGAATAAACCTGGCACCTCCTGGAGTACTCTATGATTTAAATCACCATTCCCATATTTGTAACTAATTATAAATATGAAAAAAAAAAATCAATAACTCTCAAAAAGATTCTTGCTCTCCGATTTTTTATCTTTTAAAAATAACCCTATTATTTAATTTAATGAGATTTAATACAAATTCAAAATAATAATGATATATAAAAATAAAGTGAATAATTTAATATCACCCAAAAAAAAAAAACCCCACTGACACCATTTAGCTCTCTTTCTCTAATTTCGTTTTTCTTTGCATTTAGCTTTAATTAAGGGATAAAACAGAAAGATTGAGAAAAAGCTTCAAGTATTATATGTGAGGAGGAAATAAATTATACAATATTTCGGAAATATAATAATGTTGCACTCTCACATCTCACATAAATAATGAATCTCACCATAAATATATGTGATGAAAAAGTAGTATTATGTTATGGAGTACAATATTATTTTACTCTCGAAATATTATATAATTACTTGTGTGAGGAAACTAATATATATATATATACACACTAATTACATTATTATCATTTCAATTTGTATGCTTTTTACAGTGAATGGATTGTTTTGATATTTTTCTAAACAATTCTTCTACAACTATATAGTTTATCACAACTTTCATATGTATCAACTTGTTATTTGATTACATCACTTATATATGGATTCAACTTAGATAGTTTGCGGAAAATAATACAAATTATACAATCATGATAAGATATCCAATACTTATATTCTTCCAATTCCCCTTAAAAAGGAGCTGCTCTAAAAAAAAAAAAAAAAAACGGCTTTAATTTCTATCGAATTCAACTCCGACAAATTTATTAATTATTCCCACAGCCACAACAAGAACAGGTCTGCGTTAAATATGGGCTCTACGTCTCTTCTCGTGGCTTGCCTAATTAATCTCACGTACCTACTTTCAGATTTTTTTTTTTTTTCCTCAAAAAAATAAAATATCTGTTTCCTTTTCCTATTCTTGCAACCATATCTTTTTATTTATTTATAATTTGATAGTTATAATGGTAGAATAGAAATTTCAATTGTAAATATCTCTATTGGCGTGCATTTGACAGTACCAAATACTAACAAGTTGAGTTACAAAGACCTTAACAACCATACCCCAATTATTACAACTCTAATTTTGTAATAGCCATAAATGGTAGATATAATACTCATCTGATGGTTATATAGTATACAGTCCCTGAATTGGTTCATTTCTGCCATGGTAATCAACATAGCCCATATTTACCTATAATTAATTGAATTCCGATATTCCTCACAAAGGTGTCGTGGTGTAGTTGGTTATCACGTCAGTCTAACACACTGAAGGTCTCCGGTTCGAACCCGGGCGACGCCATTTTCTTTATTGGTTTTTGTTTATTTTCCCTAGACTTACTGAGCTGGGCTTTTCTGTGACTGGCCCATCTAAAATTTTCAAAAAGGTAATTAAATCCTTAATAAACCAACCCAAATTAACTAGGCTCAGACAAAAATTTTAAAGCACCGTAGTGTGATGACCAGCCCAACTAACTTCAATCCCTTCACAACAGCCCAACAATTTTTCCTCCACAATAAAAGAGAGTAAATTTTATTATACCATAAATTATGTTATATCATTATGTAAGGCCTCAGCTTAGGAAGCAAGGGTTTTCCTCCAACCATACACAATCAGTTTCAACAATCCTAGTTTTCCTGGCTAAACAAGTTGGCTACTTTGTAAAATTTTCTGTTTGTAAATAATTGATTTTCCATGCTCCTTTAAATCCAACCATTGGCTATTCAAGCCTCATCTATAAGAGCAAAACTTAGGTACAATTTTCAATATTTAGGCTTAGTAATATTGGTGCATTGACTGATGATTGAATTTAATTGTCATTAGGAGAAAATAACACAATCTAAGGTTCATGGGTTAATACAACCATGTGGCTAAAAGGTTAATTATGGAAATCGTACAACATTGAAGTAATTGTAATTAAGTTCCATTGTTGGAATGCCTCAATGATGACATGTTGTAAGCCAATGTCTCTCACAAACTAGATATAGCCTGCACAGAAGCTTGGCATTTGGTCCTAACATCAAAGACCAATTTCCTTCTTTGACACATTGCTGCAGTAACCCTCCCTATTTCATTTCAATTTATTATCCAAATGCATATGCAATTACTGTCCTCATTAAGATTGCATCCCAATTGATTTTATAGTAGCCACTTGGGAGAGAAATTCCAACTTGTGCTTTCTATTCCTCATACCTTATACTGCTTCTGTTGTGGATTCTTATGAAGTTGTTGATATTCCTGTAGGTACTTCTTAGCCTATTTTGGTATGGCATTTCAATCTGCTAGGTGTCTGCTATGCGTGAAATGATTCCTTTGATTCCAAATGTGCCAGACTATACTGAAAAACAACTCCATTATATCTGGTTCCTTTGCACAAACTTCTGGACTTTGGGAATGCTGGCAGTATAAACTCCACTTGTAGATGTACAACTCCACATAGCATGTATCATTGATTTATCCTATTGTTTTGCACATGTCACATTTACTCTCCACATGAATAGCTTGTGGTTTTTTTGACACATGTTCTCTCCCATAGGAATATTCCCCTGCTCTTATCTTCTTGTTTCAACTTTGAGGCAAGGAAATAGACACTTTTGCCTCTGAACATACCTGAGGAGTGAGGAGCTACCCAGATTAATCTACCTTGTACTTGAAAAGAGTATAAAGGGATTAAATTCAACAAGGATGTGGTGTAAAACCCAAGTTTTACCTTTCCAATCTCAACATGTCACATCATTATATTATATATTAAAGAATAGACACAATCACACTTAATTAATTCTAATAGTCATTTGAAAATCCAACTTAATTGTGAGTTTATTGAGATGTTATTATATGTGATAGGATGTATTAAGTTTTAAGTAAAAAGCTGATATGACAATCTCTTATTGATGACACCCCATCCTTGTAATACATAGTACAAACTAAAAACATCAAAATGTAAAACTAGTACTATTTCATTTGGAGATTCTCATGAATAATGAAATCCTTAGTCCATGTACACCTCTCTCTACCATGCTATTAGCAAGGTTTTCAGACCCGGACCGTTCAATGAACCGTAAAAGGGAGAGGTTCAAGGTTTTTAAGGTCGGACCGAGGTCGAACCGTAATGACGTCATAATTATTTTAATAATTTATTAAAATATAAATTAATATTTTAAATTAATATAAGTATAAAAATGAACTAAAATAGTCCAAATAAATATAGAAATCTAATTTTCAAATGTCTTTTTCATATCATAACTTTTATAAGGCAAATAAAAAAATATTAAATCTTAAGCAAAAATAAATATTTTTTTTTATAAAACTCAATATTGTACATTTTTAATCTTTTTATGAGAACTTATGTCTAAATTATCTCAAGTTATGCTCAAGCCCATTTGACTATCCAATAAATTGTTTCATGCCAAAGCCCATTTGAATATTCAACTATTTATGAAAATTTTTAAAATAAAAAATAAACAAAAGCTAAAAGAGTGGCCGGATAAGGCATTAAAAAATTGATTAGATAAAGAATAAAGTCGTATAAAATTTTGAAAAGAGTAGTACACTTGACAGCATGTATTTAGTTAAATTTTAAAAATAAAAAATAAACAAAGCTTGAAGAGTGCCAGCCAAACCATTAAAAAATTAATTAAACCCAATAAAACTTAAAGAAGAGTGGTTGACAGCTTGCATTTAGTGGGTGACAGAATGCAAGTTGTCAATCACCTTCAAAGAGTCCAAAAGACTCTAGAGTTCACTCAAAGGAAAAACGCAGAAGGGAAAAACTGCAGGAAACAACGAACGAAAAAAACGCAGAGAAAGAAAAAAATGCAGAAACAGCAGTCGACAAAAACGCAGAGAGAGGGAGGGCGAGCGAGACTGAAAAGAAGAATAAGAACAAATAGTGGTGCGATCTCAATGTCTGAGGTTGAAGCTTCATCGGCTGAGCTGTAAGTACCCAAAAAAAAAAAAAAAAGCTCTGAATCACTGAACCTGCAGAACCGTGACAACCGTCCACGGTTTTCAAACCCGTGAGGTTGAACCGCGGTTGGCACGGTTCACTGAGTTTTTCATATAGGCCGGTTTTTGAGGTTAAAAGGACCGTTTTGGTGAACGGTTTCCGGTTATTCCGGTCGGACCGTACGGTCCGGTCCGGTCCGGATTTCACAACCATGGCTATTAGCACATTGATTAGCCTCACAGAAGAAATGCCTAAACTAGAAATCGGGAAAGATTCTTCAACAATCACTTTGTAGTCATTTACAATTGGACTATTAATTAGTCACTAGCGGAAAGTCTCTAATTTTTCTCTCTCAACTCTCTCTCCATTTATTCTCAAACTCTAACCCAAATCCTAAACTCTAGCTAAATCAATTCCAAACCACCGATAAAGATGACATACCTGTTGGAGAGCAGTAGACAGAGGTGTGCTTTTTTTTTTTTTTTTTAAGACTTCTACAACTAATTTTTATCTTTTTATCTCTACAAATATATCATTCTATTGATTTTGGTATGTTTGGTTAAATTTTTTTTGAGGTGATTCATATTTTTTCTAATTTCTATTATAGTGTGATATATTTGTCTAATATAAAACTAAATTTTATAAATTTCAAATTTATTATTCAAACTTCTCATCTCTTAAGGAATAAAGAGATTATCATGATAATTAAAACTCTTCACATAATTACAATGTTATCTTGATCAAAATTAAAATGAAACCAAAGTAATAAAATATAGACTTTATAATAATTTATTCCTCAAAAAATTGGTAGGCACATTTAAATTCATAGCGTTGTAAATTGTGTTTGATACAAAATCAGATTCCTATTTCCAAATAAACTAAATATTAACCTAAACCAAAATCTAACTAAAGCTAAGAGGGAGAGAGAACACTTTGTGATGAGGAATTAAAAAAGCACAACACCTAAACACATTTAAAAAAAATCAAAATAAAAAATCATTAGCCTAAATGAGAGAGAGAGAGAGAGAGAGAGAGAGAGCACATATATTTTTTGTATGAGAAGAATGGATTGAATGGGATAAATGATACCAAATTTATACAAAATAATATAGGGAAAAGAAGAGTAAAAAATATAAGAAAGATAAAATAATGAAAGAAGTGTAATAACAAAGTAGAGAATAGTGGGAAGATAAAGAGGCAAAGAGGGAGAAGAAAGGTTTGAGGAAGTGTAATAGTGTGGACTAATAGGGAGAAGAATTTTTTTTTTTTTTTTTTTTTTTTGAGAATAGAGAGTAGAAAAGTTTAAAAAGAAAAAGAAGATGTTGAAAATAAGTGGATGATGTAGCACAATGATAAAGTAGCATCCAATTTATATATATATATATATATACTAGTATTATTAGCATGTAACCCATGCAAACGCATGGATGCATTTAAAATTAAACACAATTTTTATTAGGAAAATATAAATAATTAGTCAAATTATTAAAAGAATAGCATGTTTATTTTTTTTTCTTCTAATTTTTAATAAGATAGAATGTGTGGTGATTTTTGTTGTGTGATGATTTTTATTGAGTATATGTGATTGGTTTTATTTATTTATTCAATTTTATAGTTTATTAATATTAAATTCTTAATATTTTGCACTCATTAACTCACTTGGCACAAATATTTAAAACTTTAAGTAGACACATGGCACAAACTTAAGTGGATAATTATGGTGTGGTCTCTACATAAATTTAGACCAATGGCACAAAATTGGATTCTAATTGAACTCTGTCTAAGTTTTGTCTATTAATATATATATATATGCCCGTGCGATGCACAGCTTAATCAAGGATCATGTGTAAATTAATGAAAAAAAAAAATTAATTCAAATTAAATCGATAATAAAAAAAGTAATCTTTTACTCTTTTTTATTTTTATTTTATTTTTATAAAAAAAGTAATCTCTTACTTTAAGTTATATAATGAATGCATATTATGTAAAATTAAGTTTTTATATAAAAAAAAATCATATATAAGTACAAAATTAATTGAATGGAATATGGTAGATAACTTTGCAACTAATATAAAAGAAGATGCCTCTTTCAAAAAAAAAAAATATAAAAGAAGATGCCTAAAAATATATAAAAGGATTTTGCATAATTAAAGCTCAGGTGCATAATTAAATGAAAAACCTTAAATTCAATAATTAAAAAATAATAATTGAAAGCATATTTAAGTGGTAACATCAATGTAATAGTTAAGAATTATGAATAACCCAAATTACTAAACATAAAAAAAAAAGTAGATAAACTTACCTAAGAATTGAATTTTTGTCTTTGAAAGTGAGGTAGGAGGCACCAAATTTCACCCTATCAAAACAAAATAATAAAAAAACAACATGAATAATTAAAAAACAAAAAAAAAATTGGGAATTTATTTTTTGAAGTGAAGAGAGACTGAATTTAAGTGAAAAACAAAAAACAAAAACAAAAAACCTAAAAAATGGTAGCTACTTGGACGTTCAAAATATTAATAAAAAAAATTCATGAATCTGACCTTATTATTTATAGTGACCTGAAAATCTAAAGATGAGGGTCATGGTATAATAAAACTATTATCCATAATCATTCCTATATTTATCCAACAAACAAAATTTTAACCACGGTAAACTTCAACCAAAAAAATAAAAGTTGATAAGAAGTTGTTTCTATTTTAAAACAATAATTTTAAGTTATGAAGAAGTTGATATAAGGGAAAAAAAAAAAAGGAAATTATTTAAAATCAAATACCATTAAAATCAAGTTGTTAGTAGTAATTACAATTTTTTTTTCTTGTTATACTATAAAAATAAAGTTGTTAAAGTTATTGACGGGACTGACGAACTCATTTACCGAAGACGACGACCATGATACCGACGACCATGATCCCTGGACGAGCATACTAATACCCACGTCACTGACGAAGGCAGGAAGGCCATTCAATGCAGCACAATTACACCCAGAACGGTTACAAAGCCAACTGTATGAACCGTTGGAGCACATTAAAGCCACATTACACAGCACCAAACGTTACCAAGAGGAGCATTAAGACCTCCATAACTACCCCAACGGCTAGAAGCTATGAAAAACATATATAAAGCCCACACATTGCCAAGTACAAGGTACATACACACTGAGAGATCTCTTTTGCTCTGTTATTTTCTATATTGTTCATTCTCAAATAGCAATTGATACTAACTTCAGCATCGGAGGCGCTGTGGCAGACACCACACCGGTGACCACCTTTGTAGGCTGGAGGTTGCTTCCATCTGACGATTGACTGACGAGTTTACGCTTCATCAGTTATTATTATTTTTTTTTGGGTTATCCAAAAAAAAAAATTAAAACAAAATATATTTGAAAAAAAAGTAGATAAAAAAATTTATTATTAATTCCTCCCCGTGTGTATATCCTCCCAATGAAAGTGAGGTTTATATATATATATATGTGTGTGTGTGTGTGTGTGTGTGTGTGTGTGTGTGTGTGTGTGTGTGTGTGTGTGGGTACCTTAGGCATGCTTCACAACGTCCTAGGCCTGCTAGGCGTGCTTGGCATTCACCTAGGCATGCTTGGCAACCACCTAGGCTGTCCTCGGATGGCCTTGCATTCACCTCGGCATGCTTGGCATTCACCTCGGACGGTGTCCTCAGAGTCCCACATCGAAGGAAAACCCCCCCATTTGCTGCCTTATAAGCTGTGAAGCGAAGGGAGTAGTGTACCATCAGTTTATAGTTATTCGAATAACTATAAATTGATGGTACACTACTCCCTTCGCTTCACAGCTTATAAGGCAGCAAGTGGGGGGGTTTTCCTTCGATGTGGGACTCCTAGGACACTGTCCGAGGTGAATGCCAAGCATGCCGAGGTGAATACAAGGCCATCCGAGGACAGCCTAGGTGGTTGCCAAGTATGCCTAGGTGAATGCCAAATATATGTGTGTGGGTACCTTAGGCATGCTTCACAACGTCCTAGGCGTGCTTGGCATTCACCTAGGCATGCTTGGCAACCACCTAGGCTGTCCTCGGATGGCCTTGCATTCACCTCGGCATGCACCTCGGACGGTGTCCTAGGAGTCCCACATCGAAGGAAAACCCCCCCACTTGCTGCCTTATAAGCTGTGAAGCGAAGGGAGTAGTGTACCATCAGTTTATAGTTATTCGAATAACTAAACTGATGGTACACTACTCCCTTCGCTTCACAGCTTATAAGGCAGCAAGTGGGAGGATTTTCCTTCAATGTGGGACTCCTAGGACACCGTCCGAGGTGAATACCAAGCATGCCGAGGTGAATGCAAGGCCATCCGAGGACAGCCTAGGTGGTTGCCAAGCATGCCTAGGTGAATGCCAAGCACGCCTAGCAGGCCTAGGATGTTGTGAAGCATGCCTAAGGTACCCACAATAATAACTATAAACTGATGGTATACTACTCCCTTCGCTTCACAGCTTATAAGGCAGCAAGTGGGGGGGTTTTCCTTCGATGTGGGACTCCTAGGACACCGCCCGAGGTGAATGCCAAGCATGCCGAGGTGAATGCAAGGCCATCCGAGGACGGCCTAGGTGGTTGCCAAGCATGCCTAGGTGAATGCCAAGCACGCCTAGCAGGCCTGGGACGTTGTGAAGCATGCCTAAGGTACCCACAATATATATATATATTCTTTTTACATGTAGTGTAGTAATTAGAAAATAAGAAAGTTGCTATTTTTTTTTTTATAATAAATAAGGATTAGATGGATTAGATGAAGAATTTAGATTGTAATCAAATTAAGATTTGGTGAAGCTACTTGGCGCAACCATGGGTTCTAAGCAAAACTTTTATTATATAATATTATGCCCGTGCGATGCATGGTTTAATCAAAATTCATATGTAAACTATTTTTTATATTAATTTAATTAAAATTAAATAATAAAATAGGTAATAAAAATAAATGAATATTTTACTTTTACGTTATATAATGAATGCAAATTGTGTGAGATTAATGTATTATAAAAGGCATATATATGTGTATGTGTGTGTATATATAGGGTAATTATTGGGTACTCCTAGAGTACCATAAATGCATACTCCCTCCTCTCACATAACTGTAGGTCTCACAAATTAAATTTATGGTAGGACCCACAATTCATGTAAGAGGGGAAAGTATGCACTTATGGTACTCCCGAAATATTCAGTAATTTTCCGTATATAAATATATATATATATAAAATAATAATAATAATAATTAAATAGAAGGTGGTAGATAGCTATGTAACTAATATAAAAGGAGATACCTAAAAAAAATATAAAATGATTTTACATAATATACTGAGATTTAAGGCTCAAGTAATATTTAAATGGAAAAACCTTGAATTTAATAATTAAAAACTATCAAAAAAAAAAAAAAATGATTGAAAGCATATTTAAGTGGAAACATTAATTGAATAATTAAGAACAATCTAAATTAATAAACATTTAAGAATTTGAAGTATAGAGACTTACATGAAAATTTAATTTTTATCCTTGAAAGTATGGGAGAAGACACCAAAACTTGAGTGATTTTCACCCTACCAAAAAAATATAATTAACAAAGAGGATATATATATATATATAAACTTCAAGCTTTTTTTTTAGTTGAGAAAAACTAAGAGTTAAGACATTGGCAATAAGTTTTCATCCATAATTGAAAAAATGGCATTGAGATGTGACGAGAATTGAGAACTTGTGAACAATAATCTCTATTATTTGATCTCAACTTCTCTTTATAATTATTAACAAAACAAAATAAGTAGCAAAAAAAAATTGCTTAGTATGATATCTGCTATCTAGTTCACCTAAATAAGTTTTTTTAAAGCGAGGATAAAGCTTTAACTACAAAGAGATACAATATGCCAAGCAATAGAGAGTAAAACTTAAACTACAAAGAGAATAGTAGACCGTTAAAACAAATGTAGTAGCTTCCCAGTTAACAATATGGGCAATACAATCTACTATATCTTTTAATTAAGCTATAAAACAATCCAAGTTGATAAGGATAAAATTGCAAATATATACTCACCAAAGGGAAGGCATAGAATGACGTTCCAAACCAACCCGTCGGCTTTGCTTATGACCATCAACAAGGCAGTAGGAAGTCTATGGCTTTAAGCTGACGAGGTCAAAGAATGGAGGATGGAAAGCTGACACCACTAAAGCCGACGGGTCTGACATAATCCTGACTTGATTGTCACGCATGAGTAAATAAGGAAATGTCTTGTACCCCACACTTAGTGTTAGTCTCCTACAAGGAAAAGATTCCACAATATACGTTTATAAGGATTCCTATAAGGAAAGGACTTCTAATCCAAGGAAGAGATGTCAACCCTCTACTACTAGAAAATCCCCAATACCTTCACAAACCAAGGTACGCATAATTCACTCCAGCTTTGGCACTCTAGAGTTGTGAGAAAAATTCTAACTTGACCTTCGGAGGGTATTTGGCCAGCACCACACCAGTGCTCTCTGTTAGGTCTTCTCTTTTTGTTGTGCAGGTGCTATTTCGAGCGTACGAGGATCGTGTAGCTCACTGATGATTTTTCGGCATCATCACAAGTGTTGTGAATACTGTCCAAGAATGTGGGCTGAAAACTCCAATCTGTCAAACTTGTTACAACCATCTTTGCATCTTCATTGATGTGCCCCATCTGTGATATGTTTTCTAGGACCTTGCAGTGCATATATAAAAAAATTGATAATAACAATTAAAATTTATGTCTATCTAAAACATTGTCAAAGCATTAGGGTAAAGTTTTTGATAATGGTTGGAATTAAAATTTTTTGTTTTTCCTGTAATGAGCACCGCATAAAGAAAATAAATATAAAGCTTCTAACCACAAAATTAAACTTTAATTTTATGCATGCTTGCATGGGATCCATATAAAGAGTATAAAAGAAGTGACCAAGGAAAAAAAAAAAAAAACTCAACAATATATGCACAAGCATCAAAAGATTAGGTAGAGTACAAAAGGCTATGAAAAACTGCAACAAAATACGTATCATAGATGACTGAAACTAAGCAAGTTCATGTGCCACCTGATTGTTTTCTAAGATTGAAACCATGGCAAGCCATGAAAGATGTTCTGTATCAAGTGTCCGTTGATTCGTTGGTTTGACTGCTTGAAAAAGTAATGTGCTCCTTGCTCTTAGGCGAAATAGATTTCTACTTTTAGTGCAAAAGCCTCCGTTCATTTTCTAAATAGAAATAGATAACTTGGTTTTCTAGTTTCAGAATAATTCTAGCAATAGTAGAGTTCTAGATATATTTGGAGATATTTATGATTTTAACATTTCAGATTGATTAGCCTCCATTGAATTGTTCTTGGAGATAAATATGATTTTTGCATTTCAGATTGATAAGCCTCCATCAAATAATTCTTTATGATCTAATCTAAAGTTGTTGATTGTAGGGACCGGTTTCGAGCGCTCTCTACGGATTGAGAGAGTGGACCTAAGCCCAGCTAACCCTCCAATTAATTTATAGAGTATGGGTTCAAGAGCTAGGCCCTAGTAAAGAATGCAACGGCCATACATGGTTGTACGTGAATGCTGGTGTCCTAAATAGGGGTTGGAATACACAATAAGGCTCCTCGGACGGGTTTATAGAGGTTCCAGTTATTCTTATTTCTTTCAAGTGAGGTTACAATGGTTGAGAGAAAATACTCTGCTACAGTATTCCTCTTTTCTCTGGTTTTTCCGTCCGTCCCCTTCTCAAGAGGGACTTTTTACATTATATACTTCTCTCTCAGTTGATCCTAGCCCTACATTTGTTGATCAACCCGATTTCCACTTGAGAGCCTGTCCCATCAACCGCATTCCCATACCTCCAGTGGGTTGCAGCGCCCAAGGCGGCACTGTTCAGAGGTCCTATCCTCATTAATGCGGCCAGGGCGTTAGTTGAGGGCATTTAATGTGGAGGTGACAGTTCACCTAGGACTTGCCCCTCCACCATGCTTCAATATCCGGTGCTTGGTTCTTGCTATTTGCTCCTTGGGTGCTTAGGGGGACTCCCCTTAAAGGTATGCTGTTTGCCCACTTTCTGACCTCGGTCTCCCGAGGATGTAACCATCCTCGGCAATGCTCCTTGGGCCCTGGGCTCTAAACTTTCGTCCTCGGACCTCGGACATTGGAGGCGTCCTCGGCGTGGGCCTCTGGGCCTGGTTTGGAATGGGCCGGGGTTGCTGACTTATTCTGGCCCCACAATAGCCCCTCAAAATCTTGCTGTCCGCATCCTCGGGCGGAAAGGAGGATTTTGATATCCTCGGACCTGCTTCGTGTCCAATCGAGTCTTGTCCCTCGTCAGCATTGGAGCCTTTTCAACTGCCCAAGGTGCGTTACTGGCGCTTCGATGCGCGTAACGTGTCCTGCATTAAATTCGGGCAGCTTTATGCTCCCCACGTTCAACGGGCAGATGACAATCTAACGGTGGGGATGCGTCTGGCATTTATGGACGGGAAAACTCGCGCAACTCTTCCATCTAGGGTATAAATACCCATTGGAACCGCTTCCTCTTTTTTCACTTACAATCAAGAGCTCTTACGCCTCCGTTCAGAATCCAGCCAAATTTCCATCTCCATCTTCAGCACAAAAAGCCAGTCCGAGGAGCTCCTCCTCGTTTCCGTAAGTCGCTCTATCCCTCTCTAAGCTTTGTTCCTCTCCATTCGTCCTTCTCTTTCATTCGCTCTTCTTTTAGTTCTCTTAGGCGTCATTTGGGATGGGTAGACTTAAGAAGTATGTTGGCTCTGAGGAGGCGATGGAGAAATTCATCGCCGATTACAAGATACCGGCCAACGTGGGCTTAAGGTATTGTGAGGAGGGGGAGTGGCACCTCCGGAGGCAGGAGGGCGAGGTGGTGATTCCCATCATCGCTTTCCTTGAAGGGGGGATGAGGATCCACATGGGGTCGGTGATGAGGGGTTACCTCACCTACTTTCGGTTAACCCCCACCTAATGCGCCTCCAACATGTTCAGAATTCTGGGCAGTGTGGATGCCCTTAATGAGAAGATGGGTCTGAGGCTGACCCATCATGATGTGAATTACTGCTACAATCTTCAACATCTGAAGAACAAGTCCTACTACATGAGGACGAGGGATGACAGGGTCTGGCTTATCCAGTGCCTCCCCGAGTCCAACAAGGGGATGAACGAGGATTTCCTCATCGTGTCTGGAGCGTGGCATGATGGCCTTCACTGGCCGACGACAGAGGGAACACCAGGTGGGGCAGTGGGAATAGGAGGGGATTCACAGATTCTGACTTCTTTTCTGCATTATTTCTTTTTGCACTGTTTGGTTTCTAACTGTGGGTGTGTTTTCTTTCTGTAGATCCGCACTCTCTCACGCACCACTTCAGCTTAACCAACAGGGAAGATTTGCAAAAGGTGCTCAGGTCTGCAGCCTTTGAGAACGAAGCAAACCACCAAGTCAGAGCCGCGCACAAGATTTTGGGGTATACTCCACTCCAAAAGTCATTCGTGGCCCCAAAGCACGTGATCAGAGCTAAGGATCCTCGGCTGCAGAAGATAAAAGTGACCGAGGAAGGGTTCGAGTTTCCCGAGGACCCCTCCACTTCAGAAGGCGTCACAGTAGCAGTCCCCCCGTCTTCCCATACATTCCCAGAGGCCGTGGAAGAGGACTTAGAGAGGGAAGGGGACACTGCAGATTTTGGTCCTGCCGAGGACGATTTTGGCGTTTTCGAGCAACTCCATCAGTTCGAGGACCCCTCTGGAGACTTGGGCGATCCTCGTCTAATCGAGGCAGACTTTTTAGCGTCGGATAAATCTTCTCGGCTTGAGATGGGCTACAAGAAGAAAGCCCAACCCACCCTACTCGACCTAATCGAAGGTCAGCCGGGGAAGTCCAAACCGAAGCTTCCTCCTCCTCCTCCTCCTCCAAAGGTTCGTCCTACTCAGACCAGGTCGGCCTCAACACAGTCCAAGCTTCCTCCTCCTCCGCCTCAGGCGAGCCCGCCGTCTAGGCACGAGCCTGCTGACCCTAAGCAGAAGAAGGACAAGGGCAAAAGGACCCTTGAGGAAAAATCTGGGCCCACGCGGGAGGGCGATGGCACTCGGCGGCCATCGAAGCAACTGAGGATAGGCTCCTCGGCCCAGGATAAACAGGTTGCTCCCCAGCCCGAGGTCCAGGCCTAGCTCCCCGCCCCAATGCTCCGCGGGGCACCTTTGAGGGATGACTCCTCCCTCAGGAATTTCAAGGATGGCGAAGGCGCGTATGTGGCCGACGCCGTGGAGAGATGCCAGCTCCTTCCCGCGGACATGGCCGAGCTGGGGACCATGAGGAGTAGGAATGTCTTCCTCTGCCTCAAGCGATACTTGGGGATGGTAAGACCCTTAACACTTGTGCTTTTTCTTGCTTCAGTTTTTTTTGCTTTCCTTTCTTTTTTGAGCTCGGCTAATTATAACTTATCTGTTTCGTTTGGCAGGCTGTACAGGCCACTTTCAGGTTGGAAGAGGCGGCCAATGAACATGGAAAGGCCATGGACTTAGAGCGCGACAAGCGCTTGGAGGCTACTCGAACCCTCAAGACGTCCGAGGAGGACCTTGCCAAGGCCAGGGAGGAGCTGAAGGCAATGACTCAGGCTAAGGCCAGTGCAATGTCAGGCCTTGAGAGTGCCCAAAGGCAGGCCGAAACTCAGACAAAACGTCTGGGTGAGGCAGAGAAGCTGTTGAAGCTTGCCGATGAGCAGATAGCTGGCCTGGCGAAGAAAGTGGCAGATGCCGAGGAGGCCAAGAGGGTGGCTGAATGGGCCAAAGGGGAGGCTGAGAGGGCCAAGTTTGAGGCAGAGCAGGGCAGGGAGGAAGCCTGGGCCACCAAGCAGGAAGCTGAGGAAGCAGCCTATACTGCCGGGGCAAATGAGACAGCAGCTGCCTACAAATCCCAAGTCCCTGGGGTATGTAGGCGCTACTGCTCCGAAACTTGGAGTGAAGCCCTTAGACAGGTTGGGGTGGAGGCCTCTTCTGACTTGTGGAAGGAGGAGAATGTGTACTACCCTCCTGTTATCCGCGAGGCTGCCCCGGAGGGCTCTGAGGCCGAGGAGGCTGCTGCGGAAACTGCTGCCACTCAGGGGCGAGGGGGCCTCGGATGCTGGGGTCACTGATGAGCCAGTCCAAGGGAGTAATCCCCTCTTGGTGGTTGAATTAAGTGATGGCTCCAACGAGGACGCGCCTCAGCAGTCTGCAAAGCCTTCCCTCAATGCTCAGGTTTCTTCCGCCGAGGGGGCAGCTATTCCTGCCGTGCCTCTGCAGGCCATCCCCCTCGGTCAGGGCTCAGAGGACCCTGAGGCAGCTGCGGGCCAGCCACCCACCGAAGCGGGCAACTAGGCTCCTTGGCGCTTTTGCCTGCTGCACTTCATTTTTGCATCTTTTTCTTCTTTTTTGCTTTATTTGTAATGTGACTCCCTTGGTGTAATTCCCTTGAACTTAATGAAACGAGAGCTTTTATTTCCTTTTCTGTTTGTTGTGGCTGTTTGTTTATTTGCACACTATCTTCTTTGCCTTTACTTGCACGATTTTAGCTTCAATTGCATCTCGGCCAATCGTGGCATCAGTCATTATAATGAGAGGGTATGTATGCTCTGATGCACTTTTCGTTTCCTAAGGACCAGATAGAATTTCTTCGAGTAGACACTTAGTGTTTCTTCAATGTAGTTAACTTCTCCATAGGCCTGAGTCCGAGGACCATGCAGAGCCTTGGTCCTGCTTGATACTTAGCTTCTTGAGGTAAATAGTGTTCCCAAAGGCCCGAGTCCGAGGACAATACAGAGCCCTGGTCCTGCTTGACGCTTGAGTTTGGCTGTAAGTAACTAGTTTCCCCATAGGTTTGAGTCCTTGGACCATGTAAGACCTAGGTTCTGTCTAGCACCCAGATATAAGTGGTTAGCTCCCCATAGGCTTGAGTCCTTGGACCATACAAGACCTAGGTACAGTTGCTACCTTCAAGATAAGTGGCTAGCTCCTCGTAGGCTTGAGTCCGAGGACCATGCAAGACCTAGGTACAGTTGCTGCCTTCAAGATAAGTGGCCAGCTCCCCATAGGCTTGAGTCCTTGGACCATGCAAGACCTAGGTACAGTTGCTGCCTTCAAGATAAGTGGCTAGCTCCTCATAGGCTTGAGTCCGAGGACCATGCAAGACCCAGGTACAGTTGTTGCCTTCAAGATAAGTGGCTAGCTCCCCATAAGCTTGGGTCCGAGGACCATGCAAGACCCAGGTACAGTTGCTGCCTTCAAGATAAGTGGCTAGCTCCCCATAGGCTTGGGTCCTTGGACCATGCAAGACCTAGGTACAGTTGCTGCCTTCAAGATAAGTGGCTAGCTCCCCATAGGCTTGAGTCCGAGGACCATGCAAGACCCAGGTACAGTTGCTGCCTTCAAGATAAGTGGCTAGCTCCCCATAGGCTTGGGTCCTTGGACCATGCAAGACCTAGGTACAGTTGCTGCCTTCAAGATAAGTGGCTAGCTCCCCATAGGCTTGGGTCCGAGGACCATGCAAGACCCAGGTACAGTTGCTGCCTTCAAGATAAGTGGCTAGCTCCCCATAGGCTTGAGTCCGAGGACCATGCAAGACCCAGGTACAGTTGCTGCCTTCAATTGGCTGTAAGTAACTAGTTTCCCCATAGGCTTGAGTCCTTGGACCATGCAAGACCTAGGTTCTGTCTAGCACCCAGATGTAAGTGGCGTTGGGACGCGAGACGTGTGATAATGACAGGCAGAACATCTGAATTAAAAAGGACTTTTTTATTAATAGTAATACATTTTCAGGTTATTTACATTCCATGGACGAGGTACAGGTTTATCATCTAAATCTTCTAAATAGTATGCTCCTATCCCTGCTACTGAGGTGATTCGGTAGGGGCCCTCCTAGTTGGGTCCGAGCTTTCCCCAATAAGGGTTCTTGGCAACTCCTACGACTTTTCTCAGCACCAGGTCTCCCGATGCTAGTGGTCTGAGCTTTACATTGTTGTCATATCCCTGCTTGAGCTTTTGCTGGTAGTGGGCCAGCTGGATCATTGCTTGCTCTCTTCATTCGTCTACCATGTCCAGGCTCCGCCCCAACAGTGTATCATTGCTGCCTGGGGTGAAGGAGCTCGTCCTTAGTGTCGGGAAGTTGGTTTCTAGGGGGATCACTGCCTCCGCACCATAAGTCATGGCAAAAGGTGTTTCCCCCGTTGAGCGCCGGGGCGTAGTCCGGTACGTCCAGAGGACGTGGGGCAGTTCTTCTACCCATCTCCCTTTGGCATCATCCAGTCTCTTTTTGAGCCCGTTAACGATGACCTTGTTGACAGCCTCGGCCTATCCGTTCCCCTGAGGGTAGGCTGGCGTTGAGTACCTGTTTGTGATCCCAAGTTCACAACAGTACCTCCTAAAGGCTTTGCTATCGAACTGGAGCCCATTATCCGAGATGAGGGTATGAGGGACCCCGAATCGTGTAACTATGTTCCTCCAAAGGAATTTCTTCACGTCTACATCCCTGATGTTGGCTAGTGGTTCGGCCTCGACCCACTTGGTGAAGTAGTCCGTGGCCACCAACAGATACTTCTTATTCCCTGGTGCCTTGGGGAAAGGTCCCACAATGTCCAAGCCCCATTGGGCGAATGGCCATGGACTGGATAATAGATTGAGGACCCCTCCTGGCTGATGGATGTTGGGGGCGAACCTTTGGCATTGGTCACACTTCTTCACATACTCCTGGGCCTCTTGCTGCATTCCCGGCCACCAGTATCCTTGAGTGACGGCTCGGTGAGCCAGGGATCTCCCCCCTGTATGGCTTCCACAAATTCCTTCGTGCAGCTCTTCGAGCAAGGATTCTGATGTTTCGGGGTGGACACATAGAAGGTATAGCCCAGAGTAGGACCGCCTGTATAGCTTGTGATCCTCGGACAACCAGAACCGAGGGGCTTTCCTTCGTATCTTTTCTGCCTCTGACTTCTCCTCAGGCAGGACGTCATCTTTGAGGAATCTCACTATGGGGTCCATCCAGCTGGGACCCATCACAACTTGATGGACGGGGATTACTCCCTTTGGCACTTCACTTGCCCTCTCCAGGTGCTCCACAAGTATGATCCGAGGCAGAGCCCCTGCCGAGGAGGTTGCGAGTGTGGCAAGTGAGTCGGCATGACTGTTCCCATTCCTAGGAATATGGGACAAGTTGAAGGGGCGAAACTCCAACTGCAAGCGCTTGACTTAGCTAAGGTATTCCTGCATCCTCGAATCCCTGGCTTCCATCTCCCCCTTCACCTGCCCTACCACCAATCTGGAGTCTGAGAACATCTCTATCGACCTTCCTCCCATCTTTTGCACCATTATCATCCCTTGCAGTAATGCCTCATACTCAGCCTCATTGTTTGTGGCCGTGAATCCGAGCCTCAGGGATTTCTCAATGACATGGCCTTCAGGGGATACTAGGACCAGCCCCACTCCGGACCCCCTTTGGTTTGCTGCGCCATCCACATATACTTTCCAACATGGTGACCGTGGGATAGAGATTGCCCCAACTGATCTCTCATCACTGCTCTTATCCTCGGCTGTCACTTCTACGACTGGTTCGGCGAACTCGACCGTCAAATCTGCCAGAACCTGGCCTCTTATGGAAGTCTGGGGCATGTACTTGACGTCAAAAGCCCCCAGAATTGTGTTCCACTTCGCGATTCTACCTGTGTAATCAGCGGCCCGGAGTACAGACTTTAAGGGTAATTGGGTTAGGACAACCACCGTGTGAGCTTGGAAGTAATGAGGGAGCTTTCTCGTGGCGTGGACCACTGCCAATATAGCCTTCTCTAGGGGTAGGTATCTGACCTCAGCTTCGTGCAGCGACTTGCTAACGTAGTAAACTGGCTTTTGAACGCCATTGTCTTCCCGTATCAGTACTAGGCTCACTGCGTGGAGCGCCACCGCCAGGTAGGCGTATAGGACCTCGTCGGGCTTAGGATTAGACATGATAGGCGGCCGGGATAGATACTCCTTGAGTTGCTGGAAAGCCACGACACAATCCTCGGACCACTCAAATCCCTTCCATTTATTGATCAGGAGATAAAAGGGTCTGCACCTGTCGGCCGACCTGGAAATGAACCGGTTCAGCGCTGCGATCATCCCAGTAAACTTTTGGATCTCTTTGGGATTCTGCGGGGGCTTCATATTGTGAATTGCCTTGATCTGGTCAGGGTTGACTTCGATCCCACGGTGGGTGATCATATACCCCAGAAACTTGCCAGAGCTTACGCCAAATGAGCATTTTGAGGCGTCAAGGCGGAGCTTGTACTCTCTCAGGATGCCAAATGTGCAGTCGAGGTCCTCCAAATGCTCTGACACCAGCTTGCTTTTCACCACCATATCGTCAACATAGACCTCGATGCTTTTGCCCAACATCGGCTCAAACATTCTCGTCATCATCCTCTGGTAGGTGGATCCGGCGTTTTTTAAGCCAAAGGGCATAACCTTGTAGTGGTAGTTCCCTATGGGAGTCACAAAGGCTGTCTTCTCTTAGTCCTCCAAGGCTAGTGGGATTTGATGATAACCCTGAAAGGCATCCAGGAAGCTCATCCGAGGATGGCCTGTAGTCGCATCTACTAGCTGGTCTATTCGTGGCATTGGGAAGGGGTCTTTTGGGCATGCTTTGTTCAGGTCTGTGAAGTCTACACAAACCTTCCACTTCCCACTTTTCTTCTTGACCACCACAGTGTTGGCCAACCATTTGGGGTAAAAGATCTCCTTGATAGCCCCCGCATGCTTAAGCTTATTGACCTCTTCCCTGATCGCATCAGCGTGCTCCTTCGATGGGCGCCGAGGTGGCTGCTGCTTGGGGATCACAGACGGGTTGACGTTAAGGTGGTGACAGATGAAGGATGGATCAATCCCAGGGGCGTCGCAGGGGTCCCATGCGAACACGTCAAGGTTCCTCTTGAGGAACTCATGCAACTCCTCCTTCTCCTGTGGAGGCATCTGGGTCCCGACCTGGAAGAACTTCTCCGGGTCATCGTCAATTACCACCTTCTCCAGGTTCTCGCATTTAGCATCCTCGGCAAGTGCATCCGTAGGCGCTACCTGGGTCTTTGATTGCTATGAATCTTCCTCGGCTGGGGCCGAGGACTGTGCATCAATTCGATAAGATATGGCAGCCACCGTGCACTGCCTAGCTGTGGATTGGCAACCTCGGATCTCCAGAACCTGGTCCCCTGACGGGAATTTTACCTTCTGGTGCAAGGTGGAGGCTACGCCATCCAAGGCGTGTAGCCAGGGCCTCCCTGCGATGGCTGTGTAGGGGGAGTATGTGTCCACCACTATAAAGTTCGCCTCTACCACCACTGGGCCTGTCTGTACGGGCAGTCTGATCATGCCCTTTGGGATGACGAGCTTTCCGTCGAAGCTCATTAGGGGGGAGCTATAAGGTGTGAGGTCTTCCTGTTTTAGCCCCAGCCCCTTGTAGAGGTCTGGACACATGACCTCGGCTGCGCTGCCACCATCCACCATCACCCTTTTCATGTCATAGCCCCCTATTCTGAGGGTGACGATTAGGGCGTCCTCGTGTGGTTGGATGGTCCCAATCTTGTCATCCTTCGAGAAACTCAGGGCTGGGGGAGGATTCCTCCTGGACCTCTTTGGCCCCGTCCGAGGGTCCTCGCGGGCAGTTGGGCCACAGACAACACTCGCAAAGGGGGTGTGCCTGTTCTTCCTGGCGCGGCCAGGATTATATTGATCGTCCCGGCGGGCTGCCCCATGGCGGCGTCCCTCTGAGGCTCTTGGTAGGCTCGGCCCCGCTGGTCACTAGAATGGTGCAGAAGGTGCTTCAGCCTTCCATCCTGGACTAGTTGGTCCAGGTGGTCCCAGAGGTTCCTGCAATCCTCCGTGGCATGTCCGTGGTCCTGGTGGTATTGGCAGTAACGATCCTGGTTGCGCCTACCAGGCTCCCCCATCATCTTAGCCGGCCATCTGAAGTATGGCTCGTTCTTTATCCTTTCCAGAACCTTGTGCACGGGTTCTCGGAATACTGCGTCGACAGTCTGGGCATTGGTCGCCCCGGATTGCCCACCGAAATCCCTCCTCGGACGGGCGTTGTTGTACCTGTCCTACCTAAAATCCCTCCTCTCCTGAGGGATAACCTTCTCCTTGCCTTTGCCTTGCAGCATATCTTCCTCCACCCGCTTGTACGTGTCGATCTGATCCATCAGCTGCCGCACGCTGGTGACGGGCGTTCCGGTCAGGGACTTCCTCAGATCGTGCCCCATTGGTAGCCCATTCTGGAATGTACTGATGGCGACGACGTCATACTTGCCGTCCAGCTCGTTGTAGATCTCCCAGTACTTGTCCGAATAAGCCTTGAGGGTCTCCCTGTCACGCATAGATAGGGACAGCAATGCACTCATGGGCCGAGGAGGCCTGCTGTTCGTGACAAAGCGGGAACCAAAGGCCTGGGTCAGCTGTCTGTACGAGTCTATGGAAATCATCCTTAGACCGTTGAACCACCTCATCGCCACGGGTTCCAAGCTGGATGGGAAGACTTTGCACATCAGCGCCTCATTCTTGGAGTGGACAGCCATCCTCTGGTTGAACTGGCTCACGTGCTCCACGGGGTCCGTCTTGCCGTTGTAAGCAATGAATGTTGGCTGCTGGAACCGCCGAGGAAGCTCTGCCTCATCTATACGACGCGTGAAGGGCGACTGGGAGAGCTGATCCAACGCCTTGCTCATGGCGTCGCCTCCTAAGCCCCTAGGGGTTGGGTTGGCACGCCTACGCCTCTGGTAGCGCTCCTCCTCGTGGGAGAAAGTCTCACTGGGGGGCGTTCTTGACCTCGGCCTGTATTCATCATCGCTCTCGTCGTCAGAGGGCAGGTCAGGGCTGAGTTCGGACTGTCTCCGCTGCGCACGGCGTAGCTTCCTCTTCAGATTGTCTATCTCGCGCTGCATGGCCAATTTATCATCCTTTCTCTGGGAGGCGTGGCTATGGGCCTCTTCCGATCGCGTGGCCTGGCCATCATCGCGCTTCTGGGGAACGTGCCCGTCCCCCTGGCTTTCACTCGCCGTTGAAGTACGCACGCTTCCTTCTCGAAATCGTCTGTTGTCATTCTGACCGCCCCCGGGGTCGCCATAGTGACCCTGAGGCCGTGACTTCGCCGGTTCAGGTCGATTGGGAGTTCTTTGGTGAGGGCCCGATCCTACCATGTTTGACTGTTGTCTTTACTAACACACAAGCTCTTCCCACAGACGGCGCCAATTGTAGGGACCGGTTTCGAGCGCTCTCTACGGATTGAAAGAGTGGACGCAAGCCCAACTAACCCTCCAATGAATTTATAGAGTACGGGTTCAAGAGCTAGGCCCTAGTAAAGAATGCAACGGCCATGCATGGTTGTACGTGAATGCTGGTGTCCTAAATAGGGGTTGGAATACACAATAAGGCTCCTCGGACGGGTTTATAGAGGTTCCAGTTATTCTTATTTCTTTCAAGTGAGGTTACAATGGTTGAGAGAAAATACTCTGCTACAGTATTCCTCTTTTCTCTGGTTTTTCCGTCCGTCCCCTTCTCAAGAGGGACTTTTTACATTATATACTTCTCTCTCAGTTGATCCTAGCCCTACATTTGTTGATCAACCCGATTTCCACTTGAGAGCCTGTCCCATCAACCGCATTCCCATACCTCCAGTGGGTTGCAGCGCCCAAGGTGGCACTGTTCAGAGGTCCTATCCTCATTAATGCGGCCAGGGCGTTAGTTGAGGGCATTTAATGTGGAGGTGACAGTTCACCTGGGACTTGCCCCTCCACCATGCTTCAATATCCGGTGCTTGGTTCTTGCTATTTGCTTCTTGGGTGCTTAGGGGGACTCCCCTTAAAGGTATGCTGTTTGCCCACTTTCTGACCTCGGTCTCCCGAGGATGTAACCATCCTCGGCAATGCTCCTTGGGCCCTAGGCTCTAAACTTTCGTCCTCGGACCTCGGACATTGGAGGCGTCCTCGGCGTGGGCCTCTGGGCCTGGTTTGGAATGGGCCGAGGTTGCTAATTGTAGGAACCGGTTTCGAGCGCTCTCTACGGATTGAGAGAGTGGACCCAAGCCCAGCTAACCCTCCAATGAATTTATAGAGTATGGGTTCAAGAGCTAGGCCCTAGTAAAGAATGCAACGGCCATGCATGGTTGTACGTGAATGCTGGTGTCCTAAATAGGGGTTGGAATACACAATAAGGCTCCTCGGACGGGTTTATAGAGGTTCCAGTTATTCTTATTTCTTTCAAGTGAGGTTACAATGGTTGAGAGAAAATACTCTGCTACAGTATTCCTCTTTTCTCTGGTTTTTCCGTCCGTCCCCTTCTCAAGAGGGACTTTTTACATTATATACTTCTCTCTCAGTTGATCCTAGCCCTACATTTGTTGATCAACCCGGTTTCCACTTGAGAGCCTGTCCCATCAGCTGCATTCACATACCTCCAGTGGGTTGCAGCGCCCAAGGTGGCACTGTTCAGAGGTCCTATCCTCATTAATGCGGCCAGGGCGTTAGTTGAGGGCATTTAATGTGGAGGTGACAGTTCACCTGGGACTTGCCCCTCCACCATGCTTCAATATCCGGTGCTTGGTTCTTGCTATTTGCTCCTTGGGTGCTTAGGGGGGCTCCCCTTAAAGGTATGCTGTTTGCCCACTTTCTGACCTCGGTCTCCCGAGGATGTAACCATTCTCGGCAATGCTCCTTGGGCCCTGGGCTCTAAACTTTCATCCTCGGACCTCGAACATTGGAGGCGTCCTCGGCGTGGGCCTCTGGGCCTGGTTTGGAATGGGCCGGGGTTGCTGACTTATTCTGGCCCCACATTGATAAACTTGGAGATGGAAAGGAGAGTAAAAATTATTGATAATTCATAAACTCGAAAAAAAAAAAAGGCTGAACAATATGGGAGATAAAATTGTAGTTTATGTAAGAATCAAATACATCCAATAAAAAATGCTGATAAAAACAAATAAGTGGTTGTTTTTGTCTAAAAATTTACTTTATTTCTATTTATTTAATTTATTGCAATTTGTTTAATAAGTGGTGTAGGGTCAAGATTTGTAGCCCAAACCCAAAAGATATGGGATGTGAGCCCACTAAACCCAATACAATAAATTTGTAGAGAGTGGGTAAAAGAATTAGGCTGTTTGTGAACTCAACAACAGTTAACCAAGGTTTTATTAAAAGAACGAGTACTAAAACACTGAGAATTTGAATAAATTTAGGTCCGAGGAGACAAATTATAGTTTGAATGGCTAAGGTCACTCTTGGAGCTTCAATAAACTTTTCTTCTTCTTCTTTTCCTCCTTTCTTCCGATCCCCTTTCATGAGAGGTCTCTTCCATTTATATAGTTTCCTTTTAAACCATCTTCATCGTACACTTGTTCTTCATCTAAGCATTCACTTGAGTACATGTCACATCAGGTATCTTCTTTAGTTCTCCATGAGTGGTGGCAGCTGAGATTGCACTGTTCAGGGGTCTTCTCCACATAAATGCGGCCAGAAAAGTTGCTGCAGTGCATTAAACGCAGTGGTAGCAGCTTTTTATCTAGATATTTCTCTATTTCTATCATCTTTATATGTGCAAGAAGTTCATCCTTATCGCTGGAATTTCCTGGAAGTTCACCTAAGCTGCCCAGGTATTTACTTGACCGATATTCTTCAAGTCCGAGGAGGATATACTCCTCGGACTATACTCCCTCATCCTTTCCTTACGTGATTCTCCATTCTGGGGCCTTTCCTAATCCTTTACCCCTCCTCGGAAATACTTATATCTTTAAATGGGGCTTAAGGCCCAACATACGCGTTTGGGCTTTTACCCCCACAAGTGGTTACTGCATTTTTTTTTATATAATACATTTTTATAATAAACTACCTTGCAAAAATAATGCAGTAGACCTTTTTTTTTTTCAACACTATGTCTATGTTGCTGTAATTCAAGATGCATTAGACCTTTTTTTTTTAGTGTAATATACGTTGCTGCAATTTAAGATGCATTAGACCTCTTTTTTTAGTGTAGTATACGTTGCTACAATTTAAAATGCATTAGACTTTTTTTTTAAAAAAATCTAAAAATTTTAAAAATTTTCTGCAATATGGTAAAGCCACTTGGCGCAACCACGGCGTCTAAGCCCAACTTTTATTAATTATTTTAAGTAATTAATAATTGCATTAGTATGCTGTGGAGACACACAATCCAAAAAAAATTGTAAAAGAGCCATGAAGGTTGGTACTAAAGACATATTAAAACAAAATTTGATGTTAAGCTTGGAGTTTTAATATCATTGAACAATTTCTTATTCTTTGATATAGTTGATGTTAAGCTCTTTTGGAAAGCAAAACATCAAAATTTGTTGAATTTTGATGCATTCATTCATCTTATGCATTTAATTGTAGGAAAAGGAAACTGGGTAGCTGATTATTTCAAGAAACAAGATAGGGTCCTTGAAGGTTGTTTGGATATGCTCTGTTCTAAACACACAGCACATATATGGTTACTATTTTAAACCAATATTCTGTTTTTTATTGTTTGATTGGAGGAACGTGAGAGAATTTGAATGTTAATGTTGATTATAATTTCATCGTAGTGATTCTGATGTTGGGTTTCTCCCAATCATGAATATTCATTGGTTAGAAAAGTAAGTGAACACGATCGGAAACGCTTTTGGCATATATCACTAAATCAGTTATATCAGTTTTGCAAATGGAGGATCTTGGTCCATTTAATGTAGTACACAGTAGCTCAAAAAGCAGTTTATAAATGGAGGATCTCAATTTATTTCATTTTAGGTTCATGGTTTATGTTTTGATTATTTTAAGTTCAGACTTAGAATAGTTTGGATTTCTTAGCTTTCTTTTAGTTTGGATTTTTAAGCATGGATTGAGGTTGCAAATTCTTTTTAGTTTGATTGCTTTATGGTAATTACCTCTTACTAAAACACTTCTCTCTAATAAAGAATAAGATATTAGGGGTGAGAAAATTAGATGGGGTATATTTTTTGTAGGCCATGTGACCTAAATTTTTGGAGATTGTAGAAGTATAAGAGTGTTTAAATTGATTGGGAGACCATATGCAATTAAGAGCATGATTTATATGAATAGGTTACCTATTTAGATAATCTTAATTTTTTGGCAAGTTTTTTAATTGTTACTAATTCATGTTGACAATGACACTGATTTTGGGTTTTTGCTCATTTAATTGGATGTCTAATATCATCTTATCTTAGCAACTCAATTCATGAGAAAGTGAGGAAAATTGTTGGAACTACCTTACTTGAGATGGTTTTGTAGAAATTATAGGGAAATTAAAGCTGAATTTTCGATTTTTAGTGAGTTTAAATTGAATCAGCATAAAATCTGCGTTTTACATCTAAAATTTGCACTTTTTTACAACCAAAATCTGCACTGCATTGTTTCACAAAAATCTACACTGCACTTTCTCATTAAAATTTGCACTACACTGCACTATTTCAAACTTTCTGCACTACACTATTTCTCTTCTATTAATGTTTCTTGAATGTTGGTTGAAAATTGGATTCTTACCGTTTTGTAGGTAGGGATTTGACATTTTGTTATTTGAGTTATTTGGTAATACAACTACAAGACGAGGACAGTCAGGTATTTACCATTCTTTCCTTTATTTTGTACTGTTTCTTGCATATTTATTGGTAACATGTTTCTAGAAAGAATTTGAAATTGGAATGTGATTGCATATTTGACTTTCTTGGTTATCTCAAATTTGGTTTTATGTTTGGTTTAATTGTTTCATCTCAAGATTTCCATTGTTTTAATTACTTCTATGTACAATTTGTATTTTATCAAATAATCATGTTTTTATGTTTTATTTATTTATTTTATTTTGAAGTTAGTGTGTGAATGCTATATTTTTCTTCTATTTTTCCCCTTTTTATTAGATATAACTGTTAATTTGTAATATATGTTTTTGCTATATACTTATATTTTGTTAGAGCTTCAGAGGCTTTGATTATATATATATATAGAGAGAGACTAGTCGCTAATCCGTGATATGCACGGGAACCTACCTATTTGTGAGGTAGACTAAAATAATTTTTTAAAAAAATTAAGAAACTACACCGTTGTATGATTTGCTCTTGTATGACTTCAATTTATGTTACGATTTGATGAAGAAGCCATTGATTCATATATATATATATATATATATATATATAGACTAGTCACTAAACCTACCTATTTGTGAGGTAGATTAAAATAATTTTATAAAAAATTTAAGAAACTACACCATTACATGATTTGCTTTTGTATGACTTCAATTTGTATTACAATTTGATGAAGAAGCCATTGACTCATCCACGCCACAAAAGTCAAACAAGCAGCAGAACATGCAGCAAGACTAGATAAACCTGCAAGCAACAGCAAACGCATGAACGCCAGAAATGCAATGGACTCTTATGAGGAGTGGAGCACGCACAAGGCTCAGGCACCACCTACTTGTACCTAGCTAATACAGGGGATGTGGGTCATGGGTTAGAGGTAAGAGAGGGTGTGGTCTGGCGATGGGGAGAGGGGGGAGCCTATTCTGGGGTTCCCACTCAAGCTCTTTTGGGGGAAATGTCCTGCTGAGATGACATACCACCCAAAAGAGGCAAGTATGAGCTAGAATCACTAAATGTATGCTATAGGAATTAGTAAGAGAGAAACCCAGCCCTTATTTGGATGAGAATGTCAAGAGAAGCAAGAAAACAAAACAAAACAACTTTTGTCTAGGAATGAAGTGTGGCGCGGCCAACACAAGGTAGTGGTGATGGCTGGGTAGCTAGCAGACCAGTGGGCAGTTTGGGAAGGACACTCACAACAGACCAAAAGTAGTTGATGGGTAAAAATGGTAAATCTTATCATGACAGGCAGTATTAAAAGGCCTTAGCTGTGCACAGTAAGAAACAACAATAAAGGATAGGAGAAAATACTGAAAACAGAGAAGTAGAGGAAACAAAGAAAATAAAGAAAACTAAATAATTGAGAGTGAGTAAAGAAATAAGAGTGATAAGAGTGAAAGAGCATGCACCAGTAGGCTACCCATTTCTCTCCTTCTCAATAGCCCACTCTCTAACAAGTTAAGAATATGAGGTTAAGCTATCTAGGCCTATTCTCCAAAGTGAGCCATTTCTATAGCAGGATTCCCCTGTGAGGTTGCCCTTATTGGAGATTGGTTCCCTTCTTGGACTTGAATCTGCCAAGGAGCTAAGCTTAGCAAACTAATTCTCTTCCTTCTTCTGTTATGATTGTTCAAGGACTAACGCATTTTTCTTGTTATTAATTTACTCTTGCCATACTACCTCTGCCTAGCGGCCCACCCCGAGCCCCGCGGGCTGCAGGCCACGATCTGCTTTTACATCGTTTCTCGGCAGACCCCTTACCGAGCAGTGATGAACTCACAGCTCGCGGAACACCCCGCCCTGTGACTACTCGGTCATACCTCGGAGAGGCACCGCTGCCGGGAACTATCGTGGAAGTGGGAACCAAGTTCCAACGCCACCGTCACCGCTTCCCACTCCCACCTAACCACCCACTTACAATTGATAATACTGGACCGCCGGTTGTACCTACTGGCAAGTAATTATGGCTCTCCACTAAACTATGAGCTATAAATACAGAAGTTTTGAGAAGACAATGGTTGGTGAATGGAGCGAAGGAAGAGTGTAAACAGAGAGAGCAGAGTAAGGAATTGGGTCAGGCCCCCGAGAAGAGGAAAGCGCCACAGTTGAGCCTTGGTGTTTAGAACGACCCATTGTGGGAAATCCAAACCCACCATACAAATAAGTTGTGAGTCCAAGCGAGGCCCAGCCCAGCGGGTTTCAGTTTTTGGTGCGCACACTTACATTATCGTATTTTCCTTTTGTGAAATTGTTTAAGCATCATCTTTGTCAGTAGCAAGTACTTTAGTTAAAACATTTTAATTATCCTGTCATATTATGTTTCTCCTGCTATAACGCTTTTTGTGACAGTATTTCTTGCCATTGGCCCGTGACTCCATCAAGATTCCTACCAGGGGTTCTAACTTATGCACAAGCTGGCTTAAGGTGAGTTTCAATTAAGCCAGTCCCGACTCTTCTACCCCAGAATCATTGGGCCGCAGTACGGCAAGAGTAGCCCAGCCCAGCACATAAAAAGGCCCACCACAACCTCTACTCGGCTTTAAAAAATATATATATTGGGGCTTGCTTTACTTTTATAGTGTTCATGATTAACCTCGCAAATTTGGAGATAAATTATTAATGTTTAAGTTTGAGTTAAAGTTAAAGTTGGACTTGTTAGAAAGATTGAGTTTCACTCCTTGTTAAGTTTGGATTAAATAAAAATAATTTTGTTTTAAAAAAAATGATATTGATGAGTTTGAATTTAAGTTGGACTTGTTAGAGAGATAGAGATTTTATTTAAATAAAATGATAATTTTATTTAAATATTGTGCTGATGTGGAAAATTGTGAGAGTTTCAGAAGTTTCAGTTATATATATATATATAGATGATATGATATTGTAAGGACTCAGATATCAAACAGCCCAAATCCACTTAGACTAGTGAGGTTTGTGCAGCTCAACTAGGCCCAAATTAATATATTTGTAAGAGAGTGGGTCAAACAAAAAGGGAGGGCTTAGCTCGAGGACAAAGACAGGGAAGAAACAATAAAGATCGTGGATTAATGCATGTAATAGGCTTATTACAAGCTTGCTCGAGGAGGCAAATCTTACCCAGAAGAAAACACTATTCACACTTTTCTCTCTATGTTCTTGTTCTAGATCCTATTCTATTCTTTTCTTTATCTTTTTTCCGGATTCCCTTCTTTTGAAATTTCCTTTTCCTTATATACTTCTTAGCACTTCATATCTTGGCCCCTTATCTCCACCTACCCAAATTCTTATCATGACACTTGTCCCCTTAAACTTCTGATGAAGGTGGTTGAAGGAGTTGCTTAATTGTGATCTCCATTATTCAGGTCACTTCCTCATCAATGCAGCTGAACTTCTAATGAAGGTGGTTGAAGGAGTTGCTTAACTGTGATCTCCATTATTCAGGTCACTTCCTCATCAATGCAGCTGATAAAGCTGTTGCCAGCCAGCGAAGGCAATAAACTACTTCTCACTGAAAACTTCCCTTACCCTTCATGATTCTCTCTCCACAGCTTGTCCTTCCCAACTGGAGCTCTCAAAAGTCTTTTGTCTCCTCTCCTCCTTGGGTGGATTCTCTCGTCGGGCTTATGGTGCCTTAATAATAATGATAACAGCTCAACGATCCCTTCCTCAGTCCTCGAGCACCCACAGATATGATGTATAGATTGAATATTTTAATTTTTTTAATATATTTAGTATTTTTAAAAGTAAAAGAAAATAGAAAAATTATGACTAATGTTTTTTCAATGAAAATTATAATAGCAATTATTATGATTGGTGAGTTTCAATTAACTTAGAGAATGTGTAAAGTCATATTTATACATTTATTATAGGGACCGGTTTCGGGCACTCCTACGGATTGAGAGAGTGGACCCAAGCCCAGCTAACCCTGCAATGAATTTATAGAGTATGGGTTCAAGAGCTAGGCCCTAGTGAGGAATGCAACGGCCATGCATGGTTATACGTGAGTGCTGATAACTACTTAAGCGTGGGTTGGGATGCACAATAATGCTCCTTGGACGTGCCTTCCAGAGCTTGGAGTTCTTATTATTTCTTTGAAGAAAGGTTACAAGGTTTGAGAGAATACAAACTGCTACAGTATTTCTTTCCTCTGGTTTTTTCCGTCCCGTCACCTTCAAGAGGGACTCCTTATATTATATACCTCTCTCTCAGTTAATCCTAGCCCTACATTTGTTGATCAGCCAGGCCACCACTTGAGAGCCTGTCCCATCAGCCGCATTCCCATCCCTCCTGTGGGTTGCAGCGCCCAAGGCAGCACTGTTCAGGGGTCCTATCCTCATTAATGCGGACAGGGCGTTAGTTGAGGGCATTTAATGTGGAGGTGACAGTTCATCTGGGACTTGCTCCTCCGCCATGCTTCCATGTCCGGCGCTTGGTACTTGCTATTTGTCCTTTGGATGCTCGGGGAGGCTCACTTTGATGGTGTGCTGCTTGCTCACTTTCTGATCTCGGACGTCCGAGGAAGTAATCATCCTCGGCAATATTTCCTGGGCAACTGGGCTTTACATTCTCGTCCTCGGACCTTGGACGCCTCCTCGGCGTGGGCCTTTGGGCCTGGTTCGAAGTGGGCCGGGGTTGCCTGACTCTTTCTGGCCCCACATTTATATATTAGTATTGAAAGAAAAGAAGATTTAAAAAAAAAAAAATTAAAAATGACATTAACCTAGCTAAATATGCTAGACATGTTAGAAGTTTTTCGGTGTAGACAGAGGATGTTCCTCCGCACATTTCTCACGTACTTTTTCCCGATCATGGCTGATTTTTCTTAATGAAATTCAAGGTCTTTCTTCTCAAAAATGACATGGACGCTCAATAAAAGTATAACAACATTAAATGTTATACTTTAAATTTTAAATATTATATAAATATAAATTAATATTACTTTTCAGTTTTTAAATATTATTATATAGATATAAATTATAAGAAGAATGGTTCTTGTTCAGGTTCGCGAACTTGGTCTAGGAACATGTTAAAAAGCCTAAAAACAAGATCCCATCCCAAGTACGCCCCCACCGTATCCGACCTTAATTTCTAACTAATTTCAGAGTGAGGCTAGCTTAAAGTCGGTCAATCATTTTTTTTATTTTTTATTTTTTATTTTTGAGAATGAAGTCGGTCAATCAATTGAAATTTCATTAAAAAAAAAAAAAAAAAACTCAGTCAATCACTCTTGAGTCTGACTTTGAACAGTTATTGGTTGGCATAATTGACGGATATCTTCCATTTTTTTTTTTCATTTTCATTCCACAGTGGCACACCGCACACAAAGCTTTTACGTTTTTTTTTTTTATTGTTTTTTTTAGGAAGACTTCAAAGTTCAAACTTCATTAAGAAAAAAATAACATCAGTTACATTCTAGATAGTGGATAAGAAAATAAGGATTCTCCTAATGTACTGCTAATAAATGAATAGATCTATTGTCTTGCCTGCGAACATGATAAAATTCAACCGTCTAAATTCATAAGATGAAACTAAGATGCCATAGATAATGAAGCTTTTACAATTTGACTATAAACACAATAACAATACTAGGGACTAGGGAGACAACTATTTTTATAAAATTTTTGAAGTAATAAAGATCATTTTTATATAGACTAATATTAATATTACTTTTAGTATACACCGATTATAATAAGATATATAGACAAATAATATAAGTCAATAATTATGAAATTTTTTGTATTTTCAAATTCAATAATATGATACAACAAATTTTTTTAAAAAATTCACAATATTAAGATGATATGTTGTAATTAGTGCAACATCACTTTTATATGATACCATTGCTTTTGTTTTATTTTTTATGGAAATACATGACACAATTGTTGACGTCATTTTTATTTTTTTATTATATCACAATCTCTCTTCTTAACCATTATAAAACCATAAATGAATAAATAAATGTGAAATTTGTTATCTATCTAAACTTATTACCCTACATCATATACTATATTATAAAAGTTGAGCCTAGAAATTGTGGTTACGCCGTGTGTGTGTGTTAAAATACTTAGTATTCTTAAAAAAAAAAAAATTCTCCTTAATTATTTTCTCAAAAAAAGAGTCTCATTAAATAGGATAATTCACTTTAGATAAAATTCTTTTTTTATTTTATTTTATACAAGATAAAAATTTTACTTTAGCATAATCTAAGTGTATATGTGTGTGAAACTCCCTCTTAGAGACTTGAATTCTAGCCCTTGCCTCCCACACCCTACAAGTACTTATACTTGTGGAGTAAACATCGCGCCAAAAGAGCATGGTGATAAATTCTATTTTCAAAGTTTCAAGAAATTAAAAATTCCACTCCAACCATTGTCCAAGTTTAGGTAAAACTCTATTAGCTAAGTTAAAAAAAAAAAAAAAAAAATCTAGAATTTTAAAAAAAAATCTAAAATTTATTTTTATTTTTATTATAGAGATCATAATAACTTTGTATTTTAATGTAATAATAAAATTTACACATTACATACCATTATTATGTTACTCAATATATGTTTACATTTTTATAATTTAATATTAGATTAAATCTAGTAAAATTTCAAATAGTTCACTAAAGTTCTGATAATATTCCCCCTAAAAAAAAAAAAAAGTTCTGATAATATTTTTAAAATACAATTTTTTTTTATATATATAGAATTTTCAATTAATTCGGGCATCACAAAGAACATACTGTTCCTTTATTATAAGCACAATCACAAACAATAAATTTATAAACACAAAAAAATTTCATAACTACCACATGTATTCAGAAATAGATTTAAATGAAAATCAATAAAAACTTTTAATTCAACTATTACGAAATATATTATTGAAGCAAGTTTCAGTTAATCCAATTGGTAAAATATTTTATCATCGAGTAAAAGATCTATAATTTAATTTTCCCACTCAAAAAAATTAATTAGTGTTTTAATTTAATAATAAAAAGTAATGCATATGACATTTATAATCACAATTCACAAATTCAATCATTTGAACATGGGCCACCAAACCCACCCCTTTGAAAAGATCTATAATTTAATTTTCCTTTACACAAAAAATTAATTAGTGTTTTGATTTAATAATAAAAAGTAATGCCTATGACATTTCTAATCACAATTCACAAATTCAGGGGGTGTTTGGTACACCCATTCAAATACAAATTTTCAGTTTTTAAACAACATTACACGCATTTTTATACACTTTTTTACCCACACATATTTTCAAACACATGTACCAAACACCTCCTAATCAACCATTTGAACATGGGCCACGAAACCCACCTCTTAGAAAAGGGTCCATTCATCGAGAGACAGTACAATTTTTACAATTCTTTCACAATAAATTATAGGTGGTCAATTGTTATTGGTTCAAATTTGAACCTAACACTAAGATTACTTTTTGCCCAACAATAACAATAGTAACAATCTGCCACTTAAAATTTATTGTGAAAATGTCGTTGAATTTTCCCTCCTCTTTAGGCACCTCCGACTCTCTCACATGTAACAACTGTTGACACACGTGTGCTCTCTCCAAACTTGACGCGTCCTAATGTCAACTTCTACAAATCAAACCTTAGCAGCTAAGCTTAGTAGCTTACCCTCTACCTCTAGTGTGAACGAAACCTCTCCTTCCACACCTTCTAGAAATGTACAAAAATCAAAGTCCAAATCGAACTCCCCCACTCACAAACACACACTCACTCTCTCTCTGTCTCTCCTCCTCCAAACCCGCCACGTTGGCATTTCCATACTTATAATACGCGGTTTTGCCGTCATCACGCTACTATTCGCTCAACCATAAATCAATCATAAACCTTTATTTTTGTTGTCAAATTTTTTTGTTTTCAATTAATTTTTTTTCTTTGTAAAACTTTCAACTTTGACAAATCCACACGCAATCCCCCATTTTGGCCTCTTTCCTAGTAATTTCCAATTCCATTAATTCACTCCCATATATTTAGCTGCCTCTTCCTCACCCACTATCTCTCATACTCACAAAACAAGTTTCAAACTTTTTCACTTCCTCCTCTGTTTTCTCTTCTTTCTCTCTGTTCTTTCTTTACTATAGTTATATAAAGTTGAGATCTTTGATATACCCAGATCGAGTTTTGAAGTAATTTGAGGTGGGGATGGAGAATAATCAGCAATCTTTTTTTCAATTCAGTGATCAGCTTCGAGTTCAGACTTCGAATCTGGCTAATCTGTCAGTCAACGACTCGATTTGGAGCTCTAATATTCCGACAAAGAGGACTGAGGAAAGGAGGAATTTTGATATAAGGGTTGGTGGAGAGGTTAATCCTTCTCTAATCAACTCCAATCCAAAAGGTTCAGATCTCAATGTTTTCAATGATGGGTGGAACAGTCTGAAGCCTAAAGTGTCTGATTTCAATGGATTCAATGATGGTTGGAACAATCTTAATCTGAAGCCTAAAGGGTCTGATTTCAATGGATTCAATGATGGCTGGAACAATCTTAATCTGAAGCCAAAGGGGTCTGATTTCAATGGCTTCAATGGTGGGTGGAACAATCTTAATCTGAAGCCAAAGGAGTCTGATTTCAATGGCCTCAATGATGGTTGGAACAGTTTCAAAACAAAAGGAACTGATTTCAATGCTTTCAATGATGGTTGGAAGATGGGGTCTAGCAGTGTTGGAAATAGTCTAATTCTTGGTGGATCTCAGAAGAATGGTGGTATTAATGGGGGGTTCAACAAGGGTATTTATTCTAAGACTGGAAATTACAATATTAACAACAATGTTAATGTGAAGGGGTACAAGAATAATGGTAAGGGCGAGGATGATCATGTAGGGAAAGTTGGGAAGAAGAATAGTAATGGTAAGAAGAATAATGGTGACAATAATAATAATGATACTAAGAGTGGCGTGGACAAGAGGTTCAAGACACTTCCACCATCTGAGTCTCTGCCTAGGAATGAAACCGTCGGGGGATATATCTTTGTCTGCAACAATGATACTATGCAAGAGAACCTCAAAAGACAGCTTTTTGGTAAGTCCCTCTTCCTCTTTCTCAACCTGTTTTTGCTATATAGACTTGTTTTTATTATTTTTTTTCTATTTAAATTCAATTTTTGTTTATCCTTGTTTATACAATATTGGAATTGTACTTGTTCTATATGGATTTGCTCTCCAATTTGCAATTGAAGGGCTCTGATTGTGTGTCTGTTGTGTTGGGTGTTCAATTTGTGTATTTCAAAATGATGACTCTCTTTGGATGAAGGAATATCCTTTTTTAAGTCAAAACTTATTTTAGAATTTGGTTAAAATTGAACAAGGAGTATCAATCCAATTTTCTCATTCCTTGGATCTAAAAACCTTATTATTTTTTATAAATGACGGAATTTTTCCATTTTGCTTTTATAATTAAGTATTCGTTTTTATTCTTTGCTTCTAAACATATGCTTTGAAATATTTCTAGGTCTGCCTCCACGTTACCGTGATTCAGTTCGGGCTATAACTCCAGGCTTGCCACTTTTCCTTTACAACTACTCCACTCACCAACTCCATGGAGTATTTGAGGTTTGTATATTCCTTTTCATATTTAGTATCTTTTTATGAAATTTTATGGTGCATGTTTAATGTTTTCACAGTTTGGCTAATATCAATTATCAATATGGTTTGTTCAGGCTGCAGGCTTTGGAGGAACAAACATTGATCCAACGGCTTGGGAGGACAAAAAATGCGCTGGTGAATCACGCTTTCCTGCTCAGGTATTCATAGTGAATAATAATTCTTATGTCAAATTATGATATTTTTTTTAGTAAGCATATGAAAATAACTATCCTATGCTTGTATCCTGTTTTTATTCATTACTCTGTTTGTAACAGGTACAAGTTATAACAAGGAAAGTTTGTGAGCCACTTGAAGAGGATTCCTTCAGGCCAATTCTTCACCATTATGATGGTCCTAAATTCCGCCTTGAACTAAACATACCAGAGGTATTGATTGCTAAAATTATTACCGATTTTACTACAAAATACTTACAAATCGACATGATTTGGTTTTCATGGTCAGTTTGCCTAGTCTAAACAATCTTATGGTTTTAATTTTTTGCAGGCACTTTCTCTCCTGGATATATTTGAAGGACAGAATTGAGGGCATGAGCAACACACTACACAGGCATACTGGTACAAGTAAAGATAGTGAAAAGAAAAAAGAGCTGATGGAAAAGAATAGCAGGATAGAGAGTTTCTTGACTTAAATATTATGGAGTTTACACACAGATAATTTGGCGAACAAATATATTTTTAGGACTCGCTTGAATATGCAGCCTATGTCATGTATTAAGCTGTTTTTGCATAGAGGCTGTTGTGTATGGTTGTCCTTTTTATTGTATTTATAGTATAAATATATATAAAAATAACTAATAAGATATAAAAATGAACTTCTCTATTTGTTTGGTGTTATAATAAATCGAGGATTTGTGGCAGTCTAAATGCTAAATAGTACCAGACCCTCTGAACCATTTGCATATGAAAGCTTTGGGTAGAAAATTTGAGAGGCTTTTGTTGTATTCATTTGGAAGTTGGTTGTGGATTGTTAAGATATCCTAATGCACAATAAGAATTTTCTTCCTGTGAAACATCTTTGTAACACATCCCTTTAGAGCTGCTGCTTGGTTTGAGTTTTCATTCTTAGTAAAAGTGAATATACAGTTTTTAAAAACTTCACAGATATCAGATATGGTTTACTCTAAATGCCATCTTTCTTTCCTCCTTAGGTTTATGGTAAATGGTCTATCTATTTGCAATCAAATTTACCTTTTTTTTTTCCAAAAAGAAAACCTATTTCAGAACACAACTGTACTTTTATCTTAAATTTTTTTGCAAGTATAATAAATCAACAAAAAAGCAAAGCTGTGCTTTAATCTACTTAATTTTTAACCAAAATAAACAAATAAAAACAAGCTGTACCATTAAAAGGGTTATCATCCAGTTTATACAAAATTTGTAAAGTCTTGAAATCTCTTAAAATTAAAATAGAGAGAGAGAGAGAGAGAGAGAGAGAGAGAGATAGATTAATAAAGTCTTGCAATGAATTATTGGATATGTCCCATCCTTAAATATTTCTACATAAAGTGGTTGCTATTTGCAATATGAAACATAAAATTAGCTTTCATTTTCATGTGTTTAAAATGGTATCCAAGTTTCTATATTGGCATATTCCTGTTTCCAGAGGCAACAACCAAAAATCTAAGCTTATCCTCACTTTACCTTTATAAAGTGAGCTGTTTTTCATAATTGGCATGTCGTTGGATACCATTGCTGGAATTAAAGCAACTAATGAAAGTCACGTTTTTTTTTTTGTGTGGACACGAACGGTTCTAAATTGAGCTGCAACATGGACTCATAATGACCTCTGGATAGTACTTTTTCTTTTGGTAAAAGCATGTATCAAAGGGAAAAACAGAAATAGGGAGGGAGAAATTATTAAGTCATTTGGAAGAATTAATGAAGTGATTTTTGGGTTCTTTTATTCAATAAAATATTATTATTTATGCAAATGTGACATTATTTATGACTCGTACATCTGCATAAGAGGTTTTATTTTATTATCCGGGAGGACCACTTCAACAGTCTTCATATAAAGGAGTCGAGAACGGCTACAAAATAATTAAAATTTGGAAAATTTTCCAATTCACTCCATGATTTGATTTCTTTTCATCATAAGTTCATAATTTTTTTTTGGAATTGAAACTTAAAATTTTGGATCAAAATGAAAGTTTCAAAATTTGTTTTTTATAAACAAATTATCAATTACAATTTATCTTTGTGTGGGTCAACCCTATCATAGTTTATTCCTACAAAACATTTTAGTGTTACATCTTGACCCCTAAAATTTGGCTTAAAATAAGATTATTAAGAGGTCTTTCAATGAAATCTTATGGATTTTTTTTAATCCAAACTTAGGGTGTCCAATATAACTATTGAAAGTTTCTAAATTAAATTGTGATAAAGTCAAACAAAAAAACAGAAAGGATAAAGAAAAAAAAATTAAAAGAATTAATTTGTGTCTTATTTTCTTGTCGTCGGTAGATGGGATATTTGAGAACCCTTTGCATGTTTCTGGTTCACAATTTCTTACCAAATACTTTATTCAATTTTTCAAGCCAAACAAAAGGAGAGCTAGTGATCACTTGTTTTTTGTTGGTGAAATTGGACTGTGTAGGTTAGAAACAGTCCATACAGTACAAGGGGTGGGCCACTGGTTTTGATTATTTAGTAAGTTTTAAAAAAACCAATATAAACCCAAAAACCCAAAAGCTGTCATCCATTATTACAGCTTAACCCCCACGGCAGAAATTGGGTGTTAACCCCTCTTTTTCAACATTATCTTCACCTACTAGAACCTCCTTATATTTTAGCATTCTCTGACTGCTTCAAAAGATGGTGATGAAATGTCTCAACAAATCAGATGATTGACTATATTATATGTTGCAACAACGAGCTAAGAGACTTTTTATCCTGTCTCATTTGGCCGGCTGGACTTCATCAAATAGACGATGTTATTTACTTTAACGAGATCACTAAAAAGCAATTGTTCTCAATCATATTCTATAATAACATAGCAACTAATAATATTTCTTCTATGAACCAATGAAGTTGCTGGTGTTGAATCATTATGTACTTCACCTCAATCTATCATTAGTCATTATAAATTTGGTGATCCTACTTGGGAATATATATATATATATATATATATATATATATATATATATATAGGGATGGCCATACCCATTAAGTAATGAATATCCTACCCTACTTGATCTAAATGTTTTGAGTAATACCCGGTTCTTTATGGGTAGAACCTAATCGGGTAGGGTATGGATATTATCCATACCCAACTCGTATATAAAAAAAAAAAAACCCTAACTCTCTCACTTTCACTCACACACACTCTCTCTCTCTCCACCTCTCCTCAGTCCTCACCATCACTCACTCACTCTCTCTCTCACCTGAGCTTCCATGGCCCAGTACCTTGAACTCATCACTCCGATCACTAGCACCACCACTACAGTGGTCTTCTCCATCCCCGAATTAACTCTTTCAACCTTGAAATCTCTCTCTAATCCTTGGATCTGAACTGTCTCTCTATCTTAAACCACCATGGCAGAAGCCTCTCAAGCTCATCACCGCCACCATCGACGGTGGTTTCACATCTCAACCTCAACTTCTCTCTAAAACCGAAACATATAACCTCTCTCGATCTAGATCGGTCTCACCCTCTCTTCGATCTAAACGAGGCACAACCTCCTAGCTCCGTCGTGAAGCCCAACCACCACCACCAAGATGGTGGTTCCCAACCTCTCATCCTTTCTCTTTCTAAACCTAAGCCAAACACTTCATATTTATCCGATCTCTCTCTCTCTAAAATCTAGAACTTATTTTCTCGATCTACTACCTAGGAGAGCCCCAAATGGTGCGTGGAACATGAATTGGTGTTGTGGAGGTTAAAGGCTTCACGGATCTGCCAAGAACCGTGGCTGTGGTGGCATGTGAGCGCGTGAACAACACAGGTATGATAGAGGGTAAGTTATTGGGATTTTTGTGCTCATGTGCTCTGTGTTTGTGAGGCTTTGTAAGCATGTATAAGAGAGTGTATAATAAAATTTTATCTAATAAAATTTCTATCTCTATCTAAGAAAAAAAAGAAAAAAAAAGAAAAGAAAAAAGAAGCAGATACATCTGATTTCAAATTTATTGATTAGTTTTTTCTTTTTTAAGATAAATTTATTGGTTAGTTTTTAAGTTAAAATGTTTTGGATTTTAAAAAGAAAAAAATTAAATAGGTTTCAAGTAGGGTATGGATATCCATGTATAATAAATCCGGGTAAGAATTGGGTATGGATACTACTGGGTATCGGTATCTGGGTATTCATGGGCAAACATTTTGGGTAGGGTATGGGTATACCCAATCCATACCTCACCCATGACCATCCCTATATATATAAAAGCTGAAACATAGTATTTATTGTTGACATTAAGGACTACATCATCCACTTATTTTCTACATTTTTTTTCTTCTCTTTTTTAACTTTTATTCTTCCTATTCTCAAAAAAAAAAAAAAAAAGTTCTTCTCCCTATAGTCATTGTTACATTTCCTCTAACCTTTCTCATTCCTCTTTACCTTTTTATCTCCCCACTACTCTCTACTTCACCGTTACACTTCCTTCATTCCTTTTTTTTTTCCTTATATTTCGACTCTTCTTCTCCCCATTTTATTTTGTTTAAATTTGATATCATTTCTTCCATTTAATCCATATTTTTTTCACAAAATAACTGTGAGTATTTTCTCTCTCTCTCTCTCTCTCTCTCTCTCTCTCTCTCTCTCTATATATATATATATATATATATATACACACTTTCTTTTGGTGGGATTTTGTTATTTCTTATAATTCTGATTAAGGTTGATGATTTTTTTTTTTTTCGAATATTTGTTTTGGTATTGTGCTTTTTAAATTTCTCTTTAATAGTTTTGGTTGAATTTTGGTTTGGGTAAAGACATAATTTTTTTGGAAATAGGAATTTGAGTTTCTATCAAAACATAATTTACAGGGCTATGAATTTGAATATGTCTACCAATTGTTTGAGTAATAAATTATTATAAAGTCTAACTTTTATTTCCTTTAGTTTCATTTTAATTTTGGTTAAGATAGTATTGTAATTTTGAGATGAGTTTTTATTATTATGATGATAATCTCTTATTCCTTAAGAGATGAGAAATTTGAATCGTAAATTTGAAACTTATAAAGTTTAGTTGTATATTAGGCAAATATAACACACTACAATAGAAGTTAGAAGAATATGGTTCACCTTAAAAAAAATATTAATAAAAAAGAAAAAGAAAAAAAGAATGATATATTTGTAGAGATAAAAAGATAAAAAAATACCAATATATATATATTTATTAAAAAAATAGATAATACTTGAAGTAATTGTTACTTTTTATATATTATACTATATTACATAATATTTATATATTTCCACGCATTGTGTGGGTCTGCAACTGGTGATTATAATAGCTATTTTCTTGTTGAGAAAGCAATATCTAAGAGGCCTAGATGATTGAGCTATAGCCTCACCTTAACTACACATATAACCAAGCATAGGGTGTAAAGATTTCACTCTCAATAGGCCAAACCAATGCTATGTTGTCACTCCCAAAAATTTAGGCTCAAAGACTTATATTTTTTTTTTTTTTACAAACGATGGTAAACCTTTTCGAGTATCTGATTATTCTCTTGGGTATATGTAGTTCTCCATTTCACACACACTAAGTTATCTAGGTTATTACAAGAAGAAATCCTTTAAGGGTGGCTCCAAGATGCTGGCAAGAGATTTCGAATATAAAATGTCATGAATATCATGAGGTCTTAGAATCTCATGGACTCAAGACTTGCTCTATACCAAGACCCTAACATTTAGTCACCACAACTTCACTATTTAGTCGTATAGTTTGAATGGTCTCTGTACGTTTTTAGACCCCTTAAAACACAAGTTGATTATCCTACTTATTTAGCCAAGTGATTACTTAAGTAAATTATTCAAATCTAGGTTAACACAAGTAAATCATATCAAGTAAACAATGTGGAAAATAAAGAATACAATGATATGATAACCCAAGAAAACCAAACCGGTAAAAAACCTGAGGAGGATTTAACCTAGCTATCCTCAAGGTAAAACAGATCCACTATGAAACAATTGAAATTTTACAATAGCGACTTAGACCACTAACATCCTATTACTACCTTGAGTAGAAAACTTACTACCATGACCACGTGACAGCTTCGAGTCCATGGACTACTTCTTTCTTGGATTCACAGCAACCACAAGTACTCCCACTTGTGTTTTTCTTTAAGCTCTTTAAGCAGCAACTGAAGCGATCACCAAGCTCTCGACATCAATCTCGATCTTGATAACCCTAAGTGTGTATGAAGGCAAACACCTCTAGATCTCACAAGAGATTCACACACATAGCATAAACAACAACCTAAAAACGTGGCTAGGGTTTTTTCTTTTATACTTAAGGCAAAACATAAAACCCTGCACATCATATGGGCTTGGGTTTGAGTTGAAAAATTCTGCAGAAAAACAATCTGCACGAGTTTTGATCGATCGAGTCTAATTTTCGATCGATCGAACCTTGCAAATAGTGAACAGTAATTTTCTGCAATTACTCGATTCCAACTTTACAATAAACATACTTTGAGTAGCCTAAATCTAGACTCTAAGTTTTGATCATGGTTTGCCAACATTACATATTGAAGTTCTAAAACATTTAGATCCTAAATCCTTAGAACCTAACAACCTCCCAATCAACAATTCATTTAATCCTCATGCATGAGACTTCTTGTGAGTGTTGTAATGTACTTTAACAAGTTAATTTTGTGCTCATTATATGACCCGATGGATTGCTTTCTGTAAAGTTGTTGGGCCTGCCTCTCTCTCAAGATCACCACAAGTAGATGGGTTGGCTCTAGTACCGTAGGAAATACGTTCTTCTGAACGTGTTTGTTAATTGTTTTGGGCAGTATTGTTATAAACTGACAAGCTTGAACTAATTAATTGAATTATTTGGCTTTAACGCATAATGTTGGTTTCCTTATGGTTGAACATTTTTTTGTAGAACTTGAACTGTAGTAAGTTTTAAATTAGCCAGTATTGATGGTAGTAGAATAAATTCAATCCCTAAGGCAAGGATTCTTAATGTCAAAGAGTGACAACTCTTGGTTTATTGCTCACATTGGCAGCCACTGTCAAAAGTCAAAAAGTATAGCATACATAATTTTTTTAAAAAAGCTTGTCATCACGACCTGAGCTAACGTAGTTACAAGATTGGCATTTCTTTTATACACCATGAATGAAAAAATGTGATGACACATAAAGCAAGACCTAATCATGAACAATGTAAGCAACGATGACAGTTATATCATCAACTTTGCCACCTGATCTATGCCTTTTAGACTTGGAAGAAGCTAGCATAAATGGTGTAGTCGCATTCTTGTCCAAGGAAATTTGATAAGCACTCTCAGCTACTGCCCGAGCCACCTGCGCTGGATCAATACCTTCTTCTGTCGATTTTTCTGCAACATCTTTGATTTGATTCTCAAACATGTTATCAAACAGCCCGTCTGTGCCGACTATAAGAATGTCTCCTGCTTCTACATCAACCTTATATTGCTGTGTGTAAACAAACAATAAGTCATTAATGAACATCAAAGGGAAAATACAATTAAGCATGTTGATGCCACCATGAAAGGAAAAGTGCAAGCCACATCTGCATTATACGGACTAGTCAAAAACAATCTCTCCCACTTAAATCTCTAATGCCTCGTTAGGGCCCATTTTGTGAGATAGTATTTTCGAGCCCACATGGTTTATTGGGTTAGCTTTGATACAATATGTAAAGACCCAAAGAAAAGCGCTAGTCTCGTTTACGCTATACTTTAAAAGAAACAATCACAATTGAAGTTGTTTGTAATAGTTAATAAAGTTCAATTCAACATAATAAATTAATAAATATAATGACTTTCATCAACTGATGTAGCAAATATCTTAGGCATGCCGTTTATTGAATACAACAACTCGGCCAGCCTTGTCATTATCTTACAAGTATGAGAAAACCCTAAAATAATAATTTTCCTCATACCTAGATAACAAGTATGAGAAAAACTAGGTTTCTCTGTCGCTAGGAAAGATTGGTTCCCTCTCTTCTCCTAGGCAGTAGAATTTTCTGTTCCTCCTTGTGGGGCTTCTTCTTCCCTCAGTAACTCAGTTACGTGTAGGGCTTGTGGGTTTTTCTTTTGGGGTTTGGGAAACAGTCACTTTCCTTAATCTTTCATCTATCCTTTCTACGTCTTTCTCTTTTTACGTCTATCTTTTCTTATCTTTTTCCATTTCTTCTCATCTCACCATGGATGATCTTACAAAACATTGGAACTGCCCCTCTTTGTCGGAACAGGAAGGGGATGACCTTTGCATTAAAAAAGATCGTCGATCTTAGGAGTATATCATAGCTGCATTTTTTCTCACACGGAGGGCGTTGAACATGGAAGCAGTGGCTAGGACTTTCAAGCCGCTGTGGCGGGCTGAGAATGGATTCAAAATTCAAAGAGAAGGAGACCACAAAATTCTCTTTATCTTTGATAGCAAAGAAGATGTTGATAGAATATTATCCTCTGGACTATGGAGTTTTGACAAATCTCTTGTGGTCTTACAGAGGTATGATAGGAATTCACCAATTGAGGAGCTTGGTTTTGATAAGGTGGATTTCTGGGTCCAAGTGCATAATATCCCCATTAGGTACAGGACAAGATCGGTGGCAGAGAACATTTGTGAACCCATGGGGTTGGTACATCGCTCAGATGAGAATGCAGAGGATGGGGGTGGAAGTTTCATTAGGGTAAGAGTTACCCTTGACGTTTATCAACCACTGTGCAGAGGCCGGGTCATAAAAATTGAGGAGGGTGGGAAAGTTTGGGTGAATTTTAAATATGAGAGATTGTCAAATATTTGCTATTGGTGTGGATGTTTTGACCATAGCGATAAGGATTGTGATCTGTGGATTCAAAGTAAGGGCACTTTGCAACTCTCAACCCAACAATTTGGTTCATGGCTCCAAGCAATACCAAGTGTTTCTCCAAGCAATAGGGTGATCTGGGTGACGGGTTTCTATGAAGGCAGGGAGGAAAATCTCTCCACTCGGAGGAGGAGGGCGGCGATACAGAAATCAGTGCCAGCTGTCACGCTGGAGATTGGGAATCAATCAGAAAAGGAAAATCCAAATATGGAAATTGATTTTGCAGAGGGCGTTGAAATAAATCCCACGGGGTCTACGTGTTTAAAAAAGAAAAGAGAGCAGGAAATAGGGGCGAGCAATATCTCTTGCAATTATTTTTCCCAACAATTACGAGATATAGATAAGGAGATTAGTTATAAAGAAAATCCCTTAATTTCAGCTCAAAAATCTGCTATACATAATAATCTTTCCCACGATACAGCCAATGCCAGCCCATGCGTTCTCTCAAATGAGTCACGTGCCACACCACAGGTCCACACTTCACCTTTAAAGAATATTTCAAATATCTCTAATGCCTCTGTTGTTGCAGAAAAGCCCCCATACCTAACGTGGAAACGCCTTGCACGCCTATCAGTTAGCTCCCAAACTACACCAGATGATTGTACTGGCTGTAAGCATTTAGCTGACATGGTTATTGATCAGTATGAGTTACCATGCAAGAAATTGGTGGTTTCAAGTAGTGATAAGGAAAATTACCCTGTTTTGGCGGAGATTGGTTCCCAGTTTCGCCAGTCCCGATGAGTTGCATTGTTTGGAACTGTCGGGGGCTTGGGAACCAACGCACAATTCAAGAGCTTGTGGAGTTAGTACACGCAAAAGCTCCCTTACTCATGTTCTTGGCAGAAACATGGGCGGACGAAGCTAGGCTAAAGTATGTTAAGGATCGTTTACAGTTTGATCAGATATTTTTTGTGGAGAAAATAAATAAATGTGGGGGATTGGCCTTATTTTGGAAGGATGGAATTGAGGTGGATGTTGGGACTTCTTCACTGAATCACATTGATGCTACAATAAATAAAAGCTCAGACAAGCCTTGGAGATTTACAGGCTTTTACGGTGAGCCCGAAACACAGAAGAGATTTGAATCATGGGACCTTCTCCGTCAATTACACCATCAAAGCTCGCTGCCTTGGCTTTGCGCCGGGGATTTCAATGAAATTATTAAGCAAACAGAGAAGGCAGGTGGTAGACTTCATCCCTCCAACCAAATGCAACAATTTAGAGACGTTCTCAATGAGTGCGGGTTCATGGATTTAGGCTTCAAGGGCTTTCCTTTTACATAGAGTAAGCATTGGCAGAATGGGTTTTCTTTGTGGGAGAGGCTGGACAGAGCAGTAGCTACTCAAGATTGGTTTTCGGATTTTCCGGGCACAAAGGTACACCACATTGATAGCACTACCTTGGATCATAAATTCTTGTGGATCAAAATAGCTGATTTGGATTTGCAACGAAGGAAAAAATTATTTAGATTCGAGGAGATGTGGTTAGCTGATAAAGGTTGTGGGGAAGTTGTTGAAGGTGTGTGGCTGTCAAGTGTAGGTGGGGCCGAAAATACCAAGGTATGAGGAAAATAGATTCGTGTGGCAAAGAGTTAACAAGATGGAGTAGGGATCATTTTGGTTCAATACGAAAAGAGCTGGAAAAGAAAAGGAGAGATTTAGCTCGGCAAGAATGGATAGCTCTTCAAGGGGGCTGTGCAACCCGTTTGCTTGCCTTACAAAAAGAAATAAATTCTCTCATGGATAAGGAAGAATGTATGTTGAGGCAGAGGTCTAGGACAGTGTATTTGAAGGAGGGAGATAGGAACACTCGGTTTTTTCACTGCCGAGCTACTATGAGGAAGCGAAAAAACACCATTACAGGGATTAAAGACGGGTCAGATCAGTGGTGTACTAAGGCAGACCAGATTGCAAGCATCTTTGAAGATTATTATAAGGAGCTTTTCACATCCGTTAATCCCGAGAATGTACCTACTGCCTTAAGCTCAATTCCACAACTGGTGACAGATGACATGAACTCTACACTTACTGAAAACTTTCAAGCATGGGAAGTTGAACTTGCCTTAAAACAAATGGCGCCCCCTTAAGGCTCCGAGTCCAGATGATATGCCCCCTTTGTTCTTTCAAAATTATTGGGAGTTGGTAAAAGGTGATATCACTAACACTATCTTGAATTATTTAAATTCGGGGTCCTTACCTTCACCTCTCAATCATACTTTTGTTACCTTAATCCCAAAAGTTAAAAATCCTGAAAGAGTGATTGAGTTTCGCCCTATAAGTCTCTGTAATGTGCTCTATAAGATTTTTTCGAAAGTCTTATCAAACAGGTTGAAGAGAGTCTTACCTCTTATTATTTCTGAGCACCAAAGTACTTTTCTGAAGGGTAGACTGATAACTGATAACATTCTGGTTGCTTTTGAGACACTTCATTACATGAAAAATCATAATTCAAGGAATACAGGTTATATGGCCCTCAAGCTCGATATGAGTAAAGCCTATGATCGAGTAGAATGGTCTTTTCTAAAAGATGTTATGATTCAGACGGGCTTCAATGAAAAATGGATTGCTCTTATAATGGAATGTATCACTACTGTCTCCTATTCTTTGTTTGTTAATGGTGAACCACATGGAAACATCATCCCCACCAAAGGTATCCGTCAAGGAGACCCTCTGTCCCCATACCTCTTTCTTTTGTGCTCAGAAGGCTTACACAGGCTGATTCAGACAGCTGCTAATGTGGGGGATATCAAGGGAGTTTCAATATGTCGAAATGGCCCAAAACTGACCCATTTACTTTTTGCAGATGATAGCCTCCTTTTTTGCAGGGCTACAAGGATTGAATGTCAAAAGGTTCTTGAAATTCTATCAACCTATGAGAGGATTTTAGGTCAAAAGCTAAATAAAGAGAAAACAACTCTTTTCTTTAGCAAATCCACTCCTTTAGATGTGCAATCCGAGATTATGGAAGAGCTTGGAGTTTCTGAGTTGAAACAATATGAAGCATATTTGGGTCTACCGGCTTTGGTTGGAAGAAAAAAGAGAGCGAGCTTTGACCAACTAAAACAAAAAGTCTGGAAGAGACTACAAGGATGGGAAGGGAAGTTATTATCACAAGCGGGAAGGGAAGTTCTCATCAAATCAGTGGTTCAAGCCATTTCGACTTATGCAATGAGTTGTTTTAAGTTACCAACAATCTTATGTCATGAGATCGACATCCTTGTTCGGAAGTTTTGGTGGGGACAAAAGGGTGACCGAAGGTAAGTGCATTGGATTAGGTAGGAGGATTTGTGTAAACACAAAGATCAGGGGGGAATGGGGTTTAAGGACCTCACCATGTTCAACGAAGTAATGTTGGCAAAGCTCTTATGGCGGCTACTCCATGATGATAATTCACTGTTCTTTAGAGTGTTTAAGGCCAGATTTTTCCCAAATGGTACCATTTTGGATGCTAATGAATCTGCTTCTGCTTCTTATGCTTGGAGAAGCATTCTCCATGGGAGGGACGTAATCTTGAAAGGAGCTTTATGAAGGGTGGGAGATGGAAAACAGATCAAAATATGGGGTGACAATTGGTTGCCAACAAAATCTCAGCCAAGGGTGATATCTCCAATGATTTTCAGTCAACAAAACTCTTCAGTGGAGGCACTGATAAACCAACAAACCTGCAGTTGGAAAACCGAAGTAATAGACCATTGTTTTAATGTGGCTGAGGCAGCAGTGATTAAAAGCATTCCACTCAGCTCCTCACCCTAGCCAGACATACTTATATAGCCTTTCACCCCAACTGGAATGTACTCTGTGAAGTCGGGATACAGGTTTCTTTATGAGGAAAGCAGCGTACAACCACCATTAAGCAACTTTTCTTCACAGGGAGCAGGTTGGTGGCGACAAATATGGAGTATGGAGGTACCTAACAAAATAAAAAAAATTGTTTGGCGTTGCTCAAGAGAACCTCTCCCTACGAAAGCCAATTTGTGCAAGAGAAAGATTGTCCCTGATGAGGTGTGTGACAGATGCAAGTCGCATGCCGAGGACTACTCACATGCTTTATTTTTTTGCTTTGATGTGCAAGTGGTTTAGGCTCCGGATCCTCAGTGGTGGTGGCTGTTAGCAATGCAGGGGAAGACAGCAAAGGAAATCTTCAAGTACGTGTTAGAGGAAAAGAAAGATGTGGCTCTATTGGCTTTCACGAGTTGGGCTTTATGGAATAGAAGAAACCAGATTCGGACAAATCAGAACGCATGCCCACTAAATCAGATCATGAACACCTCTAAGGAGCGCAAGAGAGAATTTCAACTTCTAAATCCAAGAGCACTGAGACAACATCACAGGAAGCACATGAGATGGAAACCACCAGCAACTGAACATCTCAAAGTGAACTATGACGGATCAATATTTCAAGATCAAGGCAGGGCAGGTATTGGAGTGGTAATTCGCAACTCAGAGGAGGCTGTCATGGCTTCCCTTTCGCAGCAAATACCACTGCCAACCACGGTAGCCCAAGTTGAAGCCCTGGCAGTGCGACGAGCCACAGAATTTGCAGTGGAACTAGGTGTTACCCGAGCAATCATAGAGGGTGACTCAGAAACCATATGCAAGGAGCTCTCAAACCCGAGTCCATCTCTAGCTCTTCATGGGCTTTTGATCAAAGATGCACAACAGCTAGCTACTGTTTTCACAGATATTAGTTTTTCCCATGTGTGTCGTCAGGGAAACATTGTAGCCCATAGCTTAGCTAGGAGGGCAATTTTGAATCAAAATTTAAGTGTCTGGATGGAAGAAGTGCCACCAGATATCCACCAGTTTGTACAGGCTAATTTAAGGGCCTTAGTTGATTAATAAAAGTTGATGTCTTGTTTCTCAAAAAAAAAAAGAAAAAAAAAAGATAACATAGTTACAGAAAAAGAATACTAAACATTTAGCAAAGATTGAGAGTGAAAAATAATAAAGAATAAGAGAGATTTAGACTAATCAATGTGTATATAAGTTGAGGAAAATGACCTATTTATAGATTTGGTGAGTTACAACAGGAAGATTAAATAGGCCACTAAATACGAAACAACGCATATAAGTATGTCAAATTAATATAGATTAATGGGCATAAAAAAAGTGAGTTTGATATAATTATAAATCTAGAAATAAAATTCCACTAATAAGTAAAAATTTATTGTGGGGCCAAGAAATCCTACGACCCAGCCCACTTCGCTCCTGGGCCGAAGGCCCAAGCCAAGGAGGCACCTGAAATCCGAGGAGGAAAAGAAGAAGCCCAGGCACAAACAGAACGGGCCAAGGACGACCCTATCATTGGGCGTCCGAGAACTTGAGGGACAAGCTCGTAACGAGTAGTCACCTCCACATTAAGTGTACCTGACAACCGCCCTGGCCGCATTAATGAGGAGAGGACTTCACACTAGCGTCGCCTTGGTTGCCGCGACTCTCAAAGAGACTGAGAAGACGGCTGATGGGACAAGCACCTGAGCAAATGTCCTGATCGCTCAAAAAGTGTAGGGCTAGGATTAGTTGGGAAAAGGATATATAATGTAAGGGAATCCCCCAGAAAAGGGCCCCGGAAAAAAAGAAAAAGAAGGAAAGGAGGAAAAAGATGGAGGCCAAAGGGGAGAAAAGCCTCCTCGGCCATGGTCCGAGGAGCATCCCCCAGTTGTAAATCGCTCTAAGTCTTTCATTAAATAAAAAGAGAACGGAGCCCACGCCCCGTGAACGCCGGCCGGCGCCTAGACCTTCGATCCACTCTCTACAAATTCATTGTTCGGGGTTCGTTGGGCCCTTGACCCAGATCCGTTGGGCCCGGGCACCAAAAATGCGGTCCCTACATTTATGATCAAAATTTGATTTTTCAATTAATGGGAAAATAAATTGTACATATCATCTCATATATATATACACACACACACACACATCTAGGTAAATATGGAATATTATGCATTAAGGGTGTCATTGGCTTCATATTGTGTGTATATATTGTTATTGAGAACCAGTGGCTGTTCTAGGAATATTTTTGAGGATGGTCATTAAGAAACTTAAATTATACAAAATCTAATAAAAAGAGAACTTCATACATAGACAAACACACACACGCAAATACATAAAATCTTACAATTTTCTTTTATATATTTTTTTCATTTTGAAATCGTTACAAATAGTCTTATTATCAATATTGCAAGTTACATCTCTTCAAAAGTTTAGTTAAATAAAATTTTTGTTGGACTTTTTCTTTTTATTTGTAAGGACCTAATATATTGTTAAGGGGACCAAAGTTTGGTTACAAACTTAGTTATAGTCACTCTCACTAAATGAATTAACATTGTTACATTTTTTGAAAATCTAATCGATGAATTGCATGTTCTTTATGTTCTTAAAACATATCAAAATTTCATGTCAATTAGATGTTATTTATTATTCGATCCATAAAATTATTTTTTATGTATAATTTTAGACTACAAAAACTCGAAATTTAAATATTTGATTGACGACATAGCTATTGATTTTTTCTCTTCTTGAAATTTTGCAAGTATGGAGGATTTAAGAAGAAAATGTAATTATGTTGGCCCTAAAAAAAATTTAGGGTGGTCACAAAGTTTTTTTAAGGATAAAAAAAAATTAAAATTTTAAAATTTATACATAATAATTGTTTTTTTTTCCAAGCCTGTGACCACCCTAGACTTTATGTAGAACCGCCCCTGTTGAGGACAACATACATGCCTAGAGAAAGAAAATGAATCACAAATAATGTTTATTTTTTTTCCTAAAGAATCTCTCTCTCTCTCTCTCTCTCTCTCTCTCTCTCTCTCTCTCTCTCTCTCTCTCTCTCTATATATATATATATATATATATATATATATTAATAAGTAAAACTGAGAGAAAATCCAATTAGATTTCAAATTTGAGTTCAATTAGAGTCTAATTTTGTGCCACGTGTCCCATCTAATTTAAGTTTTTAATTTTTTATGCCAAATTAGTTAATTCAATGTAAAAATTGGAATTCAATTAACGTTAATTTTGCGCCACGTGAATCATCTAATAGAAGTTTTTTAATTTTTGTGCCAAGTGAGTTAATTCAATGTAGAAAACGAGGAGTTCAATATAAATGAACCATAAAACATAATATATGAGAAAATTTAATTAGATTCAAAACTGAATTTTTCTTTTGTTAGCTTTCCATACAAATTAAATTGTTTAGATTTTTTCTCTGAACTAATGAACATATTTTTTTATACTGTTTCTATTTAGATATTTTGTATGTCAGGATCTTGAATGTAAAAAATTGTAATTGAGTTGAACGACCTCATGCACCTATTCCTATTCAATTTAGGAGATACTATTAGACTAATTTATTCTTTTATTTTTTGTTGTATTTGGTAGAATTTCACGGATAGTGATTGTGAATTAATAATGTATATGTAGTATCCAATAATGATTTTTAAAATTATCTATATATATATATATATAATAGCAGTGTAATGAGAAACTTGGCATAACCAATATCATGAAAATTGTAAGAAAAAACTATTTTAGTATTTCTAAATATCCTGGTCGAACTAATATCTTATATGTTTTATAACCCAAGCTAAAATCAATAGTACCATTACAATTCATCATGCCCGTGCATAAGCACGAGTTCCATGCTAGTAACAAATAATTTAAGCTAAATAAGAGAAGAAATTAAAAATAATTTAAGCTAAATTGTCCGTTTAATTCCTAAACCATTCTAAAAAAAACCAATGATAATATTTTTCAAACTGCAAGAATTCAAAATAAATTGACTAATACAAAATATTCATTTTTTAGAGGATGGGTAGTGCAAACTTAATAAACTTTACACAACACATACAACTAAATTAAAACAAGAAAAACTGAAGGTATGTACCTGTACCGAATCGAGAACATCGGCATTTAATTTACCCAACTGAAATGGATGATTAAAAGAACGTTGTTGAATCTCTGATTTGTATATACCTCCTCGTTTTCTAATCAACATAAAACCACTATCTCCCACATTTGCAACATGTAAGCACTGTTTACCAAAACAAAACAAAAGATAACAGTATGTTTGCAAATTTTATAAACAAACTATGTAAGCTGAAATATATATATATATATATATATATATATATATATATACATGAATGAATGAAATTGTACAAAATTTAGATGGAAAAATATTCTTACACATTTGTTAATAATTTTATATGCGTTATCCACATATTTGAAGCATATATTCACATTTAAAACATGAAATGCATAATGAATATGAATAATATACAATATACATTAACGAGTGTGCAATAATCAGTACCCTTTTAAGAAGAATGTACATGGAGTTTGTACTTTGAGAAGGAAAGAAAAAGACATACATGGTCTTTCAGATTTATTATGCAAGCAGTTGATGATCCTTTAGCATTGGTGTCTAAGAAAGCTTGATTCAAAACTCTTTTTAGATTGATTTTTCCCTCTGGTTCCATTAGAATTGCTTTCAAAGAGTTAATCATTAGTTGCCGAGCATATTCTCCAGGGTCAACACCTAACTTGGCCCAACCACCCACACCATCTGCCACACCAATTGTTTGTTTTTCTCCACATATGAAGTAGGCATCATCACCTTGAGCTGTTGAATTTACTTTGGTCTTTGCTATGTAGAATGCTCCAGCAATCATTTTCAACCTTCTTTCCTTTGGATCATCTATAAAGCACAATGTGGGTACTAAAAGAAAGAGTCATTCACAAACTTCAATGTCCACTCACAGTGTGCCTTTGAATGAGCTTATTTTCATTAATTTACTTTGTTAATGTATAGAATTTCAGCATTACATTCTTTTCTGAATGAAAATAAGCTCATCCAAATATACTTGGGTAAACCTTAACATTCATCTATAATACAAAAAAAAAAAAAAAAAAAAAAAATACAAGGAAAAGGGAAAGAAAGAAAAATATTTACACACCACTCTTGTATAGTTGCAATGTGCCAAATCCTGTTCATCATCAGAAATTTTTATTTTTATTTTTTTTTAAAAGGTGCCAAATTTTGATTCTAGTTGCAGAGAATCTTTCAATACAAATTGTGACTTGGACTATAACTTGGGGAATGGGAAAGAGGGGCTGGCTTGGCTTTTGCCTTTGTACAGGTGCAAATAGCTAGCCTTAATACTTTGTGAACAAAATCCTCACTTTTACGAGATCTTGGAGAGATAATCAATAGATAACTTTACCCCTAATTTTGAAGAGACTAATTCATGTACTAATACATACTATTACATAAAATTTAAAAAGATGAGTTTTATTATTCCCCACACCTTCCATTAGGGGATTCAACAAGATCCTGGCCTCAAGTAAATAAACAACTAAGAGAAAGATTCATAAATAACAAACAAATATTAGGTTCTATTTTACAGGACTGTTAAAACGTTCTTTGTTCGAGTCTACATTAAAGGAGAAATAGATGCCATGTTATTTGTTTCAGAAAACAAATATGTTGATTAAGAATTTAAGATATTACCACCGGGCGCGTTGGTCAACTGGTAAGGGGTTGTCCTAACTTAACCAAGGTCTCGTGTTCGAGCCTTGGGTATGCAGTTGCGTTAAAACTCGGTTGGGAGAGCTTTGCCGCCCTTGTGGTCCTACCCGGCTCGAATCCGGATTTAGTCGGAGCCCCTGTGGTTCCGGATACCGGGTGGTTTAACCAAAAAAAAAAAGAATTTAAGATATTGATGAAGATGTGGTTCATGAACACAGAAAAATTCTTTTAATCTTTCTCCCATGAACAAATAAGCACAAAACACTGGTTCCAATATAGGGCTCTTTTATTCATCACTAAATATGATTATTTTTCTAACAAAAATACAATTATCAATATATATAAGGTTGGGTTCAAGTTAAATTATGTGTAACTCTTTGTGATGTTACATTGCTTCACAATAAAGTATTTTGATAATTCAATTATTGAATTACGTACATTGCAGAGAAGGGACCAAAAAAAAAAAAAAAAACCTGATCAAAGAGAAACCCAAAAAGATTGTCATTCCAATTAACCAAGGCACTCATCAATATTGAATCAAAAAAAAAAAAATATTAACTCATTCGGAAATATACCTATCAGGGATAGCACCTTTGGTTGCCTCTGTGGAATCAGCCATAGAGGAAATAGTTTGGTGCAACTGCAACAGTTCATCCCCCCTTAGGAAGAAACTTGAAAAAACTTACACAAGAAATCAGTGACAATCAATATGGAAGAGAGAAAGAGATACTGTAGGAAGTAGGAACTTTTTTTTTTTGAGAAAGATAGGAAGTAGGAACTTGTGTGAATTTATGTAGTATTATTATTTATATTGAGTACATAGGAAGTAGCAGTGGTTTTATGAGTCCAATTTTATATTTTTTTTTCGCTGAATTATGAGTCCAAATTGAAGTAAGAAACCTAGTCCGTAGAAGATTCTCTAGAGTCCAGATTTATTTATTTTTTTATAAACTTTTTTTTGATAACTTTTATTTATTTATTTTGAAAATCAAAATCCTCCAGATTGGTTTTGTCCAACTATAAAGGACATAGTGTGTGTAACTCAATCTTATAAAAAAGTTATTATAAAAAAATCTCATAAAAAAAAAAAAAAAAACTTCTGTTTCGTTGTAATTTTGAGAAGGATATAGATTAATATTCGTAAATGATTCAAAAAAAAAAAAAAAAAAAAAACAGATTATCATTCCAAAAATTGTTAGTATATACATTGTACATACTACAAACAATATATAGCATAATCTCTAAAATCAAGGACTCTGGACTATCGTTGTGTACTTGATTTTTTTTGGATAGAAGTTGTGTACCTGATTTTAGTCTCAATCAATGATTTTTTTTGTTTGCTTTTGTCAATTTTATCGGTGTATTTTTAGGGAGTAATTATTAGATGCTTCAGAGTATGACGACATTCTCCTTTCACATTTATAATGGGTCTCACTAATTAAATTCATTGTATGATCCATACATGTGAGAGAAAGGAGCACAAAGTCACCATACTCCCGAAATAGCTAATAATTTTCCATCTTTTACTCTAAGTTTAAAGCATTCTAAGAGAAAAGGTAAAAATGTTGCTCATTGCATTGCGCGATATGTTTCAAATATTTCTGACTTTGTTGTGTGGATAGAGAATGTTCCACCACTAGTTTTCGTTGTAGTTTAGGCTGATGCGGCCAATTTATTTTAATAAAAGCTAAGCGGGTTTGTTTCTCAAAAAAAAAAAAAAAAAAAGGTTTAGAGCATTCTAGAAAGAGATTAAATTTTGTAAGGATGTGGTGTAAAATTCATGTTTTACCCTTTTAATCCCAACATGCCACATCATCTTATTATATATTTAAGAATAAGTATAATCACCCTCAATCAATTCTAATACCCATATATAAATATAACCAAATTGGGAGATTATTGAGATGTTCTTAGGTGTGGTAAGATGTATTGAATTTTAAGTAAAATACTGATGTGACAATCACTTATTAGGTGGTGTAAAACATGGGTTTTACACCCCATCCTTATCAAATTTGGACTCAGAAAGATATACAATAAATGCATACTCTTTCTCCTCACATAGTCAAACACATTCTTCGTGTGAGATGGAGTACTGAATACATATTTATTGTATTACGAGAATATTCTATAATTTTTAGTATCTTTCTATAGAAAATACATTTTTTTTTAAGATTAGTGAACATAAATACATTGAATATATACACGTTATACAAATACAAATCTTTTGTCCAATTTTTTTGTGTTTTACTCTATACTCTACCAATTACAACTTGAAATATATTCTTTTTTACTTTCCTTATAAAACAACTAGAGTTTAAAATGGAAAGAAAATCAAACACATGACATACCACAATTGGTAGAGCTTAAATCTCTTTCTCTTTATCTCTATGTGTTTTTCTTCAACCAAATAATAATAATAATAATAATAATAGCACAAAACAAAAGCATCTATCTATAATATTAATGGGAAGAGAAATTTTTTATATTCGTTTATTTTACTCTTAAAAATAGCCTTCATTTGAAGTCTCCCAAAGTATTATCTATTTATCTCCCAACATAATTTAGATAAGACAAGAAATAAAAGTGATACATAAATTGATAAATCATGAATCTAAATGCTGAGAGGCAGTTTGATACTAGTATTTAAAAAACAGTTTTTAGTGTTTAAAAAATAATAATACTTTTGACACATATTTCTATAATACTCAAATACATATTTCTACCACGCTAAAAACTGAACAACATTCTTAAAAAACTCCAATCAAACGGTCCTTAATGTCTGAAGTGGCTTGTTTCATTTGTTTGTAAACAGGTTGGTCCAACCCATATTAGATTTATTATCAGGCCCATAAGGTTTGGTTTCACAGCCCTCAAGATGATTACCCAAGGAAAAAAGAAAAGAAAAGAAATCGGCCCATTAAGGAAGAGACTTATTCGAGTACCATGTAATACTACAACGTTGTCGTATTTGTCATTCTCACTGTCTTTTATCACTCTCAGACTCTGGTGTCTCTCTTACGCTCTCTCAATCTCTATCTGTTCTTTTCCAGGTTCTGCAAAGCTTAAAACCAAAAGGAAAGAAAGAAGAAGAAGTTGCAGGAGGTTGAAAATATTTTATTTTTCAGCAACTTTTATGTTTATGATGACCGTATTGTTGATTTCCATGGTGTTATTGTAGCCATAGAGTTTGTTTGGTCGTGTTTGAATCCGGGTGTAGAAAGTGAGTCTTTTTTTTTTCCTGGGTTCATTGCAATGACTATTACCCTGTTGTATGTATGTGTGTTTACTGTTTTATCATTGTTGTGGTCATGGTGACCTTCATTGTTGATTCCCATGGTGTTAATGTAGCTATTTGTTTGGTTGACTTTCAATTGGGATGTAGAAAATGAGTTTTTTTTTGGGGCTAATTGGGCAGTGGCTTGTATAATTGTTGTGGTCATGGTGACCATCATTATTGATTTCAAAGGTGTAAATGTGGATATTTGTTTATTGGGTTTGTTTATATAGATTTATAGAGAGGATTTTTGTTGTTGTTGTTGTTGTTGATTGCAATGGCTACATAGTGGTGTGTTTTAGCTTCTTGTTTCATGGAGATAACTTTTTTTTTTTTTTTTAATTTTTAATTTTTTATAATAGTTAGTGCTCTTTCTTCTGCTATATTATTAGTAAATTATGAAATCTTTGGCATTATTCTGTTGTATGTACATGAATCTTTAGCTTGTTTCATGCAATTTCAAACATTTTCCTTTCATGTTAGAAATACAATGGTGGATACCCTTTTCTGTGATTAACCAGAAAAAACGGATCAAGATGCTTGTAAGTGGAGTCTTAACTGTTTGTTTGATCATATAGTACAGTTGGAAGGTAGTTAATGCCAAGGGTAAATTACATTTTCAATGTTCAGATATTATAAATCATTTCAAACGATTACATCTAAAATCAGCAATAATGCCTTCCTATGCTTTCAATCTATGAAATTGTTGCCTTTCATTCTAGCCTTTTGCATTGTATCAATAGCTTTGTATGAGGATGTTACTATTAGGAATTAAATATTACAATTGAAAGTTTACTTATCAAAAAAAATATTACAATTGAAAGTTCAGATTCTTCAGACTGTTCACTTTGATGTACAATGAAGAGTTTTCCATTCTTATATACAGTTCTTAAAATGTTGCCATTTTGGTATTGCAATTTCAAAATATGATAAGGTGATGTTAGAGATCTTCTAACTCACTGGGTGGGTCAAACAGATTAAATTAGACAGCAGTTCTTAATCTTGGGTAGGGAAGACCAGATTGGAGTATAATATAGCCTGGCTAGAATGATGGAGACACATCGACCATTCAACAATTACAAATCAGGAAGGAGGGCAATGTGAGAAGAAGATATCAATGTTTTGTACTTATCAAAAAAAAAATCAATGTTTTGTGAAATTTAGTAGTTTAAAGAGAGTCTGAATGATTAATTTGAGAACAGTTTTTTTTTACACGTATATTTTGCATAGATCATATGGCTTTTTCTGATGAATGGTCATTATCATTTAATGGAACCTTTATAAGTACTTATCAAAAGAAAAAATGGAACCTATTATAAGTACTGCAGCATTGGGATTTTAGCTATATTATAGTTAATAGTTGCAGGTCCTCTTTCTCAATATAGGGGACGCACTAATGTCCAAGGATTTTTTTTTTTTGTGGGAAGGGGAGGGGGTTATTGGAGAATTATAAAAAAATTCAATGGCATTATGCATTGATAAATTTACAAGTAATGCTACAAGGGCTTTTTGTCATTGAATATAATCTTTCACCCTATGGTTTTGTTGGTACAACAATTCAGTTTGAAAATTTCTGTTTGACTGTTTTTCTTATAGAATTTAATTGAGGATGATATGGAGAAGATTAAAGGATTTCCAAAAGATTGCACTGTTCCTTTTAGAGAAAAGTTAATCGTGGCTGCGGTATTTAACCCTGAGGATCTTCACTTGAGTTCTGCTGAAAGGAAGCTTGCTCAGGCTTAAAATGAAAAGCCAGTCCTTACACTGCCTCAGCACAATTTTTATAGGGTAATGTATAAATACCTAACTATCTCCATTCTTTGTGCCAAATATGTTTTTCCCTTTCTTTGTGGCAAATAGCTCTTTATCATCAGTAGTAAAGTTATGGTCTCATGCTTTTTCGTTTGCTTTTGCTTCAATGTTCACTCATTTCATTGCTCATATGCATATGCACTCCCCCACTCATGACCTCTGCCAAAGAGGGGCATACTTGTAGACACCCTATTTGGTTCCTTAAATGTGATATATGTTGATAAATGATTTCAATAGATGCAATCTGTTATGAACATGCTACATCTTAGGTTCAAGTTATATTTTATATTTATAACTTTTAAATTATGTTTTACGTGAGAGCCTATGTGATTGAGCACAAATTTTGTTTTGATTTGAACCACATTTTCAATTGGGAAGGAATTTCTTGATCAAGAAAGAAAGCACCAATTTTGGACAAAACTCTCATATTGATCATTTTAAGGTATTTTGGTATGTGCTTCGCACTTATGAGACGAAGCAACAGAAATTATGCCAGGGTAAGCAAACTCACAGAATGCCTCGATACATACTGTGCTTGGTTAGATCAATGTGTTAGTTTGGACAAGTCTGGGATTTTTGCTTCAAAAGGAGTCCACAACCAGTTTCTTAAGGAAATCTAGAATGTGTTTGGACTAGAGAAACTCTGTCAGACACAAAATATGTGGGAGTCCTACTGTTCCTCTCTAACAACAAAAAGAAGGATTTTGCTTATTTTAGAGAGGCTAGAAGGCAAAACAAGTGGTTGGAAAAACCAGAATCTATCCCTGGGCTGGACTGGTCATCCTTAACAATGCTGTGGCATAGGCCACTCCATCCTATACCATGACTGCATCAGCATTTATCCTTCCCAAGGGACTTTGAGCAGTTGGATGCAATTTTTAACTAAATTTTGGTGGAACCCGGAAAGATTCCAACAAGTTTCAAACACCTATGGCTTGATCAAATTTATGTCAATCAGAAAATCAGGAGGCCGGGATTTAGAAGATTTGGAGATTTCAATGTAGCAAAAATGGCTTGGATGGTCTTAACCTCGAAGAACGGCCTATGCACCAAACTTCTGGTTTCGAAATATAAGGGTGAAGCAAACTGGCTAAATTGCAAGAACTCTCACAAAGCTTCATGGACATGGTACAGTATTGAAGAAGCCAAAAAGGTAATACCAAAGGAGCCTGCATTCAAATTGGCAATGGAAATAGCACTAGAATCTGGGAGAACCCTTGGGTCCCATACTTTCAGGATTCATTCCCAAACCCAGAAGTGATGAAGCTCAACCAACTTATCTGTTGGTATCTCAGTTAATGCAGCAAGACCATATATGGCTTTGACATCCAAAAAATTCTGTCAACTTTTGATCCCCTAATCAGCCAATGCCATATTGAAAGCTCCAATGAGCTTGAGAGAGCTACAAGACAGATGTGGGTTTTGCATTGTCCCTCATCTTCAACAAAATCCCTAAAATATTGAGCCAATACCCTAAATTGTCTCACATAAAGAAAACTTGCTATGAGTTCGTTATGAAAGTGTCAAATAATAATTGAAGATCAATTTTTTTAACTAGTAAAAGAGATATTAATAAAACCTAAGTTCAAAAACTATATTAGCAATTTTGAGCTGACCTCAAATTTTCTACATATCACTCACCCAAACTAGTGTAATAAATAAAACTAGTGTACAAGAACCAACAAAAATTTGAGGATGATGCATAAACCCACGTTTTTGTCATTAACAAAATTCATTTACATTATAATTAGTGGCTAACCCGAACAATTTCATGTTTAATTATTAATAGTTTTAATAAATAAAAATAAAATTTAGAGAATTTGAAGAAAATAATTGATCTAATTTAATTAAAATTTGTTTAAATAAGATCAAACTTAATTTAATTAAATTTGTTTTATGCTGGGTTGCTTTATTATGGTAAATTCTAAATAGTTTAAACTAACATAATTTAACATTATTTGTAACCTTAAACCAAAATAAAAAATATATTAGAATATTAACTTAAAATTATAATCTTTCAGAAGTTTATATAACAACATTAGAAAAAAAAAAAAAAAAATCAAAGACTTTATATAAAACATGTACAAGACAAGATTGGTTTGCTCTTGGGACAGTAGAACAAACTCATGAGATAATTAGAGGTACTCTAAGAGCAACGAAAATAGAGTTAAGCATAGGCATGAAACTTAGCTTTTATTTGCCATTATCAAGTGGCAACTTGAAAAGGTTCAGGAGGGTTGGCTTCCAACTCATTCCCCAAGCACTCTTTGTTCTCTTTGGTGTTAGGCTAGCAGAGCTTGCAACCATTCTCATTTTCTCAATCAATGCCTCAGTATTCACTTGTTCTGACAAGATTTCCTCCAATTGTTTTGTATCAATCACCAACTTCACTCTCCAAACTCCATCTCCAACCGTTGGCAGGACTTCAAGAGCTGAACCATTTGCTAAGTTATCAACAAAATCTGATGCAGCATATGATGACATCTTAGCTGGCTCAACCACACTCATCCACTCAGCCTCCAATTGCTCAATGATCCCAATGTTTTGCACTTGCTCAGTGACCCCATTTTTGCAAAGCTTATGCTCCTTGCTTAGTGGAAGTAGATAATACAACCTGCCACTAATTAAGCACTCAAGGTCTTGCAATGGTGATGAAGCTTGACCCTGCCGGAAAATGCCATACCCTGGGTGATCATCGAGGATGTCCCGAGCTTTAATCGGGCCTTTGAAATCTAATACAGCTCCGGAATCCGTCAAAACCCGGATAGAGTTGTGACAAACCCCAGTGACCCCTTTGAGAGAACAGTTCCCCATTGCAAAATTTTCTACACCTTTCACAAACTCAAGCACATATTTAAGTTGTAGAACCTATAAGCAAACACTAGTGGAGAGACAATGAGGGTGTGTGTCAGAAGAGACATTTTAAGGCCTGTGATTTTTTCAAAAACTTGAAACGGTGCCATGTGAATTGGACCGTTGGGACAATTATTTAAGCAAAAATTGAAATGATCCAAGGTAAAGGAATAGAATAAGAGTTAGATAGGTAAAGTAAAAACAGTAGGAAGCGACAATTGAGAAGCAGACCAAGCTCAAATTTCTTTGCTAGTGGATGTGTAATTTTTTATGTTTGATTCCATTTTGATCCAATAGGTATCTAACAGATTTCAATTTTGTTTGAAACCATAGGTTCAATGTATCAACATCAAGAAGAAAACTTGGCTAATCATTGACTTTACATCAGTTAATATAATGACAAAGATGTCATCATCAGGTAAAAAATTGAACGGAAATCATGGTGCACAGCTCCACAGTTAAAATAATTAAAAAGTTACTATCATTTGCACTCAGTGATTTCTCTTCCGTGAAGAGAAATTGCCTTGCACTCACGGGGCTTGAAGCAATATTCTCAATGAATATAATATAGATATGACTGTGAACAAGTGGAAGTGAGCTGAACATGGGATGAGATTCTTTTTTGAATATGTTTATATATATATATATATATATATATATATATATCAGTTTAAATTTGTGTTTTATTTTATCATTTTTATACAATCTAAACGTTTTTTTGGGTATTAATTTCATTTTATGCACAATTTTTTATTCATTTTTGAATTTTGGTATTAGGTTGGTTTATTTTATTTTATTTTTACAATATAAAAATTCTACTCTATCCTAATCAAAAAAAATATTCTTTCAAGAATTCTAGAAATTTACACCAATAGCCTTTTTCCCAAAGAGAAAGAAAGAAAAGTTTTCAAATGATGATTATTGATTAGTCCATGGCTTAAATTAATTAAGCCCATGCCCACAAAAGCAAGCCAGCATACCCCTCTCCCCCAAAACTAACCCTTTGTTTGATGTTCATTTTGCCGCCTTCAAAAATGCCAACTTGACATTATGCATGCACCATGTTGCTATACTTCTCAAATCAATAAGTTCGACGTGAATCCAAAAGAATATTACAGCTCAGATGGAGTTCGTAAGATTAGTTTTGGTAAACTATTTCAATAAAGGAATGATCATAATTTCGATCTATATGTGATTTATTTAGGATAAAATGTGGAATTAATTTTTTATATTGTTAATTTCGGTGTCATAAATGGATTTTTTTTAGATTTTTTTTTTCTTATTTCTAGAGAGTAGGGAGTTCGTTATTAATCAAAATAGAGTTAATGTATGTAGTGCGGGCTGAATGGTAGAAGTATTAGAAGTGGTCGCCTAAGGCCCTAAGTAAAAAAAAGGCCCCAAATTTTGACCAATAGGATTATTTATAATCAATAAATAAAATAATACTTTTTTTTACCAAATGAAAAGCAAACAAAAAGAGAGAAAAATGCTACGTCCACAATATTTTTCACCACATTTAAACAACAAATGTTAAGTAGCATGTTGTTACAGCCTGTTATTGATGACAAAAAAAAAAAATAATTATAGTGGTGTTTACAAATGGAAAACAAGAAGCAACTTAAAACCTAAGATTTGTTGTGAAAAATATTGTGAATTTTGCACTTCTAAGGAAAAAAAAAGAATATAATAAGAGTTGAGTTATCAAACTTTTACTAGTTCTCATCTAGGTCTACTACTAACACTACTATTTTATTTACCACTATAAATCTGCCACATTAACAAGTGCCAAAAGTTTTGTCTAATTTTTTGTGTCTATAAAATTTCTAAGAAAAAAGAAAAAAAATTATACGTAGTTCATGTTAATTAGTAGTAATTTTGCATGTAAAACAAGATAATCAATTTTCACCTTAGGCCCTCAAATGCATTCAGCTGCCCCTAGATTGTATGATAGCAATATATACTAACCTTTCTAAGGATAGTTTTTGCTTGAAACCTTTATTAATTTTAGCAAAAATGTGCATCTAAATTAGAATGAGATGTAGCCATTTCACGCATATCGATCAATGCAACATCAATAATAACAAAACTTTAGTCCCAAAATTTTGGGATGTGCTATGAATCCTTAAGATTAATTAGTTAGGGTTTGTCATATGTATTCTTTTCCCCCATTCTATTATATCTAAAGTCATATTATTTATTACTTCCTTAATTGATGTGTCTTTTTTTTTTTTATTACTTCTACCAAAGTGATTTTTGGTTCCTATACCTTTTTTGTTCCCTCGACTTTGATCATTTCACTCTTCTTCCACTGGATGCGCTTCTCCACTTCATCCACCTTGCCCATATCCTATAATTCATCTCTTGACCATTAAGTATTACTGCCCTTTCATTTTTGTTTCTACTTTTACTAAACTTACATTCTCTGTATTCTATTTTAGTCATACTTAATCGAAAGTTTTTAGATTCTACAATATCTTGCCAAATTTCTAAATTGGCATTAGTCCCACTTCTAATTCCATCCACCAAAACTATATCATCTATAAAAGACGTACATTAAGGGACTTACTCTTAGGCAGGGCCGGCCCAACAAAATTTGGGGCCTAAGGCGAAAATTTTATACAGGGCCTTTTTATATGTAAACATTAATTAAATAAATTTATATAATGCTAATTAAATTAAGACTAATTTGATGTAAATATAGAAATTGATGAATAATACTAATTAAACTAAGGTTAATTTCATACATAGGATTGAATATCATAGTTGAACCATAAATTTAAACAAAAAGGACTAAAAACAATATTATTTTGTTAAAAAAGAAACCTACTTTAACTTGAATATAGGACTGCATAGTTAAGTATAGTAGTAATCTAAATTTTAATTTTATATATTCTTTTTAAGAGAAATAGATAGATAGATAGATAGATAGATATTATTTGGTGTGTGGCTTTGTAGGAGATTAGTTTACAAAAATTAAGATCTCAAACTATTAGAGGAAATTAGTCATCATTGATGATCTATAACATTTGTAGTTTTATTTTTTGGACACATTTTAGGGTTTCAATTGGTTTAAATTTCTATTGGTCTCCTATTTTGGAAGCCTCGTTAGAAATGAAAAAGAAAAGAAAAATACTAAAGATACTACAAAATGTTCACAATATAATGTGATAATGATTGTAATTGATGAATTTCAGCAACTTAATTTATTTGTGTTTAAATTTCTTTTTTTATGTGATTAGTGACATGTCAGTCAAACTTAAACTTAGACCTATAGTAAAATTTGTGGTATTTTTAACATCACTCTTAAAAAAAAGTACCAATTATTTAAAAAATGTTATATTTTTATAAAATTTTGGGTCTTTCCAGAGGGGGATGGGGCCTTTTTTTAGTAGGGAATTTTTTTATTTCACGTTGTGGGGCCTTAGGCCTAGGCCTAAGTTGCCTAGGCCTCGGGCCGGCCCTGCTCTTAGATCAATGTAATGAGCTTCTCCGCTATTTGTGCAAGGATATAGACTTAATGTTGATCCTTGTTATGTATGCAATAAATTCACCCATTGAAGCTTTTTTTTTTTTTTTTTTTGAAAGCAACCCGCAGGAACTTTCCTTTACTTAAAGGTTAGGCGCGGGCCTTAGAATTCATTATGCAAAATTTAAGCGAAAAGGGAGGGCTTCAGAAACTTCATAGAAGATTACAGAGGAAAAAAACTCAAATATAGAAAGATTTTTCAATTATATAAAAATAAATAAATAAGGAAAAGTTCTCAGATTACAATATTATATTCTGAACATTAACACTATAAAATTTCACATAGCAAGAGTACTAGATAAAATATACTTTGAAAAGAATATACCCCATCTAGAAGAGATTCATAAACTCATTATTCAGTCCTAATAATATTATTTGGGGTAGTCGCTTATTAACATGTCTCAAATATTCTGAATAAAACAAAACATATATAAATATTTTATAGACTCTTAAAAGAGATGGTGGTGCTTCTTTCCATGAGCCTTCTCTTCTTTCTTTGATTCTTTCTTCTTATGACGCTCATGGAACGCATACCCACCGGCTCCTACTGCAACTGCTGCTGCAATCTCCTCCTTTATCTTGTGCTTGTGGGCATGCTCTGGATCTTTCTTTGCCTTATGCTTTTCATGCTGAAACAATAATTGAAACAAATTTGAGTTCTAGTACGAATTTGAAAAGGGCTAAAACAACTATACACAAATAAATTTTAAGGTCAATTGGATTCAACATAGATAGATTTTATTTCCATCAAGAAATCCCGAATATGCATGCATGCGCACAGAAACTCCTGATAGAGCTAACACAACACATGACTAAATAACTAATGAAGTGCTATGTATATACTAGCTTTGCTGCTTTTAATTTGTAAAAGGTTTTTTTGTTTGTCTTAGCAGCAAGTTTTGTTTGTTTTCTCCAGTGTATATGTATTATGTGTAGGATCATATATGCTATTGTAAAGTGCTTTGTTTTCAATGAAATCTCTCATTGATCCCCAAAAAAACATTCTTTTCTATAGCTTTTTCGATTAATTAAAGATATTGGTTCATGCTACTCGAGATCAAAAACAGTATCTATAACAATAATAGAAAAACTTCAATACAATGAAAATAGCAATTTTTAAAACGTAAAAACAGGCAATCATATAAACAAAAAAACTGAAGGAATTAAAAGGAAAAATGGCTACTAGACGAGGAAGATTACCAAGGCATAAGCTCCAGCAGCAACAGCACCAAGCTGACCTAGGTGCTCGCGACGCTTGTGGTGCTTCTCTTCCTTCTTATAATCAACAGGTTTTTCCTCATCTTTATTGAGGTGGTGATGGCGGTCGTGGTGGTGGTGGTAAGCCATCGTGGTGGTAAAGTATTATATGTGACTTGAGAAAGCACAAGAACTACAATGCCAGAAATCAATGTGAAAGGTTATTAATTGCTCTGTGATGTGGATTAAGGGTTTGGGTTAGGGTGATTATATATAGTGGTGATCATGGTCAAATGACTAAGCCCTCCCCCAGGCCATGAATTTTGTCAGCAAAGGTCAAGACTTAATTAGTAAGTTATATCTATAATCTATAATATATTGGCCTGAATTTTTGTCATCATAGGTCATGACTTAGAGATTAAGTTTTATATATATACACACACATTACACACGCTTATAGATTATAGATATAACTTACTCCTTAAGTCTTGACCTTTGATGACAAAATTCATGGCCTGGGGAGGGCTTAGTCATTTGACCACTATATATAATCACCCTAACCCAAACCCTTAATCCACATCACAGAGCAATTGATAACCTTTCTCATTGATTTCTGGCATTGTAGTTCTTGTTTACATTTTTTGTCCCGACAACTTTAAAGATCTTACAAGCAAATCATACGTTTGAGTTACTTAAAAAAATTCATTTTTATTTATTTATTTATATAAAAACTTCAATTTGGCTAAGAATATTTAGTTAAAGAATTACCAAACTTATAGTTGTAAGGTAGTTTAGCTTAAGCCACATGACTTTGCACTTAGAATTAAAAAGCATAATCTAGGCTTTTGTAAAAGGTATTCAATTGAAATTCAATTTGTATATTTTTCTTCTGTTTGTTTTGAAGTAAAATATCTTTAAATGTAAAATATTTTATTTGTAAAAATTTTTATGTATAAAACATTGTTAGTAAAATATTTCCAGGTGTTAAGTATGACAAGTAAAAATTTTCAAGTAAATCATCAAAGCGATGGCTCAACACCAAAGCTATTGATACCAAAGGTTCAGTGACTAGACCACTAGAACTGGCAGTCAGAGCAACAACATCGATGATCGGACTACTGACAATCACTGTCAGAGCAGTATCTCAGGTGACTGGACCGCCAACATCGATTGACAAAACGACATCTTCAATTATCGGACCTTCGACACTAGTTGCGGGATTGCATTTTTGGTCACTGGTCACTGATGAGGTGTCTTTGACCATCGAACTGCCAACATCAATCTTCAGTAAGGCGTCTCTTGCCACCAAACTGCTGACACCGATCGCCAGAGTTAAGTCATTAGCTACTACACTGCCATCACCATTGAACTTGAGTTTGTTTCTTAGTTTCCTAACCAAGCAACTTAACATCTTTCCCATTTCCCTCGTTAATTGTACAAGACAAGATTGGTTTGCTCTTGGGACAATAGAGCAAAATCATGAGAGAATTAGAGGTACTCTAAGAGCAAGGAAAATAAAGTTAAGCATAAGCATGAAACTTGGCTTTTATTTGCCATTGTCAAGTGGCAACTTGAAAAGGTTCAGGAGGGTTGGCTTCCAACTCATTCCCCAAGCACTCTCTGTTCTCTTTGGTGCTAGGCTAGCAAAGCTTGCAACCATTCTCATTTTCTCAATCAGTGCCTCAGTATTCACTTGTTCTGACAAGATTTCCTCCAATTGTTTTGTGTCAATCACCAACTTCACTCTCCAAACTCCATCCCCAACCATTGTGCAGAACCATTTGCTAAGTTATTAACAAAATCTGATGTAGCATATAATGACATCTTAGATGGCTCAACCACACTCATCCACTCAGCCACCAATTGCTCAATGATCCCAATGTTTTTCACTTGCTCAGTGACCCCATTTTTGCAAAGCTTATGCTCCTTGCTTAGTGGAAGTAGATAATACAATCTGCCACTAATTAAGCACTCAAGGTCTTGCAATGGTGATGAAGCTTGACCCTGCTGGAAAATGCCGTACCTTGGGTGATCATCGAGGATGTCCCGAGCTTTAATCGAGCCTTTGAAATCTAATACAGCCCTAGAATCCGTCAAAACCCGGATAGAGTTGTGACAAACCCCAGTGACCCTTTGAGAGAACAATTCCCCATTGCAAAATTTTCTACACCTTTCACAAACTCAAGCACATATTTAAGTTGCAAAATTATATTTATGTTTTTTCACATACTGAAACATGTTATTTAAAACATTGAACCGAACACATTTTTTACTTTATGAATATTGTAAACACGTGTTTTCACAACATTTTTTAAATCACAGTTTTTAGTCCCAAATTTTTGGGATGTGCTATGAATCTTTAAGATTAGTTAGTTAGAGTTTGCCACATGTATTATTTTTCTCCATTCGATTATATCTAAAGTCATATTATTTATTACTTCCTTAATTGACATGGCTTTTTTTTATTATTCTACCAAAGTGAATTTTTTTTTCTCTACCTTTTTTGTTCCCTCGACTTTGATTATTTCACTCTTCCTCTATTGGATGCCCTTCTCCACTTCATCCACCTTGCTCATATCATATAATTCACACACTTTTCAATTTCTTCACCTTTATAAAATATTGATCGAAATAGAAAACTATCATTCTTCAATATCTCTTGACCATTAAGTATTACTGCCTTTTCATTTTTGTTTTTAATTTTACTAAACCTACATTTTATGTATTCTATTTTAGTCATACTTAATCGAAAGTTTTTTAGATTCTGTAGCATTTTGCCAAATTTCTAATTTGGCATTAATTTCATCCACCAAAACTATATCATCTACAAAAGGCATACATTAAGGGACTTACTCTTAGATTGATGTAATGAGCCCATCCGTTATTAGTGCAAAGAGATATGGACTTAATGTTGATCCTTGTTATGTATGTAATAGATTCACCCATAGGAGTTTTTTTTTTTTTGAAAGCAACCCGCAGGAACCTTGTTATGTCCTTTACTCAAAGGTTATGTGCTGGTGTTAGAATTCATTGTGCAAAATTTATGCGAAAAGGGAGGACTACAAAAATTTCATAGAAGATTACAGAGAAAAGAAACTCAAATATAGAAAGATCTTTCATTTATAAAAAAAAATAAGGAAAAGTTCTCAGATTACGATATTATATTCTGAACATTGACACTATAATATGTCACATAGCAAGAGTACTAGATAAAACCTACTTTGAAGAGAATATACCCCATCTATATTATATTCTGTTTCTCTGTTTGTTTGTTGGTTTGTTCTTCACATGTTGGATTAGGGTTCCTTTATTGTTTTTCTTTGTTTTGCCACGAACATGCATTCATATGACCATGCATTGATACATAGGTACTTTGGTGGAGCGAGGTAAGTTATGCGTTCACATGTACATGCATCTAGTTATGGATCTGATGGATATGACGTTAGATATGCAATCTAGGTTTGCTATGAATATGTGAACATGTTGTTTTGATCTTGCCATGCCTATTTTTCTACCTTGATTTGATATTTACATGTTTCTGCCTTGGCTGTAATATAATGCTATGAGTGATAGATGTATGCTAAGATATAATATGAGATGCATGATAGATGAATGTTAGGGTTTGGGATAAAATGCCATGTTTGTTTGCTAGATGTATGTTAGTGTGTGTGTGTGAGTCTAGAATGGCAGTATTGAATGTGCCTTTAATAAGATTAAGACATAAGACACAAGGAGTGGAAGCCGACCCACGAGTCAGGCTGTCTTGGGTGCCTAACACCTTCCTAAACCGTACCTAAACTCCGAACCCATACTCTGGTAGTAAAATCAGTCCTTCCATGAATGACACTATTTATATGGTTTCTAGACCTAATCTAGGTCCACTCGGCCGTGGCATAATCCCCTCCCGTTGCGCCTACACTACGCATTAGGCCTAAGGATACGAAAGCAAGGAATCTGGATGAGCCATAATTGTGTGCCCAACCCTATTGAGGACGTTAGTGAGCATGAGTCGAGAGCATGAATTTATTTTCCAATCGCTCCCCATTGCAGGATTCAACCTAAGACATCTACCTCTCAAACCCTTAGGAGTGAGCGTACTTACATATCCATATGTCAACTTCCTATTTAATATTTTAATAAATATTCTTGTTTAGCAGTTTTCTCGTATACACACGCATCCATTCCAACTTTCTATACATCTATATGTCAACTTCCTAAATAATATTCAACTATCCAAGTAATTTATAATTATTTTGTTTTCTACTTTTCTCATATTCTTAGTCTTGCTGGTAATTTGGCTTTTGTGAGAAAAACATATTCCTAGTCTTGTTGGTAATTTGGCTTTTACAGCTTTAAAATTCGAAAAGAATGAAAGGAAGAGAAAGTATTATATTTTAAAAAATATAATAAAAAAAGATACAAGGAAGTTTGAAATTTTTTATTAATCTTTTATCATATATTAGGGGCGGAGGTAGGAGGGCCTGGGCCGCCCTTAGATTTTTCTAAAATGCCCCTCACCCTCTATTTTAATGTTAAAATTTTAAAATTTTGAATAAATTTTAAGTAACGGTCCCCTCCCCCCTTTTTTAAGCGGAAGTGTAAATGTTCTTCAATTTATTGTTGTCTCATTTATTATCTTTTTAAAATTCATTTTTTTTATCATATATAAGTTATTAATTTTAGGAGCATTTAAAGCATAATTTTATAAAAATATATAAGTAAATCTCTTTAGCAAAAAATTTTTATTTTTATTTTTTCAAAAATAAAGTCATTCACTCTTTCAAAAAATATAAAAAAATAAAGTCATTCACATTTATATTGAAAGAGTTAAAGCTACAGAATACAATCATATATTTGGCTTGAGCCCCCCTTGAGAAAATTTTATGACTTTGCCACTGCATGTATCGTTAGTACTTCTAAGTTCACTTTTCCTAATTTACTAAAAATTACCAAGAACTTTTCTATGAAATTATTAGCAAGAACTTTTCTTTTAATCTTCTCTTATATATGGTCAAATAATTTGTTTGAAATATTTTTAGTTGGATTGAATATATAAAATTTTATGGAAGAAACTACATATGATAGGACAGCAGGCTACCAAAGCTGATTGGATCACACAATATTTATTTATTTAAAATGGTCATATTATTTATAGATCTAAAACTTTTAAATTAAACTAATCGATAAAGAATGAGGGTAAATAATTTTCAAACTTCGATTGAATTGGTAAACAAATATATATATCTTTACTTATATATGTATAGTTAATATATTGTATATATGAACAAAATAAAACCTTTATTTTCTAGTTAAAATATAGATTTATAACCAACTAAATCCTTTATTTTACAACAGAACTTTAGTATTATGCACAAAAAATGGAAATGGCTATCAATCTTTACGAGACAATATCCTGGGCCAAAATGGGCATTTGCCCCTTTCGCCCAAAAGAAATAGCAAAATGCTCTTGTTATGAATCTATCTAACAAAATGTCTCTATTTTTAAACTCGATTTTTAGAAAATCGAGTTTCAATGAAAAACTCGATTTGATTAAAATCGAGTAATGTGAGAAAAACTCGAGTTTCCATGTTTTTTTTTTTTAATTTTTTTTTTACATAACTCGATTTTCTAAAAATCGAGTTTGTCATTGAAATTCGATTTTTAGAAAACTGAGTTTAAAACAGAGGCATTTTGCTAGATAATTTTAGAACAGAGGCATTTTACTAGAAAGTTTTGGCGAAAGGGACAAACGCCCATTTTGGTCCACTATCCTGTATTAGTTTCTTCTAGCTTTTATTGTGCTCAAGATTAGAAAGGAATTATTACAAGTTTATTGTCATTTTTTTTCGCAGGAAGTGTATTGTCACTTTTATTATTATTTAATATTACCTTACAATTTTATTTTTGTAAAAATTATTCATGTTCTATAGTTGCTTTCTTTCGGTATTGCCCTTCCTCAACTAAATTTATAGCTCTGTCCTTGCTCATGATTTCTTCATATAGATATAGAAAATGCCAAATTGACATTATGCATGCACCATGTTGCCATACTTTTCAAATCAAATAAGTTCTACATAAATCCAAAAGAATGTTACAACTCAGATGGAGTTCGTAAGATTAGTTTTAGTAAACTATTTTAAGAAATGAAGGATCATAATTTCGATCTATATGTGATTTATTTAGGATAAAATGTGGAAATTTTTATTGATATTGTTAATTTCGGTGTCATAATTGGATTTTTTAATATTTTAGAATTTTATTTTCTTATTTCTAGGGAGTACGGAGTTCGTTTTTAATCAAGAGTCATTGTATGTCAGAAATATTTACTAACCTTTCTAAGGACAGTTTTTGCTTGAAACCTTTATTACTTTTAGCAAAAATGTACATCTAAATTAGAATGAGATGCAGCCATTTCAAGCATTTTGATCAATGCAACAACAATAATAACAAAACCTGAGTCCCAAAATTTTGGAATGTGCTATGAATCCTTAAGATTAATTAGTTAGGGTTTATCACATGTATTCTTTTTTCCTCCATTCTATTATATGTAAAGTTATATTATTTTTACTTTTCTCAATTGACGTGTCTTTTCTTATTATTTCTACCAAAGTGATTTTTGGTTTCCTCTACCTTTATTGTTCTCTCGACTTTGATCATTTCACTCTTCCTCTAGTGGATGCGCTTCTCCACTTCATCCACCTTGCTCATATCTTATGATTCACACACTTTTCAATTTCTTCACCTTTATGAAATATTGATCTAAGAAATAGAAAACTATCATTCTTTAGTATCACTTGACCATTAAGTATTACTGCCCCTTCATTTTTGTTTCTACCTTTCATTTTTGTTTCTACTTTTACTAAACTTATATTCTATGTATTCTTTTTTTGTCATACTTAATCGAAAGTTTTTAGATTCTACATTGTCTTGCTAAATTTCTAATTTAGCATTAATTCCACTTCTAATTCCATTCACCCTGGGACGGAACTAGGATTCGAAGTCGAGGGAGAGCAAATATAATTTTCTTAAAGGGGGCAAATATAATTTTTCTTGGACTTATTTTCTAAAATCTTAAATATATACCTACTATTTAATATTTTTAAAAAATTTGGGGGGGCCACAGCCCCCCTCAGCTTGTACATGGTTCCATGACTTCCATCCCTGCATTCACCACAACTATATCATCTACAGAAGACATACAATAAGGGACTTACTCTTAGATTAATGTAAAGAGCTCATCCGTTATTAGTGCAGAGATATATATAATGTTGATCCTTGTCATGTATGCAATAATTTCACCCATAAAAGATTTTTTTTTTTTTTTTTTGAAAGCAACCCGCAGGAACTTTCCTTTACTTTAGTCTTTAAGGTTGGGCGCGGGCCTTAGAATTCATTATGCAAAATTTAAGAGAAAAGGGGAGGGCTTCAGAAACTTCCTAGAAGATTACAGAGAAAAGAAACTCAAATATAGAAAAATCTTTCAATTATATAAAAATAAATAAATAAGGAAAAGTTCTCAGATTTCAATATTATATTCTGAACATTGACACTCTAAAATTTCACATAGCAAGAGTACTAGATAAAATCTACTTTGAAAAGAATATACCCCATCTAGAAGAGATTCATAAACTCATTATTCATTCCTAATAATATTATTTGGGGTAGTCGCTTATTAACATGTCTCAAATATTCTGAATAAAACAAAACATATATAAATATTTCATAGACTCTTAAAAGAGATGGTGGTGCTTCTTTCCATGAGCCTTCTCTTCTTTCTTTGCTTCTTTCTTCTTATGATGCTCATGGAACGCATACCCACCGGCTCCTACTGCAACTGCTGCTGCAATCTCCTCCTTTATCTTGTGCTTGTGGGCATGCTCTGGATCTTTCTTTGCCTTATGCTTTTCATGCTGAAACAATAATTGAAACAAATTTGAGTTCTAGTACGAATTTGAAAAGGGCTAAAACAACTATACACAAATAAATTTTAAGGTCAATTGGATTCAACATAGATAGATTTTATTTCCATCAAGAAATCCCGAATATGCATGCATGCGCACAGAAACTCCTGATAGAGCTAACACAACACATGACTAAATAACTAATGAAGTGCTATGTATATACTAGCTTTGCTGCTTTTAATTTGTAAAAGGTTTGTTTGTTTGTCTTAGCAGCAAGTTTTGTTTGTTTTCTCCAGTGTATATGTATTATGTGTAGGATCATATATGCTATTGTAAAGTGCTTTGTTTTCAATGAAATCTCTCATTGATCCCCAAAAAAACATTCTTTTCTATAGCTTTTTCGATTAATTAAAGATATTGGTTCATGCTACTCGAGATCAAAAACAGTATCTATAACAATAATAGAAAAACTTCAATACAATGAAAATAGCAATTTTTAAAACGTAAAAACAGGCAATCATATAAACAAAAAAACTGAAGGAATTAAAAGGAAAAATGGCTACTAGACGAGGAAGATTACCAAGGCATAAGCTCCAGCAGCAACAGCACCAAGCTGACCTAGGTGCTCGCGATGCTTGTGGTGCTTCTCTTCCTTCTTATAATCAACAGGTTTTTCCTCATCTTTATTGAGGTGGTGATGGCGGTCGTGGTGGTGGTGGTAAGCCATCGTGGTGGTAAAGTATTATATGTGACTTGAGAAAGCACAAGAACTACAATGCCAGAAATCAATGAGAAAGGTTATTAATTGCTCTGTGATGTGGATTAAGGGTTTGGGTTAGGGTGATTATATATAGTGGTGATCATGGTCAAATGACTAAGCCCTCCCCCAGGCCATGAATTTTGTCAGCAAAGGTCAAGACTTAATTAGTAAGTTATATCTATAATCTATAATATATTGGCCTGAATTTTTGTCATCATAGGTCATGACTTAGAGATTAAGTTTTATATATATACACACACATTACACACGCTTATAGATTATCGATATAACTTACTCCTTAAGTCTTGACCTTTGATGACAAAATTCATGGCCTGGGGAGGGCTTAGTCATTTGACCACTATATATAATCACCCTAACCCAAACCCTTAATCCACATCACAGAGCAATTGATAACCTTTCTCATTGATTTCTGGCATTGTAGTTCTTGTTTACATTTTTTGTCCCGACAACTTTAAAGATCTTACAAGCAAATCATACGTTTGAGTTACTTAAAAAAATTCATTTTTATTTATTTATTTATAGAAAAACTTCAATTTGGCTAAGAATATTTAGTTAAAGAATTACCAAACTTATAGTTGTAAGGTAGTTTAGCTTAAGCCACATGACTTTGCACTTAGATTTAAAAAGCATAATCTAGGCTTTTGTAAAAGGTATTCAATTGAAATTCAATTTGTATATTTTCCTTCTGTTTGTTTTGAAGTAAAATATCTTTAAATGTAAAATATTTTATTTGTAAAAATTTTTATGTATAAAACATTGTTAGTAAAATATTTCCAGGTGTTAAGTATGGCAAGTAAAAATTTTCAAGTAAATCATCAAAGCGATGGCTCAACACCAAAGTTGTTGGTACCAAAGATTCAGTGACTAGACCACTAGAACTGGCAGTCAGAGCAACAACATCGATGATCGGACTACTGACAATCACTGTCAGAGCAGTATCTCAGGTGACTGGACCGCCAACATCGATTGACAAAACGACATCTTCAATTATCGGACCTTCGACACTAGTTGCGGGATTGCGTTTTTGGTCACTGGTCACCGATGAGGTGTCTTTGACCATCGAACTGCCAACATCAATCTTCAGTAAGGCGTCTCTTGCCACCAAACTGCTGACACCGATCGCCAGAGTTAAGTCATTAGCTACTGCACTGCCATCACCATTGAACTTGAGTTTGTTTCTTAGTTTCCTAACCAAGCAACTTAACATCTTTCCCATTTCCCTCGTTAATTGTACAAGACAAGATTGGTTTGCTCTTGGGACAATAGAAGAAAATCATGAGAGAATTAGAGGTACTCTAAGAGCAATGAAAATAAAGTTAAGCATAGGCATGAAACTTGGCTTTTATTTGCCATTGTCAAGTGGCAACTTGAAAAGGTTCAGGAGGGTTGGCTTCCAACTCATTCCCCAAGCACTCTCTGTTCTCTTTGGTGTTAGGCTAGCAAAGCTTGCAACCATTCTCATTTTCTCAATCAGTGCCTCAGTATTCACTTGTTCTGACAAGATTTCCTCCAATTTTTTTGTGTCAATCACCAACTTCACTCTCCAAACTCCATCCCCAACCATTGGCAGAACCATTTGCTAAGCTATTAACAAAATCTGATGCAGCATATAATGACATCTTAGATGGCTCAACCACACTCATCCATTCAGCCACCAATTGCTCAATGATCCCTATGTTTTTCACTTGCTCAGTGACCCCATTTTTGCAAAGCTTATGCTCCTTGCTTAGTGGAAGTAGATAATACAATCTGCCACTAATTAAGCACTCAAGGTCTTGCAATGGTGATGAAGCTTGACCCTGTTGGAAAATGCCGTACCTTGGGTGATCATCGAGGATGTCCCGAGCTTTAATTGAGCCTTTGAAATCTAATACAGCCCTAGAATCCGTCAAAACCCGGATAGAGTTGTGACAAACCCCAGTGACCCTTTGAGAGAACAATTCCCCATTGCAAAATTTTCTACACCTTTCACAAACTCAAGCACATATTTAAGTTGCAAAATTATATTTATGTTTTTTCACATACTGAAACATATTATTTAAAACATTGAACCGAACACATTTTTTACTTTATGAATATTGTAAACACGTGTTTTCACAACATTTTTTAAATCACAGTTTTTAGTCCCAAATTTTTGGGATGTGCTATGAATCTTTAAGATTAATTAGTTAGAGTTTGCCACATGTATTATTTTTCTCCATTCGATTATATCTAAAGTCATATTATTTATTACTTCCTTAATTGACATGGCTTTTTTTTATTACTTCTACCAAAGTGAATTTTTTTTTCTCTACCTTTTTTGTTCCCTCGACTTTGATTATTTCACTCTTCCTCTATTGGATGCCCTTCTCCACTTCATCCACCTTGCTCATATCCTATAATTCACACACTTTTCAATTTCTTCACCTTTATGAAATATTGATCTAAGAAATAGAAAACTATCATTCTTCAGTATCTCTTGACCATTAAGTACTACTGCCCATAGTTTTAAAAACCGGCCCGGACCGGCCGGTTCAACCGGGAACCGGTCGTTAATCCGGTCCGGTTATGATAAAAAACCGGAAATGAACTTAAAACCGGTAAATAGTAAAATTCGGCCGATTCAACCGTAAAACCGAAAACTGGCGTGGTCGAACCGGTTTTGCAAAATACAGAAACAAAGACTTTGTTTCTCTTGATTTCTTCCCCATTCGGCCTCTCTCATTGGTGCAGCAGTTACTTTGTTGCTGTGAATGATGGGAATGAAACAATTTTTCTTCCTCATTTTGAGAATCTTAGATCTTTGCATAAAGGTGAGAGGGAGAGATAGATTAGAGAGAGAGACGAATGAGAGGTTATGGACTTTCAAATCTCGAATTTGTTTAAGGAGTTGTGAGAAGCAATGTGAGAAAATGATTAGGAATCTCAGATCTGTTTGGTTTGGGCGAGGAGTGAGGATGAACTGCCGAGCTTGAAGGAGAGAGCAATTTAATCTGCCACTGGTACTTCTTCGGAGAGAGAGAGCTCTGAATAATTTTCTAACTTCTTCTAGATCTACTTTTTAAAGAGAGGCAGAGGAGAAGACTTTATGTTTTTTTAAAAGTTTAGCATCAACGTGGTTGGATGTTGATTGGCCACGTTGATGCTTGATGGTTAGGTGGGAGACCACTTTGTGACTCCCATATTCTGATTTACACTTCGTAAATAACACCAACAGTGGCTTGTTGCATCTTGCAAGACAAGCCTAAAATATTTACATAATAAATACTAATATTTTTGGGAGAAATATTTAGGTGTGAAATTATGTTAACATTGGTAAATATTTTTCTAAATAAATGATGGTTTTGTTAAAATTTAAAAAGTAAATAAAATTATGTATGAATATAAAACCTTAAACCCGTTTTCATAAAACTTGAAAACCATAACCTTTTTTATTTGATAGTTTGTTTAGGTTAATTTCTTTTAATTTGAGTTAAATTTGACATAAAAATACTTCTAAAATGTTATATATATATATATATATATACATATATATATTTTTAGTAAATATTGACAACTATAAAATTATTATATATTTAAAAATATTTTTTATAATTATATATTTATTAATTAAATTATTTATTGCATCACCGGTTCGACCATCGGTCCGACCCCGGTCGGACCTAAAAACCGGTAATCAATCTCTTTTACGGTTCTTTAACCGGTTCGGTTTTTAAAACCATGCTACTGCCCTTTCATTTTTGTTTTTAATTTTACTAAACCTACATTTTATGTATTCTATTTTAGTCATACTTAATCGAAAGTTTTTTAGATTCTGTAGCATCTTGCCAAATTTCTAATTTGGCATTAATTTCATCCACCAAAACTATATCATCTACAAAAGGCATACATTAAGGGACTTACTCTTAGATTGATGTAATGAGCCCATCCGTTATTAGTGCAAAGAGATATGGACTTAATGTTGATCCTTGTTATGTATGTAATAGATTCACCCATAGGAGTTTTTTTTTTTTTTTTTGAAAGCAACCCCCAGGAACCTTGTTATGTCCTTTACTTAAAGGTTACATGCTGGCGTTAGAATTCATCGTGCAAAATTTATGCGAAAAGGGAGGACTACAAAAATTTCATAGTAGATTACAGAGAAAAGAAACTCAAATATAGAAAGATCTTTCATTTATAAAAAAAATAAGGAAAAGTTCTCAGATTACGATATTATATTCTGAACATTGACACTATAATATGTCACATAGCAAGAGTACTAGATAAAACCTACTTTGAAGAGAATATACCCCATCTATATTATATTTTGTTTCTCTGTTTGTTTGTTGGTTTGTTCTTCACATGTTGGATTAGGGTTCGTTTATTGTTTTTCTTTGTTTTGCCATGAACATGCATTCATATGACCATGCATTGATACATAGGTACTTTGGTGGAGCGAGGTAAGTTATGCGTTCACATGTACATGCATCTAGTTATGGATCTGATGGATATGACGTTAGATATGCAATCTAGGTTTGCTATGAATATGTGAACATGTTGTTTTGATCTTGCCATGCCTATTTTTCTACCTTGATTTGATATTTACATGTTTCTGCCTTGGATGTAATATAATGCTATGTGTGATAGATGTATGCTAAGATATAATATGAGATGCATGATAGATGTATGTTAGGGTTTGGGATAAAATGCCATGTTTGTTTGCTAGATGTATGTTAGTGTGTGTGTGTGTGTGTGTGTGTGAGTCTAGAATGACAGTATTGAATGTGCCTTTAATAAGATTAAGACATAAGACACAAGGAGTAGAAGCCGACCCACGAGTCAGGCTGTCTTGGGTGCCTAACACCTTCCTAAACCGTACCTAAACTCCGAACCCATACTCTGGTAGTAAAATCAGTCCTTCCATGAATGACACTATTTATATGGTTTCTAGACCTAATCTAGGTCCACTCGGCCGTGGCATAATCCCCTCCCGTTGCGCCTACACTACGCATTAGGCCTAAGGATACGAAAGCAAGGAATCTGGATGAGCCATAATTGTGTGCCCAACCCTATTGAGGACGTTAGTGAGCATGAGTCGAGAGCATGAATTTATTTTCCAATCGCTCCCCATTGCAGGATTCAACCTAAGACATCTACCTCTCAAACCCTTAGGAGTGAGCGTACTTACATATCCATATGTCAACTTCCTATTTAATATTTTAATAAATATTCTTGTTTAGCAGTTTTCTCGTATACACACGCATCCATTCCAACTTTCTATACATCTATATGTCAACTTCCTAAATAATATTAAACTATCCAAGTAATTTATAATTATTTTGTTTTCTACTTTTCTCATATTCTTAGTCTTGCTGGTAATTTGGCTTTTGTGAGAAAAACATATTCCTAGTCTTGTTGGTAATTTGGCTTTTACAGCTTTAAAATTCGAAAAGAATGAAAGGAAGAGAAAGTATTATATTTTAAAAAATATAATAATAAAAGATACAAGGAAGTTTGAAATTTTTTATTAATCTTTTATCATATATTAGGGGCGGAGGTAGGAGGGCCTGGGCCGCCCTTGGATTTTTCTAAAATGCCCCTCACTCTCTATTTTAATGTTAACATTTTAAAATTTTGAATAAGTTTTATGTAACGGTCCCCCCCCCCCCCCCTTTTATTTTAAACAAAAGTGTAAATGTTCTTCAATTTATTGTTGTCTCATTTATTATCTTTTTAAAATTCATTTTTTTATCATATATAAGTTATTAATTTTAGGAGCATTTAAAGCATAATTTTATAAAAATATATAAGTAAATCTCTTTAGCAAAAAAAATTTATTTCTATTTTTTCAAAAATAAAGTCATTCACGCTTTCAAAAAAAAAAAAAAAAAAAAAAAATAAAGTCATTCACATTTATATTGAAAGAGTTAAAGCTACAGAATACAATCATATATTTGGCTTGAGCCCCCCTTGAGAAAATTTTATGACTTTGCCACTGCATATATCGTTAGTACTTCTAAGTTCACTTTTCGTAATTTACTAAAAATTACCAAGAACTTTTCTATGAAATTATCAGCGAGAACTTTTCTTTTATTCTTCTCTTATACATGGTCAAATAATTTGTTTGAAATATTTTTAGTTGGATTGAATATATAAAATTTTATGGAAGAAACTACATATGATAGGACAGCACGCTACCAAAGCTGATTGGATCACACAATATTTATTTATTTAAAATGGTCATATTATTTATAGATCTAAAACTTTTAAATTAAACTAATCGATAAAGAATGAGGGTAAATAATTTTCAAACTTCGATTGAATTGGTAAACAAATATATATATCTTTACTTATATATGTATAGTTAATATATTGTATATATGAACAAAATAAAACCTTTATTTTCTAGTTAAAATATAGATTTATAACCTACTAAATCCTTTATTTTACAACAGAACTTTAGTATTATGCACAAAAAATGGAAATGGCTATCAATCTTTACGAGACAATATCCTGGGCCAAAATGGGCATTTGCCCTTCGCCCAAAAGAAATAGCAAAATGCTCTTGTTATGAAACTATCTAATAAAATGCCCCTATTTTTAAACTTGATTTTTAGAAAATCGAGTTTCAATGAAAAACTCGATTTGATTAAAATTGAGTAATGTGAGAAAAACTCGAGTTTCCATGTTTTTTTTTTTTAATTTTTTTTTACATAACTCGATTTTCTAAAAATTGAGTTTTTCATTGAAACTCGATTTTTAGAAAATTAAGTTTAAAACAGAGGCATTTTGCTAGATAATTTTAGAACAGACGCATTTTACTAGAAAATTTTGGCGAAAAGGACAAATGCCCATTTTGGTCCACTATCCTGTATTAGTTTCTTCTAACTTTTATTGTGCTCAAGATTAGAAAGGAATTATTACAAGTTTATTGTCATTTTTGTTCGCAGGAAGTGTATTGTCACTTTTATTATTATTTAATATTACCTTACAATTTTCTTTTTGTAAAAATTATTCATGTTCTATAGTTGCTTTCTTTCGGTATTGCCCTTCCTCAACTAAATTTATAGCTCTGTCCTTGCTCATGATTTCTTCATATAGATATAAAAAATGCCAAATTGACATTATGCATGCACCATGTTGCCATACTTTTCAAATCAAATAAGTTCTACATAAATCCAAAAGAATGTTACAACTCAGATGGAGTTCGTAAGATTAGTTTTAGTAAACTATTTTAAGAAATGAAGGATCATAATTTCGATCTATATGTGATTTATTTAGGATAAAATGTGGAATAAATTTTTTATATTGTTAATTTCGGTGTCATAATTGGATTTTTTAATATTTTAGAATTTTATTTTCTTATTTCTTGGGAGTAGGGAGTTCGTTTTTAATCAAAAGAGTCATTGTATGTCAGAAATATTTACTAACCTTTCTAAGGACAGTTTTTGCTTGAAACCTTTATTAATTTTAGCAAAAATGTACATCTAAATTAGAATGAGATGCAGCCATTTCAAGCATTTTGATCAATGCAACAACAATAATAACAAAACTTGAGTCCCAAAATTTTGGAATGTGCTATAAATCCTTAAGATTAATTTGTTAGGGTTTATCACATGTATTCTTTTTTCCTTAATTCTATTATATGTAGAGTTGTATTATTTTCACTTTTCTCAATTGACGTGTCTTTTCTTATTACCTCTACCAAAGTGGTTTTTGGTTTCCTCTACCTTTATTGTTCTCTCGACTTTGATCATTTCACTCTTCCTCTAGTGGATGCGCTTCTCCACTTCATCCACCTTGCTCATATCTTATGATTCACACACTTTTCAATTTCTTCACCTTTATGAAATATTGATCTAAGAAATAGAAAACTATCATTCTTTAGTATCACTTGACCATTAAGTATTACTGCCCCTTCATTTTTGTTTCTACCTTTCATTTTTGTTTCTACTTTTACTAAACTTATATTCTATGTATTCTATTTTAGTCATACTTAATCAAAAGTTTTTAGATTCTACATTGTCTTGCCAAATTTCTAATTTGGCATTAATTCCACTTCTAATTCCATTCACCCCGGGATGGAACTAGGATTCGAAGTCGAGGGGGAGCAAATATAATTTTCTTAAAGGGGGCAAATATAATTTTTCTTGGGCTTATTTTCTAAAATCTTAAATATATACCTACTATTTAATGTTTTAAAAAAATTTGGGGGGGCCACAGCCCCCCTCAGCTTGTACATGGTTCCATGACTTCCATCCCTGCATTCACCACAACTATATCATCTACAGAAGACATACATTAAGGGACTTACTCTTAGATTAATGTAAAGAGCTCATCCGTTATTAGTGCAGAGATATATATAATGTTGATCCTTGTCATGTATGCAATAATTTCACCCATAAAAGATTTTTTTTTTTTTTTTTTTTGAAAGCAACCCGCAGGAACTTTCCTTTACTTTAGTCTTTAAGGTTGGGCGCGGGCCTTAGAATTCATTATGCAAAATTTAAGAGAAAAGGGAGGGCTTCAGAAACTTCCTAGAAGATTACAGAGAAAAGAAACTCAAATATAGAAAAATCTTTCAATTATATAAAAATAAATAAATAAGGAAAAGTTCTCAGATTTCAATATTATATTCTGAACATTGACACTCTAAAATTTCACATAGCAAGAGTACTAGATAAAATCTACTTTGAAAAGAATATACCCCATCTAGAAGAGATTCATAAACTCATTATTCATTCCTAATAATATTATTTGGGGTAGTCGCTTATTAACATGTCTCAAATATTCTGAATAAAACAAAACATATATAAATATTTCATAGACTCTTAAAAGAGATGGTGGTGCTTCTTTCCATGAGCCTTCTCTTCTTTCTTTGCTTCTTTCTTCTTATGATGCTCATGGAACGCATACCCACCGGCTCCTACTGCAACTGCTGCTGCAATCTCCTCCTTTATCTTGTGCTTGTGGGCATGCTCTGGATCTTTCTTTGCCTTATGCTTTTCATGCTGAAACAATAATTGAAACAAATTTGAGTTCTAGTACGAATTTGAAAAGGGCTAAAACAACTATACACAAATAAATTTTAAGGTCAATTGGATTCAACATAGATAGATTTTATTTCCATCAAGAAATCCCGAATATGCATGCATGCGCACAGAAACTCCTGATAGAGCTAACACAACACATGACTAAATAACTAATGAAGTGCTATGTATATACTAGCTTTGCTGCTTTTAATTTGTAAAAGGTTTGTTTGTTTGTCTTAGCAGCAAGTTTTGTTTGTTTTCTCCAGTGTATATGTATTATGTGTAGGATCATATATGCTATTGTAAAGTGCTTTGTTTTCAATGAAATCTCTCATTGATCCCCAAAAAAACATTCTTTTCTATAGCTTTTTCGATTAATTAAAGATATTGGTTCATGCTACTCGAGATCAAAAACAGTATCTATAACAATAATAGAAAAACTTCAATACAATGAAAATAGCAATTTTTAAAACGTAAAAACAGGCAATTATATAAACAAAAAAACTGAAGGAATTAAAAGGAAAAATGGCTACTAGACGAGGAAGATTACCAAGGCATAAGCTCCAGCAGCAACAGCACCAAGCTGACCTAGGTGCTCGCGATGCTTGTGGTGCTTCTCTTCCTTCTTATAATCAACAGGTTTTTCCTCATCTTTATTGAGGTGGTGATGGCGGTCGTGGTGGTGGTGGTAAGCCATCGTGGTGGTAAAGTATTATATGTGACTTGAGAAAGCACAAGAACTACAATGCCAGAAATCAATGAGAAAGGTTATTAATTGCTCTGTGATGTGGATTAAGGGTTTGGGTTAGGGTGATTATATATAGTGGTGATCATGGTCAAATGACTAAGCCCTCCCCCAGGCCATGAATTTTGTCACCAAAGGTAAAGACTTAAGGAGTAAGTTATATCTATAATCTATAAGCGTGTGTAATGTGTGTGTACATATATAAAACTTAATCTCTAACTCATGACCTATGATGACAAAAATTCAGGCCAATATATTATAGATTGTTAACGTGTATAGTGTTGTGGGATTTAGATCCAACTAGATTACTTGTATAGCACACATTCTTGTACTACACTCTTACTTGTACTGCACTCATATGCCTCATATATAAAGGCATTCATGTATATTATTTCACTGAGAAATACAATACTATTGAATTCAGTATTTCTAACATGGTATCAGAGCCACCGCTCTGACATTTTCTTAGCAGTCTTGTCTTTATTGGTGCTACTCCATTCTCATCGCTTCTGCCGTCGCAGCAGCCGCCGCAACCTTTTGCCATAGAACCTCTAACGTCTTCCAGCCGTCGTCCTTGGGTTCCGGTCCTATAGCCGCTGTCATTGAGGAGTCCTGCACCACATAGACCACTGCACTCACCGTCTTCACCGTGCATCTTGCTCCAATAATTTTTTTGCAGGCACCACAGTGATTGTCTCGCCTAGATCTACTAAACCGTGGAAGTCTCACAGTCATCGGAGGTTGCACGCGCATCCCAAAGAAGCTGTGTCTCAGTCAAGCGCCCCACGCGCCACCTTTTGCTCCTGTTGACGTCATCAAGTGATGTCATCACTGCCACTAGGGGTGTCCATGTAACCCGTTTACCTGACCAAACTGAGAAACCTGCCCAGACCGACCTGCTCACTGCTCGATCCGACGACTTTGGCTGTCGGCGGCAGGTTTTAACCCTCTAAACCCAATTCTGGCAGGTCGAATGGCGAGTTTTCTCCTCCAAGACCGTAGCCACCTAACCTTCCTGACCACCACTTCAAATGAAAGCCTCCTCTGTTCAGATCCGGCGACAATTAGCCATCTTTCACTTAGACCAGCGACGATTTTTTTCAGATCTACTTAGATCCAATTATTCTAGCTCAGATCCGGCAATATTTTTCAAAAAATCGCTCAGATCGATGATGTTTAAGCTCGGATCGGTGACGTGTAAGCTCAGATCAGTAATTTTTACTTAGATTCGGCGATGTTTAAGCTCAGATCGGTGACGATTCGCTCTCCTCCAACTAGATCTGACGACGTTTCTTTCTCCTCCGCTCGTTGCCACCGTTCGTCAGTTTCAACCGAACTGACCGATCATTTTTCAGAATCTGATCCGACTCAACCCGTGGTGATCGGCGGTCGGTTGCGGGTTTGATTCTCTCCCACTCGACCTAAACGGGTCAAGTCTAGGTTGGGCACAAACTTGACCCAACCTGACCCGTGGACAACCTTAATTGCCACGTCAACTAGGGCTGACATCATCATCCAGTCCTCTGCTAACGTCACTAGCCACGTCAGCTGATGTCGTCATTGACCAGCGTTGACCAACCGTTTACTTTGACTGTTGATTAGCGTTGACTTTGACTGTTGACTTTTCTCCAGGGTTGACTTTTGTAGTCCAGGTGCTCCTTACCCAGTTTTTCGCGTAGATTTCATTTTTGCAGTTCGTTTTTGCTTATTTTGCTTCTAAATGAAGAATAAGGACATGTCTTCTTCTTGTTGCAATAACCGTAGCCGACAATCCAGCAAACATTTTTGCAATTTTTGCAAACGTTTTGGCCACAATATTGAGACTTGCTATCTTTGCAACAAATCAGTTGTTTCAATTTCTACTGCTACTGTTTCTAACATTGAGAGTGTCCAATCAATAGCTCCTGTCTCTGCACAATCTAAATCTTCAGGACGCACTTTCACCATGTCCACAGATGACCTTAAAACATCATCACCAATGTCATTTGTATGGTTGGTCATGCATCTTATTCCTCTTCTCTCTCAGCTTTATCTGGTATGTCTCATTCCTCTTTGCTTATGGATTCCGCTTGTTGCAATCACATGACACCTCACTCGTCCTTATTTTCTGAACTCAAACCTGCATCACACCTTCTTAATATTCGCACAACAAATGGTTCCACAATGTCTGGTCATAATATAGATTCTATTTCGACCTCCAACCTCTCAGTTCCTAGAGTCTTTAATGTTCCTGACCTTTCTTACAATTTATTTTCTGTGGGACAATTAGCTGAGTTGGGTTATCGCATTATATTTGATTATTCAGGGTGTATTGTGTAGGATCTGAGGACAGGACAAGAGCTTGGGACCGGTCCTAGAGTTGGGTGTATGTTTCCCGTGGACAACCTTCGTCTTCACTTGTTGCTTTTGTTTCTGTTGCTGCAGCTACTACAGTTTCTTCAATTCCTTCTCTTGCACTTTGGCATGCTCGACTTGGTCATGCATCTTCCTCTCAGATACAACAATTGGCTTCTAGAGGTTTGTTAGGTTCAGTGTCTACATAAAATTTTGATTGTGTTTCATGTCAGTTAGGAAAACAACCAGGTTTGCCTTTTAATACTAGTGAATCAATATCCACTGATATCTTTGACCTTAATCATTCTGATGTTTGGTGGCCTTCCTCTGTCTTTAGTATTGGTGGGTCTCGATATTTTGTTGTCTTTGTTGATGATTACTCTCGCTATAGCTGGATTTTTAATATGAAACATCATTTTGAATTATTGCAAGTATATTCTAATTTTGCAAAAATGGTTGAAACTCAGTTTTCCAAACGCATCAAAATTTTTCGATATGATAATGCTCTTGAATACACTCCATATGCTTTCCAAACTGTTTTGCATTCCTATGGCACTGTTCATCAACTAACTTGTCCAAGTACCTCTCAGCAAAATAGTAGGGCCGAACGAAAACTTCGTCATATTCTTGACACTGTTCGTGGTCTCATTCTCTCTACCAAAGTTCCTGCTCCTTTTTAGGGCAAAGCTGCTCTTCATGGTGTTCATGCTATTAATCGCATTCCAAGTCCTGTTATCCAAAATCAAACTCTATATGAGTGCCTTTTTGGGTTACCTCCAGACTATCACCACCTTCGCTCCTTCGATTCTGCTTGTTTCATTCTTCTTCAGCCACATAAGCATAACAAACTTGAGCCTCGGTCAAGGCTTTGTTGTTTTCTTGGCTATGTCAAAACTCAAAAGGGGTATCGGTGTTATGATCCTGTCTCTCATCGTCTTCGTATCTCTCACAATGTTGTCTTTTGGGAACATCTCCTCTTTGTCGAGCTTTCTCACCTCCGTGCCTCCCTATCTTCCTCCTCTGTCTTAGATCTTTTTCTAGATAAGGCACATATTCCTTCTGTAGTTGCTCCTGATCTTCCTATAGTTGCTCTTGATTCTCCTGTAGACTTCACTGTCCAACCACCAAATATCATTGATCCCTTTCCTAATTCACCCTTTAATGAACAGGTGGAAGATGAACAAGTGGAAGATGAACAGGTCGAAGACGAGCTACCTAACCCCAACCTTGAGCTTGGATTCCCTGCTCTTGCTCCGCCTGAAGATCTTGCATAAGACATTCCACCTCGTCACTCAACTCAAGTAAGATCCATTCCTGCACATTTACTTGACTATTATTGTTACACTGCCCTTGCTACACTACACGAGCCTCACACCTATCGTGAGGCTTCCACTGACCCTTTATGGCAGATTGCAATGAAAGAGGAACTTGATGCATTATTTAAAAACCATACTTGGGATTTGGTGACACTCCCCCCGGGAAATCTGTGGTTGGTTGTAAGTGGATCTACAAGATTAAGATTCGCTCTAATGGGTCCATTGAGCACTACAAAGCTCGTCTTGTTGCAAAAGGTTTTACATAGGAGTATGGGATTGATTATGAAGAGACCTTTGCTCCGGTTGCTCATATCTCACCTGTTCGTGCCCTCTTAGCTGTTGCTACTACCAGTAAATGGGACATTTTTCAGATGGATGTCAAAAATGCATTCCTTAATAGGGATTTAAGTGAAGAAATTTATATACAACCTCCTCCTAGTCTCCCTGTTGACTCAAACAAGGTTTGGCACCTTTGACGTGCACTTTATGGCCTCAAACAAGCTCCATGAGCTTGGTTTGCCAAATTTAGCTCTACCATCTCTCGCTTGGGTTACATGGTCAGTCATTATGATTCTGCCTTATTTCTTCGTCGCACTGACAAATGCACTATTTTACTTCTCCTGTATGTGGATGATATGATCATAACTGGTGATGACCTCAGTAGCATTCAAGGACTCAAGGATTTTCTCAGTCAGCAGTTTGAGATGAAAGATCTTGGACATCTCAGCTACTTCTTGGGTCTTAAAATCACTCATTCTACAGATGGACTTTATATTACTCAAGCCAAATATGCCTCTGAACTCTTGTCTCGAGCTGGACTCACTGATAACAAGACTATTGACACTCCAGTTGAGCTTAATGCGCATCTGACTCCCTCAGGGGGGAAACCATTGTCTAATCCCTCTCTTTACAGACGCTTGGTTGGCAGCCTTGTTTATCTCACTGTCACTCGTCTAGACATTTCCTATGTTGTTTACCAAGTGAGCCAATATCTGTCTGCTCCACGATTGACTCACTATGCTGCTGTTCTGTGCATTCTTCGATACCTAAAGAGCACTCTCTTCCATGGTCTTTTCTACTCTGCTCAGTCTCCTCTTATTCTTCGTGCATTTTCTGATACTAATTGGGCAGGAGATCTCACTGATCGCAGGTCCACTATTGGTTATTACTTTCTTCTTGGTTCTTCTCTGATTTCTTGGCGAAGCAAGAAACAAACTCATGTGGCCCGCTCCAGTACTGAAGCAGAATATCGTGCCCTTGCTGATACCATATTTGAGCTCCTTTAGCTACAATGGCTTCTCAAAGACCTAGGTGTGTTTACATCCTCTGCTACTTCTCTTTATTATGACAACCAGAGTGCCATTCATATTGCTCACAATGATGTCTTCCATGAATGGACTAAACACATCGAGATTGATTGTCATTTTATCCGTTATCATCTTGTCCATGGTGCTCTTAAGCTGATTTCAGTCTCCTCTAAAGATCAACTTATAGATATCTTCACCAAGTCACATCCTAAGGGACGCCTTTGTACTTTGGTTGAGAACCTCAAGTTGGTCTCACATCCACCTTAAGTTTGAGAGGGGCTATTAACGTGTATAGTGTTGTGAGCTTTAGGCCTAACTAGATTACTTGTATAGCACACATTCTTGTACTACACTCTTACTTGTACTGCACTCATATACCTCCTATATAAAGGCACTCGTGTATATTCTTTCACTGAGAAATACAATACTATTGAATTCAGTATTTCTAACATTGATTATAGATATAACTTGCTCCTTAAGTCTTGACCTTTGATGACAAAATTCATGGCCTGGGGAGGGCTTAGTCATTTGACCACTATATATAATCACCCTAACCCAAACCCTTAATCCACATCACAGAGCAATTGATAACCTTTCTTAATGATTTCTGGTATTGTAGTTCTTGTTTATATTTTTTTGTCCCGACAGCTTTAAAGATCTTACAAGCAAATCATACGTTTAAGTTACTTAAAAAAAAAATCATTTTTATTTATTTATTTATATAAAAATTTCAATTTGGCTAAGATTATTTAGTTAAAGAATGGTGAAACTACAATATTGGTCCCTAAAGTTTATCCTATGTGCGCAATTTGTCCCTCAAGTTTTTAAAATGAGTAATATAAGTCCTTTTACTAACTGTCATTAACGGTGTTACTTATGTGGCTAACGGAACAATGACTTGGTATTTTATTTTAATGATGTGGCATATTTTTAATTAAAAAATTACAAACTAAAATTACACTTGAGAAACATTATTTACCAAATTAAAAAATTGTTTTCTACCAATTGTAAACACCCAGCCACGACTTAAAAAAATAAAATAATAAAATAAAATAAAATAAATAAAAAAACCCAGCCACAAGACAGAGAAGGGGAGAGAGGGAACAACAAGACTTAGCCGCCGCAACTGTAAGCTCTCCATGCATTCCTCCACATCCACATCCACAACCCGATGAGGACGACAACGTCGTATTCATACCAAAATCCCCTAACAACGACGTTTTGGACATCGCCACAATGCTTATGCTTGAAGACATGAATAGGTTCATGTAAGAACTCGAGGACCGCGAGCAAAGCGAGGCGAAGATGAGGAAATTGAAGGAGGATCTCGACCATCGGATCCATGATCAAAAACTCGCCGTCAATATCCACAACATCCCGAACCAACAATGGGAAAAATACGGCGACAATTACCACCGCCCTTACCGTACGGCCAAGTCTTCGCCATCATCTTCGTCTTTGAAGGCTTTGGTTGACTCGGAGTGTTTCAGGCTGTATTTCAAGGGCTTGGTGAGCGAAGAGAGGGTTAGGGGTATAACGGTAAATGTGGCTGGTGCTGGGGTTGCCATTTGCGATTCTCAGGATAATCTGATCTTAGAGGCGAGGAAGAATGTGGAAGCTATGGTGAACAGTGTGGTGGTGAGTGGAGAAGTTGTTGAGCTTCAAGCTCTCATTAAAGCTCTCAATAAAGCTCTGACCTTGGATTTGAAAAGCGTCACCTTTTTCTGTGACAATTACAATTGGTGAGTGGAGGAGTGTGTGAAGAGCTTACGTGTAATTTTAGTTTGTAATATTTTAATTAAAAATATGCCACATCATTAAAATAAAATGCCAAGTCATTGTTCCGTTAGTCACATAAGTAACACTGTTAATGGCAATTAGTAAAAGGACTTATATTGCACATTTTAAAAACTTGAGGGACTAATTGCACACGCTTCAAAATTGAGGGACCAATTGCACACACAGGGTAAACTTAAAGGACCAATATTGTAGTTTCGCCTTAAAGAATTACCAAACTTATAGTTGTAAGGTAGTTTAGCTTAAGCCACATGACTTTGCACTTAGAATTAAATAGTATAATCTAGGCTTTTGTAAAAGGTATACAATTGAGATTCAATTTGTATATTTACCTTCTGTTTGTTTTGAAGTAAAATATTTTATATGTAAAAATTTTTATGTATAAAACATTGTTAGTAAAATATTCTTAGGTGTTAAGTATGACAAGTAAAAATTTTCAAGTAAATCATCAAAGCAATGGCTCAACACCAAAGCCGTTGGTACCAAAGGTTTGGTGACTAGACCACTAGAACTGGCAGTTAGAGCAATAGCTTTGACGACCGGACTACTGACAATCACTGTCGAAGCGGTATCTTAGGTGACTGGATCGCCAACATTGATTGACAAAACGACATCTTCAATTATCGGACCTCCAACACTAGTTGCGGGGTCGCGTTTTTGGTCACTGGTTGCCGATGAGGTGTCTCCGACCATCGAATTACCAGCATCGATCATCAGTAAGGCGTCTCCTGCCACCAGACTGCTGACACTAATCACCAGAGTTGAGTCATTAGCCACTGCACTGCCATCACCGTTGAACTTGAGTTTGTTTCTTAGTTTCCTAACCAAGCAACTTAACATCTCTCCCATTTCCCTCATTAATTGTACAAGACAAGACTGGTTTGCTCTTGGGACAGTAAAACAAACTCATGAGAGAATTAGAGGTACTCTAAGAGCAAGGAAAATAAAGTTAAGCATAGGCATGAAACTTAGCTTTTATTTGCCATTATTAAGTGGCAACTTGAAAAGGTTCAGGAGGGTTGTCTTCCAACTCATTCCCCAAGCACTCTTTTTTCTCTTTGGTGTTAGGCTAGTAGAGCTTGCAACCATTCTCATTTTCTCAATCAATGCCTCAGTATTCACTTGTTCTGACAAGATTTCCTCCAATTGTTTTGTGTCAATAACCAACTTCACTCTCCAAACTCCATCTCCGACCATTGGCAGGACTTCAAGAGCTGAACCATTTGCTAATTTATCAACAAAATATGATGTAGCATACGATGGACATCTTAGCTGGCTCAACCACACTCATCCACTCAGCCTCCAATTGCTCAATGATCCCTATCTTTTTCACTTGCTCAGTGACCCCATTTTTGCAAAGCTTATGCTCCTTGCTTAGTGGAAGTAGATAATACAATCTGCCACTAATTAAGCACTCAAGGTCTTGCAATGGTGATCAAGCTTGACCCTGCTAGAAAATGCCATACCCTGGGTGATCATTGAGGATGTCCTGAGCTTTAATCAGGCCTTTGAAATCTAATACAGCCCCGGAATCCGTCAGAACCCGGATAGAGTTGTGACAAACACTAGTGACCCCATTGAGAAAACAATTCCCCATTGCAAAATTTTCTACACCTTTCACAAACTCAAGCACATATTTAAGTTGCAAAATTATATTTATATTTTTTCACATACCGAAACATGTTATTTGAAACATTGAACAAAATACATTTTTTGCTTTATGAATATTGTAAACACGTGTTTTCACAACATTTTTTTAACCATAGTTTTTAGTCCCAAAATTTTGGGGTGTGCTATGAATCCTTAAGATTAATTAGTTAGAGTTTGCCACATGTATTATTTTTCTCCATTCAATTATATCTAAAGTCATATTATTTATTACTTCCATAATTGATGTGGCTTTTTTTATTACTTCTACCAAAGTGAATTTCTGTTTTCTCTACCTTTTTTGTTCCCTCGACTTTGATCATTTCACTCTTCCTCTACTGGATGCGCTTCTCCACTTCATCCACCTTGCTCATATCCTATAATTCACACACTTTTCAATTTCTTCACCTTTATGAAATATTGATCTAAGAAACAGAAAACTATCATTTTTTAGTATCTCTTTACCATTAAGTATTACTGCCCTTTCATTTTTGTTTTTACTTTTACTAAACCTACATTCTATGTATTCTATTTTAGTCATACTTAATCGAAAGTTTTTTAGATTCTATAGCATCTTGCCAAATTTCTAATTTGGCATTAATTCCATCCACCAATACCATATCATCTACAAAAGGCATACATTAAGGGACTTACTCTTAGATTGATGTAATGAGCTCATCCGTTATCAGTGCAAAGAGATATGGACTTAATGTTGATTCTTTTTTTTCTTTTTATTTTTTTTATTTTTTTGTGTTTTGAAAGCAACCCGTAGGAAACTTGTTATGTCCTTTACTCAAAGGTTAAGTGTTGGTGTTAGAATTCATCATGCAAAATTTATGCGAAAAGGGAGGACTACAAAAAATTCATAGAAGATTACAGAGAAAAGAAACTAAAATATAGAAAGATCTTTCATTTATAATAATAAATAAATAAATAAGGAAAAGTTCTCAGATTACAATATTATATTATGAATATTGACATTGTAATATTTCACATAGCAAGAGTACTAGATAAAACCTACTTTGAAGAGAATATACCCCATCTATATTATATTCTGTTTGTTTGTTGGTCTGTTCTTCACATGTTAGATTAGGGTTCCTTTATTGTTTTTCTTTGTTTTGCCATGAACACGCATTCATATGACCATACATTAATGCATAGGTACTGTGGTGGAGTGAGGTAAGTTATGCATTCACATGTACATGCATCTAGTTGTGGATGTGATGGATATGACGTTAGATATGCAATCTAGGTTTGCTATGAATATGTGAACATGTTGTTTTGATCTTGCCATGCCTATTTTTCTACCTAGATTTGATATTTACATGTTTCTGCCTTGGATGTAACATAATGCTATGTGTGATAGATGTATGCTAAGATATAATATGAGATGCATGATAGATATATGTTAGGGTTTGGGATAAAATGCCATGTTTGTTTGCTAGATGTATGTTAGTGTGTGTGTGAGTCTAGAATGGCAGTATTGAATATGCCTTTAACAAGATTAAGTCGTAAGACACAATGAGTGGAAGCTGACCCACGGGTCAGTCAGTTTTGGGTACCTAACACCTTCCCAAACCGTACCTAAACTCTGAACCCATACTCTGATAGTAAGATCAGTTTTTCCATGAAGGATGCTATTTATATGGTTTCTAGAGTTAATCTAGGTCCACTCGGCTGAGGCATACTCCCCTCTTGTTGTGCCCACACTACCCATTAAGCCTGAGGATATAAAGCAAGGAATCTGGATGAACCATAATTGTGTGCCCAACCTTATTAAGGACGTTAGTGAGCATAAGTCGAAAGCATGAATTTATTTTCCAATCGCTCCCCATTGCAGGATTCAACCTGAGACATCTACCTCTCAAACCCTTAGGAGTGAGCATACTTACATATCCATATGTCAACTTCCTATATAATATTTTAATAAATATTCTTGTTTAGCAGTTTTCTCGTATACACACACATCCATTCCAACTTTCTATTCATCTATATGTCAAGTTCCTAAATAATATTCAACTATCCGAGTAATTTATAATTATTTTGTTTTCTACTTTTCTCATATTCCTAGTCTTGCTGGTAATTTGGCTTTTGTGAGAAAAACATATTCCTAGTCTTGTTGGTAATTTGGCTTTTACAGCTTTAAAATTCGAGAAGAATGAAAGGAAGAGAAAGTATTATATTTAAAAAAATATAATAAAAAAAGATACAAGGAAGTTTGAAATTTTTTATTAATCTTTTATCATATATTAGGGGCGGAGGTAGTAGGGCCTGGGCCGCCCTTGGATTTTTCTAAAATGCCCCTCACCCTCTATTTTAATGTTAAAATTTTAAAATTTTGAATAAATTTTAAGTAACGGTTCCCTTTTATTTTTTATTTTTTAAAGTGTAAATATTTTTTAATTTATTGTTGTCTCATTTATTATCTTTTTTATATTCACTTTTTTGTCATATATAAGTTATTAATTTTAGAAGCATTTAAAGCATAATTTTATAAAAATATATAAGTAAATCTCTTTAGTAAAAAAATTTTATTTTTATTTTTTCAAAAATAAACTCATTCATATTTATATTGAAAGAGTTAAAGCTACAGAATACAATCATATATTTGGCTTGAGCCCCCCTTGAGAAAATTTTATGACTTTGCCACTGCATATATCGTTAGTACTTCTATGTTCACTTTTCTTAATTTACTAATAATTAGCAAGAATTTTTCTATGAAATAATTAGCAAGAATTTTTCTTTTATTCTTCTCTTATATATAGTCAAATAATTTGTTCGAAATATTTTTAGTTGGATTGAATATATAAAATTTTATGGAAGAAACTACATATGATAGGACAGCACCCTACCAAAGCTGATTGGATCACACAACATTTATTTATTTAAAATAGTCATATTATTTATAGATCTAAAACTTTTAAATTAAACTAATCTATAAAGAATGAGGGTAAATAATTTTCAAACTTCGATTGAATTAGTAAACAAATATATATCTTTACTTATATATGTATCGTTAATATACTGTATATATGAAAAAAATAAAACCTTTATTTTCTAGTTAAAATATAGATTTATAACCTACTAAATCCTTTATTTTACAATAGAACTTTAGTATTATGCTCAAAAAATGGTAATGGCTATCAATCTTTACGAGACACTATCCTAGGCCAAAATGAGCATTTGTCCTTTTCGCCCAAAAGATGTAACAAAATGCTTCTGTTCTGAAACTATCTAGTAAAATACTCATATTTTGAAACTCAATTTTTAGAAAATTGAGTTTCAATGAAAAACTTGATTTAATGAAAATCAAGTAATGTGAGAAAAACTCGAGTTTCCATGTTTTTTTTTTTTTTAGTTTGATTTCACATAACTCGATTTTCTAAAAATTGAGCTTTTCATTGAAACTCGATTTATAGAAAATCGAATTTAAAACATGAGCATTTTGCTAGATAGCTTCAGAACGTAAGTATTTTACTAGAAAGTTTTGGCAAAGTGGGCAAATGCCCATTTTGGCCCACTATCCTGTATTAGTTTCTCCTAGCTTTTATTGTGCTCAAGATTAGAAAGCAATTATTACAAGTTTATTGTCATTTTTTTTTTTTTTGCAGGAAGTGTATTGTCATTTTTAATATTATTTAATATTACCTTACAATTTTCTTTTTGTAAAAATTATTCGTGTTCTATAGTTGTTTTCTTTCGGTATTGCCCTTCCTCAACTAAATTTCTAGCTCTGTCCTTGCTCATGATTTCTTCATGTAGATATAAAAAATGCCAAATTGACATTATGCATGCACCATGTTGCCATACTTTTCAAATCAAATAAGTTCTACATAAATCCAAAAGAATGTTACAACTCAGATGGAGTTCGTAAGATTAGTTTTAGTAAACTATTTTAAGAAATGAAGGATCATAATTTCGATCTATATGTGATTTATTTAGGATAAAATGTGGAATAAATTTTTGATATTGTTAATTTCGGTGTCATAATTGGATTTTTTAATATTTTAGAATTTTATTTTCTTATTTCTAGGGAGTAGGGAGTTCGTTTTTAATCAAAAGAGTCAGTGTATGTCAGAAATATTTCCTAACCTTTCTAATTAAGGACAGTTTTTGCTTGGAACCTATATTAATTTTAGCAAAAATGTACATCTAAATTAGAATGAGATGTAGCCATTTCAAGCATTTTGATCAATGCAACAACAATAATAACAAAACTTGAGTCCCAAAATTTTGGAATGTGCTATGAATCCTTAAGATTAGTTAGTTAGGGTTTGTCACATATATTTTTTTTTTCCTCCATTCTATTATATGTAAATTTATATTATTTATTACTTTTTCAATTGACGTATCTTTTCTTATTACTTCTACCAAAGTGATTTTTGGTTTCCTCTACCATTATCGTTCCCTCGACTTTGATCATTTCACTCTTTCTCTAGTGGATGCACTTCTCCACTTCATCCACCTTATTCATATATTACAATTCACACACTTTTCAATTTCTTCACCTTTATGAAATATTGATCTAAGAAATAGAAAACTATCATTCTTTAGTATCTCTTGACCATTAAGTATTACTGCTCTTTCATTTTTGTTTCTACCTTTCATTTATGTTTCTACTTTTACTAAACTTATATTCTATGTATTCTATTTAGTCATACTTAATCGAAAGTTTTTAGATTCTACATTGTCTTGCCAAATTTCTAATTTGGCATTAATTCCACTTCTAATTCCATTCACCACAAGTATGATCTACAAAAGGCATACATTAAGGGACTTACTCTTAGATTAATGTAATGAGCTCATCCGTTATTAGTGCAAAGATAAATGGACTTAATGTTGATCCTTGTTATATATGCAATAGATTCACCCATAGGAGTGTTTTTTTTTTTTTTGGAAAGCAAGCCGCTGGAACCTTGTTATGTCCTTTACTCAAAGGTTAGGTGCGGGCGTTAGAATTCATCATGCAAAATTTATGCGAAAAGGGAGGACTTCAGAAACTTCATAGAAGATTACAAAGAAAAGAAACTCAAATATAAAAAGATCCTTTATTTATAAAAAAAAATAAAAAAATAAAGAAAATTTCTCAGATTACAGTATTATATTCACATAGCAAGAGTACTAGATAAAACCTATTTTGAAGAGAATATACCCATCTAGAAGAGATTCATAAACTCAATGCTCATTCCTAATAATATTATTTGGGGTAGTCGCTTACTGACGATATGATTAACATGTTTCAAATATTCTGAATAAAACAAAACACATAAATATTTTATAGACTCTTAAGAGAGATGGTGGTGCTTCTTTCCATGAGCCTTCTCTTCTTCTTTCTTTGCTTCTTTCTTCTTATGATGCTCATGGAACACATACCCACCGGCTCCTACTGCAACTGCTGCTGCAATCTCCTCTTCTATCTTGTGCTTGTGGGCATGCTCTGGATCTTTCTTTGCCTTATGCTTTTCATGCTGAAACAATAATTGAAACGAATTAAAGTTCTAGTACAAATTTCAAAAGGGCTAAAACAACTATACACAAATAAATTTTAAGGTCGATTGAATTCAACAAAGATAGATTTTATTTCCATCAAGAAATCCCGAATATGCATGCATGCGCACAGAAACTCCTGATAGAGCTAACACAACACATGACTAAATAACTAATGAAGTGCTACGTATATAGTAGCTTTGCGGCTTTTAATTTGTAAAAAGTTTGTTTGTTTGTCTTCGCAGCAAGTTTTTTTTTTTTTTTGTTTTCTCCAGTGTATATGTATTATGTGTAGGATCATACTATTGCATAGTGCTTTGTTTTCAATGATATCTCTCATTCATCCCCAAGAAAACATTCTTTTCTATAGCGTTTTCGATTAATTAAAGATATTGGTTCATGCTACTCGAGATCAAAAACAGTATCTGTAACAATAATAGGAAAACTTCAATATAATGAAAATAGCAATTTTTTAAACGTAAACAGCAATTATATATATATATATATATATATATATATATATATAAAACTAAAAAAAATTAAAAAAAAAAAAAAACTGAAGGAATTAAAAGGAAAGATGGCTACTAGATGAGGAAGATTACCAAGGCATAAGCTCCAGCAGCAACAGCACCAAGCTCACCTAGGTGCTCGCGATGCTTGTGGTGCTTCTCTTCCTTCTTATAATCAACAGGTTTTTCCTCATCTTTATTGTGGTTGTGATGATGGTCGTGGTGCTGGTGGTAGTGGTGGTCAGCCATCGTGGTGGTAGGGTATTATATGTGACTTGAGAAAGCACAAGAACTACAATGCCAGAAATCAATGAGAAAGGTTATTAATTGCTCTGTGATGTGGATTAAGGGCTTGGATTAGGGTGATTATATATAGTGGTGATCATGGTCAAATGACTAAGCCCTCCCCCAGGCCATGAATTTTGTCATCAAAGGTCAAGACTTAAGAAGTAAGTTATATCTATAATCTATAATGCCCCTAAACCTTACGCTTAATTGGAAAAAAACTTTAGAACAATCTCGTAAAAATATTTTTTCCAACTCTATTTAAAATATCTATAAAATAGGATACTTTATTACTAATTTATGTCTTAAAAAAAAAAACAAAAACAAAAACAAAAACAGAGGCAAAAACAAAAACAAAAACAAAACTTATCCAAATTTTTTTTTTAAAAGAAAATTATGACACTAGTAAAAAAAAAAAAAAAAAAGTTTCATCACACGCACAAAACGCGTATAATAAAGCTAATGTGTGTGTGTATATATATATATATAACTTAATCTCTAAGTCATTTCCTACGATGACAAAAATTCAGGCCAATATATTATAGATTATAGATATAACTTACTCCTTAAGTCTTGACCTTTGATGACAAAATTCATGGCCTGGGGGAGGGCTTAGTCATTTGACCATGATCAACAATATATATAAAAATATTAATCACCTTAACCCAAACCCTTAATCCAATCACAGAGCAATTAATAACCTTTCTCATTGATTTCTGGCATTGTAGTTCTTGTTTACATTTTTTGTCCCGACAACTTTAAAGATCTTACAAGCAAATCATACGTTTGAGTTAGTTAAAAAAAATTTCATTTTTTATTTATTTATTTATATAAAATTTCAATTTGGCTAAGAATAGTTAGTTAAAGAATTACCAAACTTATAGTTGTAAGGTAGTTTAGCTTAAGCCACATGACTTTGCACTTAGAATTAAATAGCATAATCTAGGCTTTTGTAAAGGGTATTCAATTGAAATTTGTATATTTACATTTTGTTTATTTTGAAGTAAAATATTTTTAAATGTAAAATATTTTACATGTAAAAATTTTTATGTATAAAACATTGTCAGTAAAATATTTCCAAGTGTTAAATATGACAAGTAAAATTTTTCAAGTAAATCACCAAAGCAATGGCTCAACACGAAAGTTGTTGGTACCGAAGGTCCAATGACCAGACCACTAGAATTGGTAGTCAGAGCAATAGTTTCGGCGACCGGACTATTGACAATCATTGTCAAAGCAATATCTCAGGTGACTAGGCTGCCAACACCGATTGACAAAATGATATCTTCAATTATCAAACCTCCGACACTAACTGAGGGGTCGCATTTTTGGTCACTAGTTGCCAATGAGGTGTCTTTGGCCATCAAACTGCCAACATCGATCATTGGTAAGACGTCTCCTGCCACCAAACTGCTGACACCGATCATCAAAGTTGAGTCATTAGCCACTGCATTGCCGTCACCGTTGAACTTGAGTTTGTTTCTTAGTTTCCTGACCAAGCAACTTAACATCTTTTTCCCATTTTCCTCATTAATTGTTTCTTATTGTATCATAATTTCCTAACCACATCATCAGTTTAACAAATTTGTTTTGAGTATCCTAGTATTAAGATTAACTCTTCATCATGCCAATATGCAAATGCAAATACTTCTCTTCCACCGGCCGGTGTTAAACTCTATCATGTAGCCTCGGAATTTGATTCCCACAAACTCACCCATTACCACTTTATCAAGCACGTCCTCTAAGCCCTGGAATTATACAAGCGATTAATAACCAAGCAAAACTTCTTCTTCTTTTTTTTATATATTGCTTCAGTGGACGAAAATGTGAAGTTTTTCAAACTAAAGATTCTTTAGTTTTTCAAATTATATATTTTTTTATTATTATAAATACCGCACACCCTTGGTGCGATGATTACTTTATTAATGTAAGTACTTGCGGGGTATGGGAGTAAGGAACATGGTTCAAGTCTCCAAGAAAAAATTTTATACATATATACACTTAGATTAAAATTTCTATCTTGTAAAAAAAAAAAAATAGAGGATTCATTAGATGTGGCCTGCACTTACAGCGGATCGAGGATATCTTGTAAGAAAGTTAGCATATTACAATTTGTTAGTTGTAATGGTTGATGGCATTACTTTCATAAGATATTTTATAATAAAAAAAAATTCATTTAAATGGCACAAGCCCACCATCAGCATAATCTCATTTGTTGTGCAGGCATGTTCTCCAAGAAAAAATTTTATACATATATACACTTAGATTAAAATTTCTATCTTGTAAAAAAAAAAAAAATAGAGGATTCATTAGATGTGGCCTGCACTTACAGCAGATCGAGGATATCTTGTAAGAAAGTTAGCATATTACAATTTGTTAGTTGTAATGGTTGATGGCATTACTTTCACAAGATATTTTATAATAAAAAAAAAATCATTTAAATGGCACAAGCCCATCATCAGCATAATCTCATTTGTTGTGCAGGCATGTTTAGTAATATTATTCTAGTAACGTTGTTTAAATGTTGTAAAAATATGTAAGTAAAAAAGTGTTGGGGAAATACATGTTGTATTGTTTAAACAACGAAAATTGTTGTTTAAACAACATAACCCAAACAAGTATGATATATATATATATGTATCTTAATCCTACTTCAAAAATATCTCACAAATGATCTTGTGATTGACTAATCAAAGCAATAAAAAACGTCCACGTACATGTTCTTGTATATTAATTATATACTAGTCGCTAACCCGTGCGATGCACGGGAAAGCAATTGATAACTTCCCCAATATGAAAAAAAAAAGAAAAAGAAAAAAAAGAAAAGAGATCATGGTATAAATTATATACCAAACCAATAAAAAAAATTATAAATTTATATACTAAAATTTATCACTTACAAAGTAATAAAATCTATCACATACAATGAGATATCATGATAACCAAGAGCTTGAGATAATATTTAGAAAATATATAACTAATATAAGTACACTCCAATACAATTAATTACGCAAATATAGTTAATTCCATTCTCATTCAATCAAATATTTTTCATAAATTACATTAATCATTCTTGATATTCAAGATGTATTTAAATTCTAACATTGCTAGTAAGCAACGATGCTAGACCTCAATGGGATTGAAAATGAAACATAATGCCAATTTACACAGTTGCTGAAATAAATTGCACGGAAGAGTCGAATAAAAGTTGTAAATTTTCACTTATAAAAATTACAACTTAAGAGGAAAAATAAAATACTAAGACCAAAAGTGAAACTCTAACACCAATATTGTTGTATAGTCTCAGAGGCTTCAGTTTTATATATATATATATATATATATATATATATATATATTACACTATTTATTTTATAATTTTCTTATAAAAATTACAACTTAAGAGGAAAAATAAAATACTAAGACCAAAAGTGAAACTCTAACACCAATATTGTTGTATAGTCTCAGAGGCTTCGGTTTTATATATATATATATATATATAAGAACCAATCGCCGGACATTGAAGCATGGCGGAGGAGCAAGTCCCAGGCGAACTGTCACCTCCACATTAAATGCCCTCAACTAACGCTCTGGCCGCATTAATGAGGACAGGACCTCTGAACAGTGCCGTCTTGAGCGCTGCAACCCACTGGAGGTATGGGAATGCGGCTGATGGGACAGGCACTCGAGTAGAAACCGGATTGATCAACAAATGTAGGGCTAGGATCAACTGAGCGAGGAGTATATAATGTAAAAATCCCTCTTGTGAAGGGGACGGACAAAAAAACCAGAAGAGAAGGAATACTGTAGCAAAGTATTCTCTCTCAACTCTTGTAACCCTACTGAAAAGAGACAATAAGAATTTCCAGCTCCATAAGGCACGTCCGAGGAGTCACATTGTGTATTCAAACCCACGCTTTAGTTGTTAGCAATCACGTACCACCATGCATGGCCGTTGCCTTCTTTACTGAGGCCTAGCTCTTGAGCCCATACTCTACAAATTTATTGAAGGGTTAGCTGGGCTTGGGCCCACTCTCTCAATCTTTAGGGAGCGCTCGAATCCACCCCCTACAATATATATTACACTATTTATTTTATAATTTTTGGGTTAAATAATAAACTCAACAAACTATTAGCGAAAAAAAAAACTATTATTTATTATTATTATATTAAACAAAAACAAAACAGTTATATACTTTTATATAATGTGTGAAATGTTGTACAGCTAGTTTACCATCACAATTTAGCAAAAAAAGAAAAGAAAAAGTTCACATCCCAATTTACGATACTTTCAGCCAATGGTTTTACTTTTAGTCAGTCAAATAGGTAAATGTCAATTGTGAACTGCTATACAGCAGTGATAGCAGACAGAACAATAGAGTGAGAGAGAAAACAAAGATAGAGTGAGAGAGTTGTACCACCGGTTGGACTGGTTTAGGAGTGCATGGCAAGGCAAGGCAAGGCGGCGCTTCAATGGGGTAGACAGATTTTTTTCCTTCTTCTTTTTATTGTTATTTTTTAAGGGGGTTTACTCTTACTGGGTTAGTTCAATATTTTGAGCTTGAAGGAGGAGATTCTATAATTTGAGGGAGGGCCCAATGAAGAAAACTTTCTTTAATTTCTAAGTTTACAAATGGGTGGTATGAGGAAGGAGCTCGACCTCTGTTCTAAGGAAGAAGATGTCTATGGGTTTGTGGGTATAGTGGGTTTTGATTGAGGAATCTGTGGCCATGGGCTTGATGAGGGTTGTAGAGGTTGGATATGGGTGGTTTGTGTCAAATTGGTGGTCTGAGGAAGGAGATCGATTTTGAGGAAGAAAATGTCTGTTGGTTTGTGGGTATGGTGGGTCTTTAGATGCGATGCTTTGCTATTGGTTTGCCGTGGGTCTGATCGAGGAGGAGCTGGTAGAGGAAGGCAGGGAAGAGATGGCGTTTCACGAAAGGCAGAGCATCGGGAGGCAAAGCATCGTGAAAGGGAAAGCCTCTGAGTATCGGGTTTATAACGTTTTTTTTTTTGTTTTTTATCTTTTTTTTAATATTTTGCTGACGTGGAAAATTGTGGAAGCTTCAAAAGCTTCGGTTTTATATGTATATATAGATTATTATATAAATAATATAAAGGGAGAGAGAAATGGAAAGGGAACACACAGGCCGGCTGAAAATGGTAAACAATTAATTAATGTTAGTCAATCAGTTTTTTTTTTTTTTTTTAATGGATGATTTAAAGAATATATTTTTTAAAGATATTTAAATTTTATGAGTAATTATTAGATATACTCTCTTACATTTGTGATTTGTCATGGTAGATCTTACTAATTAAATTTATGATGTAATCTATTATAAATGTAAAAGTAGGGAGTAACACGGTATTTACCCTAAAGTAACTAATAATTTTTCAAATTTTACTATATAACATTTATAAATTAATATGACAATAATTGTAATCGATGGATTTAAAAATCATATCATATCATCATATTATTATATAATAAAAGTTGGCATTAAAAGTCACTGTTGCGCCAAATGGTTACTCTTACTAATTAGTAAATTAATTTTATATTATTTGTTAGGATATATTTCCTCAAATTAAGGAATAATATTTAAATTTTATTCAAACTGAAAGTCTATTATCAAAATTTTTTGAATTTAAATTCAACACAACTCACGTTTTGGTTTTTATTTTTTCCTCCAGTTGCATCTTCTTAAATTAATATTTTATTAAGATATTATACTACATGGCTCTTAACTAAAAATAAGATTTAACAATAATTTAATTTAGATAAAACGTTATCATCTAAATTTTAGAATTAAATTTTATTTCAATTAAAAGTCTGTTATTAAAATTTAAATTCTACTTCAACCAAGAAAAAAATTGGCATTGAGAAACTATTTTGTTTATCATTTTTTGTGCTGGCTAGGACATAGAAATAGGAATTATCAAAAGCATACCGCATCTCATGTTAAGATATTAACACAAAGCACAAAAATAAAACACTAATAAAGTCTAAACTCTAGAAAATTAAAACTTGAAATTAAATTTTCATTAAAATAGTTTACTTATTTTATAATTTATTATTACTATTTATTTAATAATTTAGTTTTAATTATTTTTTTAAAAAAATTAGCTTACATGTGAAATGAAATTTGTACATTGTACTCCCATAAAAAATTTCTTGCATTACTCTATTTTTAAAAAAAATTTATAGTTCGCTTGGGTCAAAAATTTAATAAAATGAAAAGAAATAATAAATTGCTTAGATAACACCAAGAAGATTAACTGATATGATATGATAGGAAAATATTATTCTTAACATTACACACAAAGAAACCGGATGACAAACAATGAACAAGGACACGTACCAACCAAGTAAGCATTCACAAACTCACTCTCTCGCCCACAAAGTTTTATTTAGGGTAGTTGCTTACTGGTATAAACACAACACAGCTCAAAGTAAATACTGGGAAAAAAAAAAAAAAAAGACACATTGAAAGAGAGATCTAGAATCTAGATGGTGTGTCTTGGATGGATGGATGGATGGATGGATGGATCGATCGTGTTGTTTTCAACCAAAAAGGTGGTGGTGCTTCTTTCCATGAGCCTCTTCGTCTTGTTCCTTTGCCTCTTTCTTCTCATGATGCTCATGGAAGGCATATCCACCAGCTCCAACTGCAGCCGCTGCTGCAATCTCCTCTTCTATCTTGTGCTTGTGGGCATGCTCTGGATCTTTCTTTGCCTTATGCTTCTCGTGCTGAAATATATCATTATCAGGAAAAAGAAGAAAAAACTTTAGCCTTATTATTAAAGATCACCATATATAAACTAATATATACATATACACAACAAAGGTAGGGTATTACCAAGGCATAAGCACCAGCTGCGACAGCACCCATCTCGCCAAGGTGCTCGAGATTCTTGTGGTGCTTCTCTTCCTTCCTGTAGTCAACCTCAGACTCGGTGGAGATGGTGGTGGCACCATATCCTACTGTGGTCGACTCACCGTACCCAGTCTCAGCATAACCAGTAGTATTCTCAGTGTAGACAGTTTCAACAGGCTTATCCTCGTCCTTGTGATGGAAAAGGTGGTGGTGGTGATGCTTCTCTTCAGCCATGGAATTGGAGTTTGAAGTTGTGTTAACAAAGCTAGCGTTAAATTAAGGTGAGAATAAGAAAGAGAGGTAGTTGATGGTTTTTATAATGAAGTAAATTTGGGTAGAGAGCTCCTGGTATTTATGGGGGATAGTGGCCAAGTGCCACATACTCATTTGCTGTACATAATTTTTTTTTTTTTTTTTAGAAACAAATACACTACAAGAATAGGAGTTTTAACATAAAAACATATCACAAATTTCACTTAAAAATTATGGTAATTAACTTTTAAGGGAGGATAAAGCCAGTTATACTACACACAACACATTCACTTAAGTAATGTAAGACAATTATTATTTATTTTTTTTAAAGAAACAAACACACATATAAAATTGATTCTTTTACTAATTTTTTCTCCTTCGGTGTAAACTGCATAATGACTGTGGTTGATTCGTTTTACCAACAAAAATCATATATTTCATTAAAAAAAATAAAATCATATTATATATACTATATAATGGATAATAAAATAAAAAGTTAGACCTAGAAGTACGTAATTAAATTTTAGATAAATAAAACAACTAATTTTTTCATATTATCCTCTCAAAAAAAATTGTTCATATCAATTTTTTTTTACTGCCTTATATTTATTTTTTAGATAAATAAAAAAATTATTAATTTTTTTATATCAATTTTTTTCTCTACTTTATCTCTTCTTTGAATCAAATTTTAGATAGAAACAAAAAATTAAATATTTTTATCTACTACTTTTTTAAAAGATAGAAACAATAACTAAATTGTTGTTATCTACTACTTTTATCTCTAATATCTTTTCAATTATTTAGATAAATACAAAAACTTAATAATTCATAATTCATATCAACTCTTTTTTTCTCACTTTTTTATTCTCTATCTTATTTGAATTTTGAACTTGCACAATTTTTATTTTACTTTTTCTAATTCACGGTTTCTTCTTCCAATTTTATTTTATTAAAAAAAAAAAAACGTTTTAATGATATCAACGCCCCTCTTTTTAAAAAAAGAGGGGCGTCGATATCATTAAAGCAATACAGGTAGCGAAGTGAAGGCAAATTTGCCTTCACTTCGCCACCTGTATTGCTTTAAAATACACTTAAAAAAAACTATTTATTCTAATCCTATTAACTTAATTACTGCACAAGAACTCCAGATGATCTTAATATATATATATATTTTTAACCCGATAATCTTAACAATAAAGACACATTGAAAGAGAGATCTAGACGGTGTCTTGTGCATGTGCAATTAATTGTTATTATTTCCTATTCCTCACGTGCATTTGGGATAATACCCCATGCCGCATGGTCGATCTTCCTACTCATTTCTGGATCAAACTAGGGAGCTCGTTTTATAAGGGAAGAGACCCTTTCCAAGATTGAGGCTGAGACTGAGTAACAAAACACTTGGCACTAATCAATGTTATTTAACCCAATTATTGTTTTTGGCACGAAGAATGGTTGTTCTAGACTTCTAGTTAGTTTCTACCTTACCAGATATCACCTTTGTGAGATTCTTCCTAAAGTGAACCTTCTTTTCTTTGATTTTATTTATTAGTATTACATGTGATGTGATTATTGCTTTATTTTTGTGATAAAGTTGGCATCCATCGATGCAGCTGAAACATGTACACATGTATTGCCTAGTAGCTAATTAGCAAGTTCCCATCAATCAAGCACCTCTCCTTGTGGTCATTTAAATATTTTAAGTTTAAGATCCATTTGGGTTTCTGTAAAGATTTTCGTCTTTTAAGAGTTTTTGTGCTTAAGTCAAAAGGAAGCGTATATGCAATAGAAGTGACCTTGTCAACTTTGAAGAAGTGCCGTCCTATTATAATTTATCTCTCTAGTCTCTACATGTGTCATGTGTGCAACTATGTATCTATACGTGAAGTGATTTTATTTGCCCATACTTTCTTCTAAATTCCATTTTATATGGGGTTATTCAACTTTACTCTACCAGAAAAACTACCTTTATATAAATTTTGAATTGTTCAGAGTCCATTTGGTACACTCACTTAAACATATGTTTTCAGTTTTTAAACAACATTACACATCTTTCCACACACTTTTTCACCCACACGTATTTTCACACATGTTTTCAGTTTTTAAGTACATGTACTAAACAACCCCTTAATGTCCTTAGAAATATTTTTTTTTTTTAAATGTAAGAGATGAGTGGACTGCACTTATCACCTCAAAAGTGTTAATTTAACCTTGAACATGGTTTGGGCACTTATAAACAGATCTAGTCATTTCTCAAAAAATTTAGACGTCCCTTATAAATTGTGAAGAGCGCAAGGGAAAGGGGAGGGAGACAAGGAGAGGCAGAAAATGGGCACAGATTTTTCAGCATAAAACATTTTTGGGAAATTTAGGAGTTCTTTTAAAACAAATGGTTAGGATACTCCCTCACCATCAATCCATTAATACAACCCTAAATTGGTTAAACTTATATTTTAATAACCCTTTTATTTTCTTGAGAAATCAACACAAAAACACACTAAAGTAATTCTTCCAATTAATCTGAATGACATTCTGAAAAAAATAAAAAATAAAATAAAAAATCAGTCAATAATACTGCTCTACTTAAAATTTTCAATATTTTAAACCACAAATAACAACATCCAAGAAAAGTCGTGATTTACAATTCAAAACTCTGGTGGAATTTTCCATTTTATTACTTTTCTTGTAGAAAAAGAAGCCATCAAAGCAAAGGGAAAAAAATATATACAAGAATAATTCAAAGAAACTTTTTTTTTTCCTTGGATATTGAAACATCACTTGTTAGTTTCTTTCTTTGAGGGGGAAAAAATATTAATTCTTTCATTAAGGGGGAAAAACTAATATGAAAAATGGTCACTTGAGCTCTTTCTTCTCAATCTCCGTGGAAGTCAACCCCATAGGCCACAACCTAACCCTTGATCCAAAAACTCTATCTTGAGCAGCGTAATTAGGGTGTTGATGATTTTTAAATGAATTTGCAAGATTGATTATTTTAGTGTAAAATTGTTAGGGGTGTTTTTTATGTTAGTACTTAGTAGTTGTTGATGATCATTTTGGGAATCCAAATAGAATGGAGAAGCCTAGCAACGCGAACAGAAAAGAATTGGTAAATGGATAGAAAAACCATTAAGCCCAAGCGGCAAGAATAATGGATCATAGGTCCATGAAATAAACAAATGGGCCTTGAGGAAGCAAACAGGCTTAAAGGAGTCCAGAAAGAGAGAAATAGCAAACTCATGGGCAGTATATGATGTAGAAAAGTGAGAATGAGCTACAGCAGGCCCAAAGTAATGCAAGCAAAAAAAGTAAGGGGTTGATGGCAAGCCCATCAGCCCCAAGGATGAGGGATAAGGTAATTAATTGGGTCAGGGAAGCTCGAAGATGTTAGTAAAAGCCCATGAGAATGCAGAGTTAGGAAAAGGGCCAAGGAAGCCCGAGGAAAGCAAATGGGCGCCCAAGAGAAAACAAATGGGACACAGGAGCCCGCAAGTAATAAAAGAACCAATGACCGTATTGAGCCATTGGGAGAAGAATAAACGGCAGGCCCAAAAGGGCTCAGCAGGATTGGGTCAAACAATGTTGTAGCAAGAATGGCAAAGTGGTATAGCAAGAAATGATAGCAGAAAAGGAGTAGGCTGAAGAAGGCAAAGCCCACCCATCAAGTAAAGCCCAGCCCCCAAGTGGAGCGAGCCATAAGAGAAAGGGAAATTAGAAAACAGTTCACATAAGAAGTCAAAGACGGACGGCAGACTGTGCAGGCAAACCACGGCGAACGCATAAGTAGCAGGCAGATTTTGGACATACATAGAAGAAAGGCACACGCAAGGCCCAGACATCACCAGCCTGTACCCAGCCAATACAGTGTTAGGATTAGTGCCCTTTAAATCCTATTGTATGATGCTATGTATGATATTAAGTTTGGCATTGTGTATGACATTATGTATGACTTAATATTGTGTTTAATGAATTTGTTTTATTATTATCTGAAATAATGGTAACATGAATATTCGGACATTATCATTAAGTCCATGAGATGCATAGTATGTGATTTATGTGAAAAGTCACAGGAGATATAAATCACAAGTTCTTTGTAAACTCAGAATTATAGTTCGTAGTCGGTGATGAAATTGGGCATTTCATCTGCGAAGACTATAACATATCAACCACGATGATTTGTCTTGATCATGGAAGTGGAGACTTCTGGTTAACGTGTTAATATGTTTTAAGAGTTAAGACATATTGAACTGGACCGCTGTGAGATTTATTATTTTCCTAAGACTGTCATATGAATAATAAATCTCACGACTTGTATTTGCATGAACTCTTAATCCTGAGAGAATAATGAACCTGATCATGAGGTGTAGGTTGCTTTGATATATTAGGAGTGAGATCTATAATAATGGTCAAAACCTCAGTATGTTGGGCAGCCACATTTAGTGTTGATGGAACATGTATTCTCAAGATGGAATTCATAGTCTCTTAACGGAGATATAAAGTATTCCCTTGAGATAAGTTTAATGAGTTTGTTATTCAGAGAGTTAGGCCTAACCACTTTAGTGAGACTAAAGTATATATTTATGGAATTGGATTTCATAAATATATAATTAATAACATTAAAGGATTAAACCGGGTACTCAAGGATTAAGATGTAGTAATTTACAAAGTGGCAGTCTACATTAATGACTTTGTATTACTACGAATATTTTATGAAGGGGTTGCATGTATAATAAAGTCTTGGGATATAATTTATAGATAAGGCCTAGAGTGCAACTATATTTATATAGTGGTATCAAATATAGTTAATGGTAACTTTGGACTTGTCAAGAGTTGACAGAAAAGCCCAAAGCCCATTGGAGCTAGTGTCTTATTGGTCCCTTTTGGTCCCACTCCAAGCCACACACTTAAGCCCAATTGGAAAGGCCCAAAAGGCCAGCCCAATTAGATAATTGGTTAGATACAAAGGGAAAAACGTACAGAAATGTAAGAAGAAGAAAAACATCATTGTAATGGTGAAGAAGTGAGTGTATGTCACTATCTTATCATCCCTTTGTTACCAATTGAGAGTCCACACTTCTTGGGCGTTAGTGGAATTGGAGTGAAGATTAAAAGTATTCCTAAGTGCTTCAATCTTCGGTTTTGAAATTCACCACTTCAAGGTACGCTCTCTTGTTCTCTAATTTTGAAATTTACTTAATGCATGTTATCAATATCGAATGAAGTAGATCCGTTTTAAACTTATTTTTCCGCTGCGTTCATCTTTGATTTCCAACAAATGGTATCAGAGCAAGGTTTTCAATTTCGTATTGTTTAACATGTTTTGTGAGTTTTAGAATTGGAGAAGATAGTTTCATATTGTTAGAAGATTATATTTTAATTTTCTGCATGTTGTTGAAACTATGATTTGATGAAAACTGAAATTGATGTTATGATGTTGTTTAAATTTAAATTTAAGTATGTTAAATTGAGTTTTAAGGCTATAGCATCAATAGAATTCAGTTTTGACATCAATCTCTGTCTATCATGTTCGTATGAAAGTTGTTTGTTCAAGAAAACCCGTAGAAAACTGCCTTAGAAAATTTCTGGAAATTTGAGTTTCGCGATTTTCGATCGATCGAAAATCATTTTCGATTGATCGAATGAGACAGTGATCAGACTTTTTAGAACGATAGATTTTCGATTGTTAGTCGATCGATCGAATTTGTTTTTCGATCGATCGAGTGGCGATCGAGTATCAATCGAAGGAGTCAGAGGATCAAGTTTGAATTTCTTAATTTTTTCGATCAATCGAGGGGCACATTCGATCGATCGAAAGAAAGAAAAATCAGATATTTTTCTAAGTGTTTTCACATGTAAAAGTACTAAGACGATGTGTAATTAGATTATGCATGTTTAGTAATTAAAAACCTTTTCTTTAAAACATCTAGTGGGAGAGAGATACAAGGGTTGCATCTCACGGCCTCCATTGTCGGTTTAAAGTAGTGTGATTAAGCACCTCGCCTTGGCGTATATGCCTTGCTCCCTTCGGAGGGTGATTGATTCATGGTACTACAGGTTAAACTTCTTAAAGATAGATGAAATGTGTTTTTACATTGAGAACGACCACGCTTCCGTGGAGTTACTTGGTGATTCACATTGATTCTAGGCAATGGTGTACATTAGACTAAGTGTAATGTTAACCTCCCTTCGGAGCTATGTCATTATTACTTAGAGGCTGAAGGGAAAACGACAAATTATTTTTGTTTGGTAAGAGTTACCATGATAGCATTAATAATGAGAATGTTTCTCGCCTAATCATAGTGATTGGTATGACCTCGCTTCCGAGGAATATTAATTGCGGGATTGGGTTGTCGTTGCATATATTATATTATGGTTTTATTAAGGTTCCATACTATATGTTTATATGCTAAATAGATAATGTCCAGTTTATTGATTATATTCATGTTTATTGTTTTCAGATTTAGAACATGGCATCATTTAGCCCACTTGTTACTATTCTTAATCAAAACAAACTGACTGGATCCAACTATGTTGACTGGAAAAGAAATTTGGACATTGTTCTTACTGCTGAAGAGCATAAGTATGTTCTTACTAAACCATGTCCTAGCTTTCCTTCATTAGATGCTCCTTCTGAGGAAAAACAACGATATGATCGTTGGCAGAAATCTAATGAAATGGTCAAGTGCTACATCCTAGCATCTATCTCAAATGTTCTACAGCATCAAATGCAGGATGTAGAACTAGCTTCAGACATAATGCTAAGTCTGAAGGAGATGTTTGGTGAGCAAGGCCGTTCTGCAAGGCAAGAGACCATGTGGCAAATTTATAATACCAGAATGGCTGAAGGAAGTTCAGTGAGAGAGCATTGTCTTACAATGATCTCTAATTTGAATACATTGGAAGTTTTAGGTGCCGATATTGATGGAGAATCCCAAGTGGATATGATTCTCCAGTCGCTACCAGAATCATTCAAGGAATTCAAACTTAACTATAATATGAACAAAAAGATTTATACCTTGTCTGAATTAATGAATGAATTGGTAGCGGCAGAAGGCATTCTTGGTACTTCCCATGTTGAAGCCAATGTTGGTGAAGCTTCTACTTCTCAACCTAAGTCGAAAGGCAAGGGTAAGAAAAAGAAGAAGAAGGACTTTACCAAGCAAGAGGGTAAACAAATTGCCTTAGGGGTTGCTGATAAAGGAAAGAAGATCAAAGGAAAGTGTTTCCATTGTGGTGAGAAAGGACATTGGAAGAGGAATTGTCCAATATTCAAGGCTGCCAAGAACAAAGGTATAATCAATACATTCCTTCTTGAAATATGTTTGGTACAGAATCCCACGGATTCCTGGTGTGTGGATTCAGGTTGTACTAATCATATCTGCAATTCCTTACAAGGGTTCTAGGAGACCAGAAAGCTTAAAGAAGGGGAGTTGTTTCTTACTTTGGCTGATGGGAGCAAGATTCCAGTTGTAGCTGTTGGTGTTTATAATTTATGTTTTGAATCTAGAGTTCTAATATTAGAAGACTGTTTGTATGTACCTAATGTTCGTAGGAATTTAATTTCTGCTACTTACTTAGGTAAACATGGATATTGTGTTATCCTAAAAGACAATGTTGTAATAAAGAAGGATAAAGTGTTTATCTGTTCTGGCAATATTGTGGATGGTCTTTATATTTTAACTCTTGATAAGCATGAATTATATAATTCTGAATTAGATAATGACTCTCATGTAAAATCATTAAAGAGAAAGTTTCCTTCTACTAGTGATGCATATCTTTGGCACTTGCGTTTGGGTCATATTAATTCAAATAGGATTCAAAGACTGATCAAAGATGGACTCTTAGAGCCCATGGACTTTGATGAATTTCCAGTTTGTGAATCTTGTTTGGAAGGTAAAATGACCAAACGTCCTTTTAATGCAAAAGGTAGAAAAGCCCAAGATTTGCTAGAGCTAGTGCATTTTGATGTATGTGGTCCTATGTCAACCCAAGCAAAAGGAGGTTATGAGTATTTCATCACTTTTACTGATGATTACTCAAGATATGGTTATGTGTACCTAATGAGACGGAAGTCCGAAGCCTTTGAAAAGTTCAAAGAGTTTAGGGCTGAAGTAGAGAATCAATTGGGTAAACACATAAAAGCCATTCGATCTGATCGTGGTGGTGAATACCTTCTTGGGGATTTCAAGGATTACTTAACTCAAAATGGGATTGTATCCCAATTGGCTGCACCTGGAACTCCCCAACAGAATGGTGTAGCAGAAAGAAGGAATAGGACTCTTTTAGAAATGGTTAGGTCCATGATGAGTTACTCAACTTTACCAATTTCTTTTTGGGGTTATGCCTTAAATACAGCAATACATCTTTTGAATTTAGTCCCATCAAAATCTATTCCCAAAACACCCATGGAATTGTGGAGTGGGCATAAGCCTAGTATGAAATATCTCCACATTTGGGGTTGTCCTGCACATGTGTTAAAAGGGAAGCCTGATAAATTGGAACCAAAATCAGAAGTGTGTTTGCTTGTAGGTTATCCAAAAGAAACTAGGGGTTATTTATTCTATAGTCGTAAAGATAACAAAGTTTTTGTTAGTACAAATGCTAAATTCTTGGAATATGACTATATGAATAATTTTATTCCTAGAAGTAGAGTTGTGTTGGCTGAAATGAATGAACCTGCAAATGAACAACCAATAGATGAAACTAGGGATGATGTGGCTGTATTAGATACACCACTAGATACTACTCTTGACATGTCTAGTACTCAGGTGCCTCGTCGTAGTGGAAGAATTGTTCGGCCTCCTATAAGATTCATAGGTTTGAGAGAAACTTATGAAGCTATCTCAGAAGAGATTGAATCGGATCCCTACACATATGATGAAGCAATGAATGATATAGATGCACATCATTGGGTTCAAGCTATGAAATCTGAATTAGATTCCATGTATTCCAATCAAGTTTGGGATCTTGTAGAGGTGCCTAACGGCATTAAACCTGTTGGTTGCAAATGGGTTTACAAGAGGAAGAGAGGGATAGATGGAAAGGTTGAAACCTTTAAAGCAAGGCTAGTGGCGAAAGGGTATACACAAAAAGAAGGTATTGATTATGATGAAACCTTTTCTCCAGTAGCAATGCTTAAATCTATCAGAATTCTCTTATCCATTGCTGCTCATTTTGATTATGAAATTTGGCAAATGGATGTCAAGACTGCATTTCTAAATGGCAATCTTGAAGAGGAAATCTATATGATGCAATCGAAAGGTTTCATAGCAAAGAACCAAGAGCATATGGTATGCAAGTTGCAAAAGTCCATTTATGGACTTAAGCAAGCATCTAGGTCATGGAACATCAGATTTGATCAAGCAATCAAGTCATTTGGTTTTGAACAAAATCTTGATGAACCATGTGTGTACAAAAGACATCAAGATAAAGTAGTAATGTTCCTAGTGCTTTATGTTGATGATATTCTACTAATTGGAAATGATGTAGGGGTAATGTAATCAGTAAAGGTTTGGTTATCAAGCCAATTTGATATAAAGGACTTGGGTGAAGCTAACTTTATTCTAGGGATCAAGCTTTGGCGAGATTGCAAGAATAAGATGTTAGGTTTATCATAAGCTGAGTATATAGATAAGGTTCTAGAACGATTTAGCATGCAAAACTCCAAGAAATGATTACTTCCTTTCAAACATGGAGTTCCTCTATCTGATGACCAAAGGCCTAAGACTCTTGAGGAAGAAAATATGATGAGACAAGTTCCATATGCTTTTGCAGTGGGAAGTCTCATGTATGCCATGCTTTGTACTAGACCAAATACCTGTTATTCAGTTGGCATGGTCAACCGATATCAATCAAATCCATGACCAAAACATTGGCAAGTTGTAAAGTATATTCTCAAGTATCTACGGAGAACGAGAAATTATATGCTTGTTTACCGGTGTGAGGATTTGATTCTTATTGGCTATACAAATTCAGATTTTCAATCAGATCTTGATTTCAGAAAGTCCACTTTAGGTTGTGTATTCACCTTGGGAGGTGGAGCCATAAGTTGGAGGAATGTTAAGCAATCTTGTATTGCTGACTCTACCATAGAGGCAGAATACGTTGCTGCTTGTGAGGCAGCAAAGGAAGCTGTATGGCTCAAGAAATTCCTTTCTGACCTTGGTGTAATGAGAATGGAGCAAGTTCCAATCACATTGTTTTGTGACAACAGTGAAGCAGTTGCACAATCTAAAGATCCAAGGAATCATAAGAAAGGAAAGCACATTGAGAGGAAGTACCATATCATTCGAGATATTGTTGCTCGTGGAGATGTGGTGGTAGCAAAGATTGAAAGTGCAAATAATCTAGCAGATCCATTTACTAAAGCTTTGTCTCAAAGGACTTTCGAGTCACATTTGGAAAGAATGGGAGTTAGATTAGTGCACAATAGTCTTTAGGGCAAGTGGGAGATTGTTAGGATTAGTGCCATTTAAATCCTATTGTATGATGCTATGTATGATATTAAGTTTGGCATTGTGTATGACATTATGTATGACTTAATATTGTGTTTAATGAATTTGTTTTATTATTATCTGAAATAATGGTAACATGAATATTCGGACATTATCATTAAGTCCATGAGATGCATAGTATGTGATTTATGTGAAAAGTCACAGGAGATATAAATCACAAGTTCTTTGTAAACTCAGAATTATAGTTCGTAGTCGGTGATGAAATTGGGCATTTCATCTGCGAAGACTATAACATATCAACCACGATGATTTGTCTTGATCATGGAAGTGGAGACTTCTGGTTAACGTGTTAATATGTTTTAAGAGTTAAGACATATTGAACTGGACCGCTGTGAGATTTATTATTTTCCTAAGACTGTCATATGAATAATAAATCTCACGACTTGTATTTGCATGAACTCTTAATCCTGAGAGAATAATGAACCTGATCATGAGGTGTAGGTTGCTTTGATATATCGGGAGTGAGATCTATAGTAATGGTCAAAACCTCAGTATGTTGGGCAGCCACATTTAGTGTTGATGGAACATGTATTCTCAAGATGGAATTCATAGTCTCTTAACAGAGATATAAAGTATTCCCTTGAGATAAGTTTAATGAGTTTGTTATTCAGAGAGTTAGGCCTAACCACTTTAGTGAGACTAAAGTATATATTTATGGAATTGGATTTCATAAATATATAATGAATAACATTAAAGGATTAAACCGGGTACTCAAGGATTAAGATGTAGTAATTTACAAAGTGGCAGTCTACATTAATGACTTTGTATTACTACGAATATTTTATGAAGGGGTTGCATGTATAATAAAGTCTTGGGATATAATTTATAGATAAGGCCTAGAGTGCAACTATATTTATATAGTGGTATCAAATATAGTTAATGGTAACTTTGGACTTGTCAAGAGTTGACAGAAAAGCCCAAAGCCCATTGGAGCTAGTGTCTTATTGGTCCCTTTTGGTCCCACTCCAAGCCACACACTTAAGCCCAATTGGAAAGGCCCAAAAGGCCAGCCCAATTAGATAATTGGTTAGATACAAAGGGAAAAACGTACAGAAATGTAAGAAGAAGAAAAACATCATTGTAATGGTGAAGAAGTGAGTGTATGTCACTATCTTATCATCCCTTTGTTACCAATTGAGAGTCCACACTTCTTGGGCGTTAGTGGAATTGGAGTGAAGATTAAAAGTATTCCTAAGTGCTTCAATCTTCGGTTTTGAAATTCACCGCTTCAAGGTACGCTCTCTTGTTCTCTAATTTTGAAATTTACTTAATGCATGTTATCAATATCGAATGAAGTAGATCCGTTTTAAACTTATTTTTCCGCTGCGTTCATCTTTGATTTCCAACATACAGGACACGGTGAAGTCATGGGTTAGAGGTAAGAGGGCATGGTTTGGCAGTGGAGAGAGGGGAAAAACCTATTCTAAGGTTCCTACTCAGGCTCTTTTAGGGAAAATGTTCTACTGGGATGACATACCACCCAAAAGAAGTAAGGCTGAGTTGGAACTACTAGGTGCATGTCATGATGGATAGGGAGAGAGAGCACCCACACTGTAGTAGGTAAAGGTGCCACGACAGACAAATAAACAAAATAGTCTTCCTTGTCTGGTGATGGGGAGTGGCATAGCCAACACAGACGAACCAGTGGTCGTCAGCAAGTACACCCAGACCAGACAAAGGTGGTTAAAGGCTAAAATAGTAAAACCCGATCACCACAAGCACTATAAAAAGAGGCCTTTGCCGTGCAAAGGAAACACAACCACGGTAACAAGAATCTTTAAGAAAAAAACCACGGAGTAGAAAACAAGTATTGAGAAAAATAGAAGAAATGGAAAGATAAAAAGGAAATAATAGAAGATAAGGAAAGTAAAAAGTAGAGAGTTAGAACGGCAGGCATACACCAATAGGTTGATTCCCTCTCTCCCTCTCAAAGTCCTGCTCTTTGCCAAAAGCAAAAAGATTCTTTTGGGCACCAACCATTCAGGTCCGTTTCCCTCAAAGTGATTAATTTCCACGGCAGGATTTTCCCGGAAGATTATTCGCGTTGAGAAGAAACGTTCTTTCCTCTCTGGTCTTGGTCCTATGGATCAAATTAATCTGATTTCTTTCTTTTTGATTAACTCGTGTACTAGCCACTTATTCCCCTTACTTTCTTTACAAAAGTGATTGTTGTTAGTGTGATTATCTATCTTAATTAGGGATTAATTATTCACTTTGATTAAGAAGCCGAAGTACTTTCTTTTGTTATTATTATTATTATGTCTGCTTGCCATAACTCATCTAAAGTAACTCTGCCTGCCATAAGTATGCTCTTAGCAAACAAGACATAATTTGTGCACAAGCCAGATCAAATTGAGTTGCAGTTGGACCGGTCTCAACTCCCTTACTCAGAACATTTGGGCCCAATACCGCAGGAGGCAGCCCAGCCCAATATTATAAAAAAGGCCCACAACAGTAGTTAGTAGTCTAACTTTAATAGAAATATTTGATTGCTTTTGTTTTTTGAAAGATAGATTTAGGCATGTATTAATGGATTTATGGTGTAGAAAATAACAATATCTTGACTATTTATTTTAAAAGAAGAATTAGGAATTAAGGAATTCAACCGGATAGAGTATTCTAAGAATTTTAGAGGATTTGACTCCATCAAACATAGCATAAGTGATTTAAATTACCATAATTTTTAGAATATTACTTTGTTTATATGGATATGAGATTAGGAAAATTATAGAGTACTACACATCTCCCTCTTGGTCCTATGGTCCAATGGTGACTCTTTTTTTTTTTTTTTTTTTGAGAAACTTTCAACTATGGCGTCTGCTCCTAGTAATAGCTCTTTATCATCAGACCAAGACACCAATTGGTTTTGGTGTAGGTAAGGATTAAAACTCAAATATCTTATTCAACCATCAGAAATTTTACCAGCTGAGCTAATTGGAACCCATAGTCTAATAGTGACTTAAGTAAACAATTAGGCTCAATGACAAAACAAGTAAGCTTTCATTGAAATATAGGAAGGGAAAGTCTCAAACCACCCACCACCTTTATTTCTACCAAGCTTATTTCTATAAAAATTTGGATGGTTACATTACCCGATTCTGATTCAAATAACACTTCCAACACCCTATAAGAGAGAACTATAAAGGATGACTAATTCTAATCTAAGAGCATCTCCAACAGATGCTCTATTTCTATTTTTTGGAGAAAAAAGCTCACTGTTCACACTCCAATAGGTTCTCTAAACACAAAACTTTTCCAAAATTCTTTTGAAGTTGCTACAGTAGTTCTCTTAATCTAGAGAACACTGTAGCAACTCCAAATGAATTTTTTTCCTTAAAAAATTTAAACAACCGAATAAAAAACAATTATTTCTCTCTCCTCTCATCTATTTGTTTCAGTCTCTTTGCTTTACTCTCAAAAAACGTCTCACATAATCCAAACACAAAACACAAAACAAAATCCAATTCTTACAATAAAGTTAAATCAGAACAAGCAAATATGAAAAAAAAAAAAAAGAACAAGCCGATCTGACCCAGCCTGGTGGTGGGGAGGAGGACGAGCGGTGGTGGGGCGGCAGACATGGTAGTGCTGCATGGTGAACGCCGATCTCCACCGGCCTTCTATCTATGCAACAGTCTTTCTCCTCTCTCTCTCTCTCTCTCTCTCTGATGTGAAGTAAATGTGAGGTTACTGGAATGTTCTTGAGGAGAAAAAGTGTCGAGAGTTCTTTTTACGTTTCTTGTACGTTAGACACACGTCTTGATGTTATTAGACAACGCTTAGTCTAGGCTTTTTCTAAGAAGGAAGTTGGGTCTGGCGCTTCGCGAAATGGGTTCCAAAGTACCATTCTGCCACTGCCAGTTTGTGCGCAAGCGTTGAGTCCAAGTCCAAGGAAAGACGCTGCAAAGTGGGCTATTCCTTTGTTTCTACTGCAGAATGAACTTTTCTTCAATTTCTGTCACAGGACTGACTTTTCTGCTGTGCTATAAAATTTTCTGCTGTGCAATAAAACTTTCTGCTGTACAGTAAAACCTTCTGCGGTAAAGCTTTCTACTGCATAGTAAAGCTTTCTGCTGTGCAGTAAAACTTTCTGCACTTTTCTGTAACGTGGATGACTATTTCTTCATTTTTTACTGCAGAAATACTTTTCTACTTCCTGCACATAAACAAATCTAAAACCCAAAGAAAATACCTATTAAACAAATGTTAGTTTAAATGGGTTAGCATATTCTCAAATATATACATACATATATTCGTAAATACACTTATATGTATTCACATATACATATATAAAATATATTTTTGCAGAACATGAGATACAAGATATATGTATATATATACTTATGGCAAGATAATGATTAGTTTGTGTCAAAAGTAAAACACGTAATAACAAATAAATAAGAAAGTTTCAGCAAAAAAGATTTAACTAGTATAATAGATAACACGGTAAATATAATGAAAATGTGCTACAGCAGAATAACTAGTACAACAAGTAAAGATACCACAGCAGGACAACTGATGCAGCAAACGTGATAAAAACGTGCTACAGTAGAATGAATAAATACAGCAGATATTAGTTATAATTAGAAAAATCAAATATATTTGCAATTGAAATCAAGTATTGAATCTTCTCATAGAATAAGTAAACCAAGAAGGAACCCAAATTCCAACTTGAACAACCTTATCATAGGCTTCTGCCATTAAAGTTGTGCATTTTGGAGAATAGGCCTAAATAGCTACTAGCTATTACTTTTAGGGACTTCAAAGAGTGGGTTTGCTAAAAGGGAGGGAAAAAATAGTCTATTGATGCATGCTCCTATTCTTTCCGTGTTTTCTCTCTTCTTTTTAACCACTTTCTTTCTTTCTTTCTTTCTTTCTTTCTCTCCATTCTTTTTTACTCTTAGTTTCTTACTACTCTCTTGTCGTAGGTTGTTCCCCCTTTGGTCTTTTCTTTTCTTGGGTCTTTCTCTCTAGGTGACTCTTCTCTTTCTAAGTGCCTCCCTTAGATGCTTCCCCCTCCCCCCCTCTCATCATCCATAGATACCTCCTCTTTTTATAGTGAGCTAATTCAATGAGATTTCTCCCTTTTACCCCTAGGGCTTCACCAACTATTTTTGGTTTGTTGTGAACATCCCTTCAGGACTTCCCACCAACCTATTGGTTGCCCCGGCCACTGCTATAGTACATGTTTGCTACACCATTACTCGTTTCACGACAAAATTCCTTTTTGTTTGTTCTTGCTGTATACCTCTACCTCTAGGTTCAAATAGATTAGAATTGGGCTACCTCACTACCTAGCTCTATGGCATGCATCAAATGGTCCTAACCATCTATTACTTCTTTTGGGTAAGATACCATCCGAACAAGGTATATTCCCAAAAGAAGTCATGGCTGGAAACCAAATATAGACCTCCTTTTCCCCCCACCACCAAACCACAACCTCTGAATCCCCTTGACCATGGACCCACCTCCCTTGTATTGGCTAGGTACAGGTTGGTGGTGCTCTAGCCCTTCTATGCTTGCTCCACTATCTTCTGTTTTTTGTCTTCTTTCGTCCCCACGCTTTTCTGTCTTAGCAGATTAGTTTTGTTTCGTTCTGCTGCGTGTTTTTGTCTTATTTCTTCATGCGTTTCCTGCTGCATTTGTCATTTCCTTTGGTTTGGCTTTTCTCTCCTTCACATGATTCTCGCTGTTGACACTTCCAGCTGTTCCTTGTTTCTTTTCATCGTGCTTCTTTATATTAGTTTTCACGTCTATCCTTTTATACAAAAGGATTTGGGCCTTTGTGAGCCAGATAATGTTAACTAGATCAAAAGGATCTTGGGCCCAATTTGTCTTAATTTGCCAAAACCATTCTGCTAAAGAACTGTATTCTGCGGCAGATTTGTATTCTGCTGCAGATTTGTAATCTACTGCAAATCTGCGTTTTGTTGTAGATCGCTTTCTCTTGCACTTCTTTTTTTGGACCTTTCTTGCTTTTTGGTCTTCTTGGTCGGTCTTTGGGCCTTGCTTTTCATTGGGCTTTCCTTCGTATGGACTTTTGCGTCTTGCAACTTATTGGGCTTTCTTTCTCATGGGCCTTTGGGTATGGATTTGCAAAAATAGGCATCAACAAAAAGAAAATAAAAGAAGGGGGGATAGAGATAAGACATTGAACACTTGTGTGGAGGAGAAAAACAAGAAAAAGAAAAAAAGAAATGAAACGTATGGATGAAAATGAAATGAAAGAAAGAAAAATAATATAAAAAATAAAAAATCCTAATTGAAAAATACTACCACAATATTTTCACAATAAATTTTAAATAACGGATTGTTATTAGTTAATATTGGTGAGTAAAAAAATAATTTCAGTGGTGGGTTCAAATTAAAATTAGTAATAAATTTTCACATAAATTTTGTTGTGAAAGTATTGCGTAAAATGTTGTGGACATAACACTTCTCATTGAAAAATATTGTTGTTAAAAAAAGAATAAATGATGATTAAAAAAATAATAAACAATAAATGAAGGAATAATATTTAAATGAGATAGAGAATGGAATTGAGAATCTGTTAGAAAGTGTATTTGAAAAAGTTGATAGTTAAAAAGTATAAATCATTGATTATTTCCCAAACAGTATAAAAATTTGGAGAATCTGCTAGAGATACTCTAATACTTCACATGATACCATAGACCATCCACAAATGTCCTTAACAAATCAATTGAACACAAATTTAAACACTCAAGCCAAACCAACGTCCAAATCGCATTTGCACAAAATCAACAAGACTTTGGTAGCTTTTAATGCTATTAGGATCATCCTAAACTTTAAAACTTAAAACCAGCCGCAAAAACTTTCAAATAGACAAACGTGTCCAAAATTGAACTTATTCCCACGTGGCTACTATCTAAAGGTACAAAACCCAACCATCTCGTACACCACACATCTTCCCAAGGCTTACAACAAAAGACCCAAATTTCCAAACTAGATAAAATCCTTCATCACATCCACACAAAACAAACTTCCCTCCTTAAAAACAAAGTACAAACCTTAACCCCCTCCCATTGCATAACTAAAAAACGTTCATTTGCATATCACTCCCAAAAAAAGCAAAACTCATCCAACGGCCTAAAATGGGTTGCACCACTTCCAAGCCCAATCAAATCAAGGCAACCGTCGATGTGTACCGACCAGCTCCCACGAGCTTTGCAGTGTTCGACATCAACACCATCCAAGAACCGTGGCTCATGATCGACCATAAGCCACAAGAGCACCAAGAAAAAGATGATAAGCCCTCGCACGTGCCAGTCCCAATTCTCGAAAAGCTTCACACGCTCGAAAAATCCGACTCCCCTCTCTCCTGGGACGAAGTCAGCAAATCCGTATTGTCGGACCTCAAGCCCAAACCCGAGCCCAAGCCCAACACTAAACCCGTTTCCACGTCAGCAAAAGCTGAACCGGCTCCACCCAATAAGAACGCGCCACGTAAGAGCGTGTCTTTTCACACGGTGGAAGAGCTCGACGCCAAGGCGAAGAAGAAGCTAATAACTCCTAATAATAAGCCGGCCGAGTTGAGAAAGACCGAGTCGATGCGGGCTGAGTCGACCCGGACTGAGTGGACTCAGACCGAGTCGGTGAGTTTGAGGTCGGTGAAGGAGAATATATTCGTTGTGAGGGATAGGATGGAGAGAGAAAGAGAAGGGAAAGGGGCGAGTTTCAATAAGTGGGACCCACTGAGCGAGTTCCCAGAGAAGTGTCCAAAGAACGGTGGGGCCGACTCGGTGGTTCTCTACACGACGTCGTTGCGAGGAGTTCGTCGCACGTACGAGGAGTGTAACCGTGCGAGGACGATTTTCGAAACTCACCGAGTCGTGTTTGACGAGCGAGACGTGTCGTTACACTCCGAGTTTAGGACCGAGTTGAAGGAGTTGCTGGGCGAGTCTGACTCGGTGAGTGTGCCGAGGGTGTTTGTGAAGGGAAGGTATATTGGGGGAGTGGAGGAACTGGTTGAGTTGAACGAGTCGGGTCGACTCGGGAAGATACTGAGTTACGCACGTGTGGAGAAGGGGGTGGGGAGGCAAGCGTGTGAGGGGTGTGGGGGTATGAGGTTTGTGCCGTGTTTGGAGTGTAGTGGGAGTTGTAAGGTTTTGAAGAATGGGGATAAGGAGAGGTGTGAGAAATGTAATGAGAATGGGTTAGTGCAATGTCCAGCTTGTAATTAGGAGAGAGTTGGTGGGTTGATTGTAACGGGATGTGACATAAAGTCGGATGTCTTAAATTTCATCTACCACATTATTTATATATGGAGTTTTGAAATATCTCATAGGTAAAGAGTAGAATAGTCTAGCCAAAAGTTGGAATATCGTCCTTATATCCAAAATATTTGTATAAGGTTTGATTTTAGTTTTTGAAAAAAAATTATGAAAAATCAAAAGCCTAAGAAATTTGAGAAATTGGGGTTTTAGTGAGTATTGTAGGTTGTAACTATTGTTACTAACGTGTAACGAATGGGTTATGGCTAGAAAAATGTTGATGCTTGCAGTGTAATTTAACGATGACCAGCTCGAATTTATGAATGGGCTTGGCAAAGATATTAGGGTGCTCTAGGAAGTTAAAAGTTGAAGTTTCTTCCCTGTTGGCTATGTATTTTCACGCATTTGTGGGTTATTTAACTTTGATGTGTGTGTGTTTAGAACTTCTAATAAAATGTATACTTGTTGATGTCTTTATTTTCTTTGGAAGTTACTCAACTAATATCTTATCTTATCTTCTTCATTGAAAATATCAAGAGGTCTTCGTTGAACTAGAAAGTTCTTAGCTACTGGAGGAATTATAATGCCTTAAAACTCATCATTTAGAGAAAAAGAAGATGACAACAATTCAAGAAACATATTTACATTATGTGGTGAATCATGCTTGTGCAATGCATGGCTTAACTAAAAATTATAGGTAAATTAATTGAAATTATATTAGTAATTAGTGAGCAAGTTGAAATTTTAATTCCTAAAATAAATTAAAAATTTTAATGAGTCAATGACAAAAAAAAAAAAAAAGGATGTGTATCAAATCACTTTGGCACACGCACATTATGTGGTGTGTAAATTTTACCATTTTAAAACATAAAATTATGAAATATTACTGAATTAACTAAATTTAATATTAATTTTTTATTTAAATTATTTAAAACTTTTCGTAATAAAATTCTACATTTCTTAAAACTAAGGTCATAGAGTTTTATGTAGACTAAATTACTGGTATTTTTTATAACAAAATTTTAGTTCAATAGAATTTTATATTTTTTGAAACTTTTAGGTAATAGAGCTTTTTAAAAAAACTAATTAGGTAATGGTGCTTTTGATAGAATCAACTATTGGTAATAGAGTTTAATTGTAAAAAAAACTATCTTAATAATTAATGTGAGAATAGAAACTTGTCATATAGAGAAGATAGTTACTTGATGCAATTACAACTTCTAGAACCCAACTTTTATTTTCATTAAAAAAAATTATTATATAGTATATTGTAAGGACCAAATTTGAATTCCAAGCCCACTACGTGGATAGACTTAGGCCCAAAAAGTCCAAAACAATGAACTTGTAGAGAATGAGTTGAATACTGAGCCTTAGCTGATCAAACAGGTACTACAAGGGATCTAAATGTTAAGAGATTGAATAGAAAAAGGTTTCTTTTTGGCGATAAATTGTCCTTGGCAAGATCCAAGGTGGTCTGTTCTTATATATTCTTCTCAAATCTAATTAAAAGCTTCGTTCTTAGATACTACCGTATTTCCCTACTCAATTTTTCCATCCTCTTTTCTGGTTGCCACCCTTCCCTTATATATCCCCTTTCTTTTTCATCTTCACCTTCCACGTGTATGTAGGATGGTCGATGTTGATACTTGTCCCATCAACCCCTCTATAAGTCTCCATGTAGTAGCTGTAAGGCTGAAATGCACTGTTTAGGTATCACCTCCACATTAATGCGGCCAGGGAGTTAGTTGCAGAGTATTTAATGCGGAGGTAGCAGCTTTTGTAGATATTTGTTGGTTTCTTCTTCTCCTCTTCTACCCAATGTCTGATTTCTAACCGTGATGCGACTTGATAGGATGTTCAGGACGATAGGACATCCCTACTGATCTCGGATCCATATTTCCGATATGACTTCTCTCCTCGAACATCTTTTGGACTATCATGTACAATCCTTATCTCTTCCTCTTCTACCATTCTCATCATAACATTGATTAACCATCCTCGGACAAGTGAATATCCTCAGACTGGGTCATAGGCCCAATATATACAGTTTTAATAGTACCTCTTGACTATCTGGTCTCCACAATAACCCCTCAAAATCTTACTTTTCGACTCCTCGGGAGGAAAGAAGGATTTTAATATTATCAGCCCACCCTGTTTATGGTTACACTCCGTCTATACGAACTCCCAAATGCCTTTTTACCTGCTCAAGGCACGCTCCTAACGCTTTGGCGTCTAGAGCGCGCCCTTATTAAATTTTAACGGCACTTTTGTCCCCCACGTTCAACGGCACGATGCAAATCTAACGATGAAAAATTTCCTGGGGTTACAAGCTAGAATTTTCCCGCTTGTAACTTCTGCGTCATTATAAATAGCTTCTCAGATCAACTCCTTTCCCTACTTCCATCAATCACACAATTCCAGAATTCATACATTGAATCTGTCACTTTCTCTCACTTCCTCGTGCGTCTACAAATACCAAAAATTTATCCGAGGACCTTATTTCAAACCCGTTAGTTTCCTCGAACCCTCTCAATTTTGTTTCTTTCCATATATTCTCTTTTCATCACACTTACTTCTTCTTGGCTCTATTTTTCATTTCAAATTTGTTAATTTCTCTCCAAAACTTCTTAGAAAAATGGGTAGGTTCAAGCATTTAGTTGAATCCGAGGAGGATAGGGAGAGATTTAGGGCTAAGTACAGGATCCCACCCACGGTAGGCATGAGATACGCTGCCCAAAGGGAATGGGCAGATGATAGGAAAGAGGGAGAGGTGGTCATCCTAATGATCGCCTTCATAGAGGGAGGGATGACCATCCCCATGGGTAATATCACCAGGAACTACCTTAGGTTCTTTAGACTATCCCCCACACAATGCGCCCCAAATATGTTCAGAGTATTAGGGAGTATAGAAGCCCTAAATGAGAGAATGAACCTAGAATTGACACACCATGATGTCAACTGGGTATACAACCTACATCATTTGAAGGGGCAGGGTTACTACCTTAAGTCAAGGTATCCTAAAGTAAGGCTAATCCAGTGTCTCCCTACGTTAAATAAGGGGCTAAAGGGAGATTTTTTAATCTTTTCTGGGGAATTGCATGATGGCCTACCTTGTTCGACTAAGGAGGGAACACCAGGTGGGGATCTAGTTGTAAATTTATGCAACTTGGCTTACGTTTCCTCTTTGTTTCACACTATTTCTGCTTCTGACAAGTTTTCCTTCCGTTTTAATGATTTTGCAGACAGACGTTCTACCATACCTTGGCTCAACTTAGTAAATAAAGAGAGTCTAGACAAAATTCTACGGTCTGAGGTGTTTGTAAACGAAGCCGACAATCAGTTACGAGTAGCACACATAATCCTTGGGTACAAACCTATTTCCCTTGGATTCCAAGCTCCCAAGTGTGTAATAAAAGCCAAAAATCCTCGTCTTCCCCGTATTAGTGTGGCCTTCGAAGGATTCGTCGTTCCTGAGGGCATTCCAATCCCAGAGGGTACACCCTTTACTCAGCCACTCTTTATGGGCATCCCTTCAATAGAAGCATCCCCATCCCAACCCGTTGTTAAGGGAGGGGAGAAAGAACAAGAAGAGGAAGAAGAAGAAGAACCAGAGGGGATTGTAGACTTTTCAGACTCTCAAGATGAATTTGAGGTGTTCAACCGACCTCTATCCCTCGAGAGTACATCAGCTGACCTCGACCATCAACAAGAAGTAGGTATCAGCCCTTTGGATGAGATGGGTATCCAAAGTAAATCTAAGAGGAGTTTGATGGACTTAATAGAGTCCCAGCCTAGAAAGGATGCACCTGGGGAATCAAGTCAGCCTAAACTTCCTCCTCCTCCTCAGCCCTCCTTACCAGCCAAACTGGAACCTGTTAACCCGAAGAGAAGGAGAGAGCAGAAGGGCAAGGGGGTAATGGAGGCTAGGAGATCTCGCACTTTGCCTGAAGAAGAAAACCAAAGGGATTCCAAGTAGCAAAAGACTGGGCCAACAGGGCAGAGAGGCACAGAGAAGAGAGACAATCAGCTATCTGAGCCTCAGGCCTGGCTTCCAGCTCCTATGCTCAATGGTGAGCCCTTAAGGGATAATGCATCCATCAGGCATTTCAATGGAGGCAGTGGATGCCACGTGGCCTCGGCTTTGGAAGAGGCTTTACTACTCATCACTGATATGGCCGAGATGCGGTCTATCAGGAGGCACGAGGTTTTCCTTAACCTCAAAAGATATTTGGGCATGGTACGCAGTCATCCCCCCTTTTATTTTTTACATCTTTATTGTTATCTGTAAGGTTACTAACCCTTTTCTTTCAGGCTGTCCAAGATACTTTTAAGGTTGAGGAGATAACCAATTCTTGCTACCGGCAGCTGGACGATGAGAGGACTAGGCGCGTGGCAGCTGTGGAGTCATTTAACATCGCTGATCAGTCCAACAAGGATCTGAGGAAAAAATTGAAGGAGGAGGAACAAGCGAGAAAAAGTGCTAACTCAGCTCTGGAGGGCGATCAAAAGCAAGCCGAGGATCAAAAGCTGCTCTTGCGTGATGCCAAGGAACAGTTGGCTTCTTCTAAAGAGCAAATAGCGACCCTTCAAAAGAAGTTAGCAGAAGTTCAAAAGCTAAGGGATCAAGCCAAGAGGTCTAAAGATGAGGCTGAGAAAGCTAAATGGGAGGTCGAGAAGGCTAGGGATGAGGCTGAGCAGCATGGTTACGACGTCAGAGTAGCCGAGACTAAGGAAACCCTTAAGACCGAGGTCCCAACAGTGTGTTGAATCTATTGCGCTTAAACTTGGGATGAAGCCCTCAACCAAGATGGGGTTGAGGCTTTTTCTGAATAAGAAAGCCAGAAAAAATCTACTACCCACCAACCATATGAGCCTCAGGCCTTCCTCCCGCTCAAGGTGAAGCAGCCTCTACAGTTACTGATCCTATTGAAAAGACACATCCTCAGGATCCTCCTCCTCCCAATCAGCAGGAGCAAGCAAAAGAATCTGAAGCTCCCAAGGAAACCTTCTTTGATATGGGTAGGCCCTCAGATAAGACTATAGAGATTCCACAAGATGGGGCAGCTTCTCAAGGTTTTGAACTGGTCTTAGCTTCAGTTACCCTTCCTGCAAAGGAAGATCCTAAGGAGAAAGAAAAAGTGACTCCTACTGAAGCAGCTAATTAAGCTGACAAGACCTCCAAGGCTGGGCTTCAGATAAAACTGAAATGATGAATCTTCATTTTTGTAATGTAGTTGTAATTTCTTGTAATGGAATTTCCCTTCTCAAAGATATGTTTTAATGAAATATGCACTTTACTTTCCCAAATTTATGCGGGTTATTTTCTTTACTTATGCAATTTTCATTTTAACTATTCCTTGATTGAACATAGCCATATGTTTATAAAAATGCGAGGTTGCTTACACAAGGGAAAACACTGTTTTCACATATTTTTAATTAAGAATCAGAGTAGATCAAGACTACTAAATCCACAATACTGTCAATACATACCTTGGATCTACCAACTTTAAACAGTTTTCTACCTTTTGAGAAAAATATTTAAGCGCTGATCAAACAATAGCCAAGTCTAGGGCACCCTAAAATGCTTTAAGTGATGCTCATGGACTTACTTCGGTTTACATTTTTATTGAGTGATAACAAACCATGTGACCCAAGATGGGAATCAAAAGTTTGCTTCTTTTTAATGCTTGGGCAAATGTCTGATCAACACTTCAATAGATGCCATATTGTATTAATTTCCATTGAGTTTGTGGTCCGAGGAACATGACATGACTTGGGATCTATTTAACACTTAGAAAATTAAATTAAAAAATATCAATTTTCCCAAGGTATGTGGTCCGAGAATCTAGGCATGACCAATGTTCTACTTGATATTTAGAGAATTAATTAAAAGATATTAATTTTCCCAAGGTATGTGGTCCGAGGATCCAGGCATAACCAAGGTTCTGTTTGATATTTAGAATGATGTCATACTATGTTAATTTTTCCCAAACAGGTGGTCTAAGGAACCAGGCATAGCTAAGGTTCTATTCAACATTTAGAAAATTAAATGAAGAACATCAATTTTCCCAAGGTATGTGGTCCGAGGAGCCAGGCATGACCAAGGTTCTGTTTGATGCTTATATAGATGTCATAACGTGTTAATTTTCCCATAGCAGATGGTCCGAGGAACCAAGCATAGCTTAGGTTCTGTTCAACACTTAGAAAAATAGTTGAGAGGTATCAATTTTCCCAAGGTATGTGGTCTGAGGAGCGTTAATTTTCCCATAGCAAATGGTCCAAGGAACCAGGCATAGCTTAGGTTCTGTTTAACACTTAGAAAAATAATTGAGAGATATCAATTTTCTCAAGGTATGTGGTCTGAGGAGCCAAGCATGACCAATGTTCTGTTTGATACTCTTATAGATGATGAAAATCATGTGGTACATAACATAATAAACCCAGATTGGGTGAAGGAACTCTTTATTAATAGTAGTACCTCCTAAGATTATTTACATTCCAAGGATGAGGTACAACTCTCTCCTCTAGATCTTCAAGATAATACGCAACTATCCCAGCCACTGATGTTATACGATATGGCCCCTCCTAGTTAGGTTCCAATTTCCCCCATACTGGATTCTTGGCTGTTCCCATAACCTTTCTTAAGACTAAGTCTCCCACTGTCAGCAGCCTTGGCTTCACATTTGCATCATACCCTTGCTTGAGTTTGCTCAGATAATAAGCTAATTGAACCGTGACATATTCCCTTCGCTCTTCAATTAGATCTATGCTCCTTTCCAACAATTCATCATTACTGCTCGAGGTAAAGGAACTTGTTCTCAGCATGGGGAAGCCAGTTTCTAGAGGAATAACGGTCTCGGCCCCATAAGTCATGGAAAAGGGGGTTTCCCTTGTGGACCTTCGAAGGGTAGTCCGGTATGTCCATAAGACATGCGATAGTTCTTCTACCCATCTCCCCTTCGCATCATCCAACCTCTTCTTAAGTCCACTTACTATGACTTTATTCACAACTTCAGCCTGCCCATTCCCCTGCGGATATGCCGGGGTAGAATATCTATTCTTTATTCCCAGATCGCAGTAGTATCTCTTAAAAGTTTTGCTATCAAATTGGAGTCCATTGTTCGAGATTAGAGTATGGGGGACTCCAAACCTAGTAACGATGTTCTTCCAAACAAATCGTTTGGCATCCACATCCCTGATATTCGCAAGCGGTTCAGCTTCAACCCATTTGGTGAAATAGTCTGTACCGAACAATAGATACCTCTTATTCCCTGCTGCCTTAGGGAAATGGTCTACAATATCCAAGCCCCATTGTGCGAAAGACCAAAGGTTGGATAGAGGATTAAGAGTTCCTCCAAGTTAGTGAATATTTGGGGCAAACCTTTGACACTGGTCGCACTTCTTTACATAGTCTTGTGATTCTTTCTGCATCTTTGGCCACCAATAGCCTTGTGTAAGAGCTCTATGTGATAGAGATTTGCCACCTGTATGGCTTCCACAAATTCCTTCATGCAATTCTTCCAAGACTAGCTCAACTGCTTTTGGGTGTACACACAGTAGATATGGGCCAGAAAAAGATCTTTTATACAACTTCTGGTCCTCGGATAGCCAGAATCGATGAGCTTTCCTTCGCACTTTATCAGCCTCGGACTTATCTTCGGGCAATACGTCTTCCTTGAGATACAATACAATAGAGTCCATCCAACTAGGACCCGCCCTTATTTGATGAATATGAGTCATGGTTTTTCCTGCCTCGGTAGATTTACATAAGTCTTCTATAAGGATTACTCGAGGTAAACTTTGTGCCAAGGATGTGGCCAACGTGGCAAGAGAGTCGGTATGTGTGTTTTGACTTCTAGGGACATATGATAAACAAAAAGACTCAAATTTAGACTACAAATGTCTAACCTGGTTTAAGAATCCTTGCATTCTGGAATCTCTGGCCTCTAACTCTCCTTGGACTTAGCCAACAACCAATCTTGAATCAAAGAACAACTCTACTGTTTTTCCTCCCATTTTCTTTACCATGATCATCCCTTTCATCAGAGCTTCGTATTCAGCTTCATTGTTTGTAGCCGAGAAGCCCAATCTTAAGGATTTTTCAATCATGATCCTCTCTGGAGATATCAACACTAGCCCCACTCCAGATCCCACGTGATTCGCTATACCGTCTACGTAAACCTTCCAAGCTAAAGGTTCTTGCTTGGAGATTACCCCAATTGATTTTCCATCCATGTTCTAATTCTTGATCTTTTCTTCTGCTGGAATTTCAGTGAACTCGGCTACCAAATCGGCTAGAACCTGTCCCTTTACCAAGGTGCGAGGCATATACTTAATGTCAAAAGCCCCTAAAATTGTACCCCATTTTGCAACTCTCCCTGTGTAATCAACACTCCGAAGTAAATATTTGAGTGGAAGTTAAGTCAGAACAACCACTGTATATGACTAAAAGCAGTGGGGGAGCTTGCGCGTAGCATGCACCATGGCCAGAATGGCCCTTTCAAGTGGTAAGTAATGAACCTCGGTCTCATGCAAGGACTTGCTCACATGATAAACTGGTCTTTGCATACCACCATCATCTCATATTAGCACCAAACTCACTGCATGGGAGGCCACTACGATGTAAGAAAACAAAACCTCATCTACTTCTAGCCTTGACATGATGGGTGGCCGAGATAAATATTCCTTCAACTGTTGAAAGGCTAGAACACACTCCTCGGTCCATTCGAATCCCTTCCATTTGTTCAACTGAAAGAAAGGCTTGCACTTAGCCGTTGACCGAGAAATGAATCGATTTAAGGCGGCAGTCATCCCTGTGAGTCTCTGAACCTCCTTGGGATTCCGAGGTGGTTGCAAGTTGTTGATTGCCTTAATCTAGTCAGGATTGACTTCAATTCCACGGTGCGTGACCATATAGTCCAAGAACTTCCCCGATCCCACACCAAAAGAACACTTGGAGGCATTAAGCCGTAACTTGTGTCTTCTCAAAATATCAAAAATATTACCGAGGTCACTAACATGATCAAACTCCACCTTACTCTTCGCCACCATGTCATCAATATAAATCTCGATGTTTTTCCCCAACTGAGGCTCAAACATTCTGGTCATCATCCTCTGATAGGTAGCCCCTGCATTTTTCAAACCGAAAGGCATCACCTTATAATGATAATTCCCAATAGGAGTAACAAAAGCTGTCTTTTCTTGGTCATCCGCAGCCAAAGGTATCTGATGATATCCTTGAAAAGCATCCAGAAAGCTCATCCGAGGATGGCCCACAGTCGCATCCACCAATTGGTCAATCTAAGGTATAGGGAAATGATCCTTTGGGCAGGATTTATTCAAGTCTGTAAAATCCACACATACGCGTCATTTCCCTGTCTTCTTTTTTACCACCACTATGTTAGCCAACCACTCCAGATAAAAGACCTTTTTTATAGCCCCAGCCTGTTTAAGCTTCGTCACCTCGTCCTTGACAGCATCAGAGTGCTCCTTGGATGAATGCCAAGGTGGTTGCTTCTTAGGGGTGACAGATGGATTTACATTCAGATGATGGCATATGAAGCTCAAATCCACCCCTGGGGCTTCGTAAGCATTCCAGGCAAATACATCCACGTTTTCCCTAAGGAATTCCACCAATTCCCTCTTTTCTTGAGATGGCAACTAAGCACCAACCTGGAAAAACTTCTCCGGATCATTCCTTATGGCAAATCTCTCAAGATCTTCACACTTAGCCTCCTCGGCCAGCACGTTTACAGGTAACTTCGTAGACTTTGATTGCTATAAACCATCATTAATTGAGGCCGAGGATTCCACCGTTGGCTGATGCAAGATTGCAGATACGAGGCACTGCCGAGCCATGGATTGGTCACCAACCAGTTCCTCGATTCGGTCTCCTAATGGGTATTTCACCTTCTAATGCAGAGTTGAAGAAACAACCCCCAGTGCATGAAGCCAGGGTCTGGCAACTATGGCCGTGTAGGGAGAGAAAGCATTAACTACAATAAAGTCCACTTCAACCACCTCTGAGCCTGCCTGCACGAGCAATCTTATATGTCCCTTAGGAATAACAACTTTCTCATCAAAACTCACCAGTGGAGAATTATAGGCCGTCAAATCCTCGGTTGTTAGGTTCAGCCCCTTGTACAAATCAGGATACATGATCTCTGCACAGCTGCCCTGATCTACCAACACCCTCTTTACATCATACCATCCTATTCTGAGAGTTACCACCAAAGCATCATCATGTGATTGGATGGTTCCTACCTTATCTTAGTCCGAGAAACTCAATGCCGATCGAACTTCTACTTTGGGCCTCTTTGGTCCAGAATTAATGTCCTCGGTTGGAAACTGAGCTACAGACATCACTCTGGAGGGTTGGGAGCTAGTCCTCCCTGGTGCAGTAAAGATGACATTGATGGTGCCTAGGGAGGCCTCGAAGAAGCATTCCCCTGAGTTCCAGACGTTGACTAGTCTCCCTGCCCGTTTGGGTGACACAAGAGATGCTGCAACCTTCCTTCCTTAACCAGCTGCTCCAAATGATTCCACAATGTATGGCAATCCTCGGTGGTATGTCCTCACTCTTGATGGTACTGGCAATGAAGACTTTGATTACGCCTTAGGGGGTCTCCACTCATCTTGTTTGGCCATTTGAAATATGGCTCGTTCCTGATTTTTTCCAACACTTGATGTACTGGATCTCTGAATACAGTATTCACCACCTAAGGAGCTGCAAACTCAAACTGCCCAGTAAAATCTCTACAAGACCTGTTGTTGTTATAACGATCCGACCTGAAATCCCGCCTATCCTGAGGGATAACCTTGCCCTTTCCCTTATCCTGTTGTTGGTCCTCCTCCACCCTCTTGTACTTGTCAATCCGATCCATGAGCTGGAGTATACCATTGACAGGTTTCCTAGTCAAAGATTTTCTTAAACCATGCTTGGCTAGCAAGCCGAGCTTGAAAGTGCTAATGGCTACGTCATCAAAGTCACTATCAACCTCGTTGAACATTTCCCAGTATCTATCAGAATAAGTTTTCAAGGTTTCTCCCTCTCTCATGGACAATGACAACAACGAAGCTAAAGGCCGAGGAACCCTTCTGCACGTGACAAAGCGAGATCTGAACGCTTGAGTAAGTTCCTTGAAAGAATCAATGGAATTTGCCTTCAAACTATCAAACCATCTTATCGCTACAGGCCCCAAACTGGATGGGAATACCTTGCACATCAAAGGCTCATTCTTGGAGTGTACAACCATCTTCTGATTAAAATGGCTAACATGCTCCACGAGATCTATTCTTCCATTGTATAGGGTGAACGTGGGTTGAGAAAACCATTAAGGAAGCCTCCCTTTCTCGATCCAGCGCATAAAAGGCGACCTGGAGATTTGGTTGAGCGCTCTACTCACATCGTCATTTCCCAGGCCGACCGAGTGTGACTTTCTATCATTCAACTCATAATGATAGTCCTCGTCATATGAGAAAGACTCACTAGGTGGAGTTCTCGACCTGCACCTATAACTACCATCCTTCTCGTCACCAGAAGAGAATTCAGGATTAGGTGAAGCTCGCCTTCACCGTTCATGACGCAAGCTTCTCCTCAGATGATCAATCTCTTTCTACATGTTTCTAGCATTCTCCTCCTGAGAAACGTGACTTTTACCTCGAGCTTGGCTTCTACTAGTATGGGTAGTATGTACATTTCCTTCCCGATCCCTTTGCCGTTCAAAATCACGAAAATGATCTTCACGTTGAGACCCCATAGATTCTCCTCAGTGTGGGCCTGATCCTACCATCTTTGAAAGTGAAATTAACTGAAAAACTCCAGTATTCCCACAGACGGCGCCAATTGTAAGGACCAAATTTGAATTCCAAGTCCACTACGTGGATGGACTTAGGCCCAAAAAGTCCAAAACAATGAATTTGTAGAAAATGAGTTGAATACTGAGCCTTAGCTGATCAAACAAGCACTACAAGGGATCCAAATGTTGAGAGATTAAATAGAAAAATGTTTCTTTTTGGCGATAAATTGTCCTCGGCAAGATCCGAGGTGGTCTGTTCTTATATATTCTTCTCAAATCTAATTACAAGCTTCGTTCTTAGATACTACCGTCTTTCCCTCCTCAAATTTTCGATCCTCTTTTCTGGTTGCCACCCTTCCCTTATATATCCCCTTTCTTTTTCATCTCCACCTTCCATGTGTATGCAGGATGGTCGATGTTGATACTTGTCCCATCAACCCCTCCCATAAATCTCCATGTAGTAGTTGTAAGGCTGAAATGCACTGTTCAAGTATCACCTCCACATTAATGCGGCCAGGGAGTTAGCTGCAGAGCATTTAATGCGGAGGTAGCAGCTTTTGTAGATATTTGTTGGTTTCTTCTTCTCCTCTCCTACCCAATGTCTAACTTCTAACCGTGATGCGACCTGATAGGATGTTCAGGACAGTAGGACATCCATACTAATCTTGGATCCATATTTCCGATATGACTTCTCTCCTCAGACATCTTTTAGACTATCATGTACAATCCGTATCTCTTCCTCTTCTACCATTCTCATCATAACATTGATTGACCATCCTCGGACAAGTGAATATCCTCGGACTGGGCCATAGGCCCAATATATACAGTTTTAACAGTACCTCCTGACTATCTAATCCCCACATATATGATATGATTATATATATATATATATATATATATTGCTCTCAATATGATTATGTATATTCCCTCAATGCATCTGTTCTTTATTGTTGGTGCATACACTAGGGTTTTACCTAATAATTAATTACAAATTAAGTATCAGTAATGTGAGTTTTTTATCTAAATCGTTCTCACACCGAGAAAAGAGAAAACACAAAAATAGTGACCTGTTTTTGTAGGATAGTTTAAGAATTAAAAAAGAAATTTAGCTTAAATTATTTATTTTGTTAGTAAATAGAAGTCAACCTAAGAGGCCCAGACCCTCAACATAATTAAGGTTAAATTATAAATTATACCATTTAAGTTTGACCTATTTTCAATTTAATTTATGAAATTTTATTTTTATCCATTCCGTCCTTCAACTTTTATTTGTTTCTAATGTAGTTTTTTCATCCAATTCACACCATTAAGTCCACCAAAATGAAGTTGTTTTAGAAAGTAGAAAATATTAAAACTAATAGTGAGATTGAATGGAACCAGAAAAAAAAATATATATATATATATATATTGAAAATATATTAAAATTAAAGGACTAAAAAAATTAAATTTTAAGACTAAATTGTACATAGGTTAAAGTTTTTTTTTTTTTTGAGACAGTTAAATTTGTAATTTAACCAATAGTTAATGTAAAATTTCGCTATATTCTTTATCATTTAGGACAAAACAAGTAATAGTTTATGATGGTGTCAGCATGCTTAATTGAATTCCCTTAATGGTTTTGATTAATTGCTTATCATTTCTTTACATGCAGATTGTTTAAGTTTGATGTAAAACCCGGGTACATGTTTATACTGTTATACAGGCTATTTGATAATATGTTTGAGGAGCACATTAGTGATGTTGCAAAAATGTGTGCTGCTGAGCGATTTAGAGATCCACAGCAAGTGGCTTGGGCAGTAGCTGAGCATGCTTGTTATATATCCTTGTACAGGAAGGCATGCACACCATTTATGCAAGCTTCTTTGAATTCTGAAAGAAAATTTTCCAGTAGTAAAGTTGATGACAAACCTTGCTTACATTATTGATGCTTAGGTCCTGCTTCATATGCCTTCACAGTTTTCAATCATGGTGGATGAAAGCAATGAAATTCTTGTAACTACATTAGATCAAACAGTGATTTAAAGGTTATTTTTTAAAAAAATAAAAAAGAAGAAAAAGTTATGGATGCTACTCTTGACACTGCCTGCCAATGTCAGCAATGGACAAGAGTTTCAAATTTTACACAGGAACCTTGCCTCAGATTGAATTTGCTCTACTATAATCAACACAGCATATGCTTCAATCTTGAACTCAGCATAAGTTAAGGGAAAGAGAAGGAACAAGAGAAGACAAGAAAGATGTTGATTCATTTAGAACTTTAATATGTGCTGCGCAATTTAGATGGGCTACATTGATCTCAAAAGAGCTATGGCACTCCAGCTCCAATTTAAAACATTACAGCATCTCAAGTTCTAAACAAAATGTTCTACCATCAGGAAACCAATATTATGCCCCATAAGCAAAGCAAAATCATTTGATTAGTTTGAAGATCACATTTCAAAAAGGCTGCAAAATATCTTTCTCCAGAAAACATTCTCACATCTGTGACTCCATCTTTTTAATGGCTTTCTCTATGGCAGGAACATTCTTCTTGAAGGTTGACCACTGCTCCTCTGTCAAGCTTATTCCTGAGGATACAAAAGAAGGGATAATTTTGTACAACCTTAAACTATCAAAATCTTGAAAATTTAAACATAAAGGGAAGAGCAAAAACAATCTAGCTCTGTGATTTCACATTAACATTCCACATCACCAAGAGGAAAATGAGAAAAGACGATAGGTGAAGAAACACAAACCGTCATGAAAAACATACCAATGAAGAATAATAAAAGATGATATGGGAAAAACCACAAACAACTGTCAATTTCAGACCAATAAAGGAAAAACAAAAAGAAATTAAAAATATAAAATGTAGCATATTTTTTAATTATAAGCAAAAAGGACTGTATTCTAGTTAAATTTGGTACTTTAGAATGGACACATGCACGACTTTTTTTTGGATGATGTGAAACCTCATCAGGTCCCTTTGAACCCACCCATGGGGAGTAGACCACAGATACACAATAGAATACTAGAGTTTCTAAAATGAACCAAACTTATATGCGTTTCCATGGAACTTTCAATTATACCATAGGGATGTCACTATCCATCAAACAATATCAAAGAGACACTATCCAAGGGAAGTATTGGTACTGTCACTGGAGAAAGAAAAGTTCTAATTTGATGCCTAGAAATAGAAGAATGGAAGTTTATAATTCTACACGCAGAACATGAGTCCAGTGAACATCTAAAACCAGTTTGCCATTCTAGGTTCGTCATAAACTCCAGTCACCGTGTTTGTCACTTTTGAGTTTAATAACTTAACTGAGCTTAATAGCTGGTGCTTTTCCTCATTCACCTTTCTTAATCTATGATCAATATATAGCAGGAGCCTTAACATAATATACACTCACATATCATCAGAAGCTTGTGGATGAACCAAAAGAAAATACTTAAAAAGCACTAATACAGATTAATATGAAAAAAAAATTCTCCATCTTGTCATTGTGACCGCCAACACCTATCAGCTCTTAAATATGGTTCACTGTTCTTTGATAATTATCTCTTTCGATTTTTCTTTCACCATTAGACAATAAGAAAAGCAATACCATTCAAAGGGCATCTTCTGTCATCGCTACCTTCATAATAATGGTGACTAAAACTGGTTCTTGAAAATAGATAATAGAAGGCAACTGAAACTGATACACCATGGTAGGGAGGTGCCATAATTAATTCATGCTCCAAACATACAGTGTATGAATAAGGCATTACACAATCATAGGATATTACCCAACGAACTAAAAAGTGAGACATTAGACAAGTTTATGCAAATTAAGTTAAAAAAATCCTATTTGTCCTAACATCCTCATTGTCCACGATGACCAGCTACTTCTTTTTTAATTCAGCATATCTCAATTGCATGTGCCAAAACAAACCACAACCTTTTTATTCCTTAAATTAAAACATTTGTTAAATTGCTCATTTTGCTTGTGCAGATCATTAACAACAACAACAACCAAGCCTTACTCCAAAAACTTTGGGGTCGACTATGGATCCCCAATAAACTAATTAGGCTAGGTTACATATTTTTTTTTTCATCATTCAATACCATCCAAAAGTACTCTGAAATATAAATATGAGAAAAGACAGAACAAAAATACCAAATCATATATGGAGTAACCACCAAATCACTTACGAGGACAATCAGAAGACATTACCAATGAACTAAAAAGAGAATCATCTCTACAAGTTAATGTAAATTTAAGCAAGTTAAAAAAATTTGCTTTGTCCTAACATCCTAAATTGTTCATGATGACCACCAACTTCTTTGTTGATTCAACATATCTCAATTCCAAGTGCTGAAACAAACTCGCAACCTTTTCGTTTCTTGAATATCATCATCATCAAGAATAACACCAACAACAATAACTAAGCGTTACTTCAAAAACTTTGGGGTCCGGCTATGGATCCTCAACAAACTAATTAAGCTCGGTTACCTGTATTATTTTTCAACGTTGTACACTATCCAAATCACTCTCTTAATTGACGTGTATATATATATATATATATATATATATGAAAAAAGACAGAACAAAAATACCAAATCATATAAGTAGAAACTACCTTTAGAAGTAGGAAGCTCTTTCCCTTCTTTGCTATAGTATTCCCTTATTGACACCAAAGTTTTCCCTCTGAAATCTTGAATCGTCACCCTTCGCTTACTCGAAAGCTAAACCAAAACCAACCAAATATATTGATTAAAAAAAAAAAACCCAAAAAAGAACAAAAACCATATTTTTTTCTTCTTAAATTTCTCACTCTAATTTCAGACTAAAATATGACAATTCCACTTCAAATATATACTCAATTATTTGAATTAAATTTCAACTATAATTCTCTCTAAACTATGGTAGCAATTTCAACATACAAGTTACAATTCAAACCTTTTGTCATCAAAACCCTAATTCAAGATAAACTCATAAACTGAAAATATAATTAATTTTCTCAGCAACCAAACAGTAATACGAGGAGTGGTATTAAAATCTGACCCTGCAAATGATGAGATCGCCGTCATCATCGTACTCCTTACGACGACCACCTTGTTCTTCTTCTTCTTCCTCTTCTTGTTCCCCTTCTTGTTGCTGTTCGAGGAAGGACTGGACGACCTGTCGTACAAAGGCCTTGTACGGCGGGTCAGACAGGTCGAGGTCGAGTTCGTCGGAGGCTTGTTTTCGGATCTTGTGCTCAGTCATCTTTTCCATGTCCGATTCTTCTAAAATCTTCCGCACCGTCTTTTCGATTCTCTCCTGGATTTCCGGTTCCATTGGGTTTGGAATTAGAAGTGTCTGGACTCTGAATTGTAAGTAACGGTGTGTGTGGGAAAAGATAATTTTCTTTCCTGATTGGGGAAAGTTAACAAACTACAGTAATAGTAGCAGTAGATATAAAGTACTGATTTTCTGTTAGAAAATGAAAAAGAAAAGCCCTCAAAGGGTATGATGTCATAGGAAGAAGTGTGTTTGTTTTACCTAACTCTCGTGAGAAGAGGTGGTGTGATAAGAAGAAAAATTTTCACACATTTTTACGGAAAAATAGATATTTGTCCCTAATTTACAAATTAGGTAATAAAATATTATTTTTTTAAAATAACTAATAAAATATTATTGTTTTAGAATTATTATTGTTTTGAATTTGTTGTAAAAATATTGTGAAAATGTTGTGGATATATTATTTCTCTTTTTTAAACTCAATTTTAACAAAATTAAGTTAGGTGTAAAACTCAATATCCTCAAAATCAAGTTATATGTATAATTTTAAGTGAAACTTGACATTGCTAATGTTGAGTTCTACCTATTAGTCGATTTTATTAAAATCGAGTTTTAAAAACAATGGTATTTTGCTAAATAGTTTTAAAACAAAGGGTATTTTGCTGCATAGTTTATAAATTAGGAGCAAATACCAATTTTTCCTGAAAAATGCACACTTCACTTTTTTAATAAATTATAATTGGTAGATTGTTACAAATTATTACTGGTGAGTAAGAAAACAATTTTCGTAGTGGATTTAAATAAAAAACTCATAACAATTTGTCACTTAAGATTTATTGTGAAAGTGCTGTCAAAATATTGTAGATGTAACAGTTCTCTTTTTACAATTACCTGATGAGGTTTTTTTTTTTTTTTTTTTTTTTTTTTTTTAATACAAGATAGAAATTCTACTTTAATATAATCTAAGTGTATATGTGTGTGAAGCTCCTTCATAGAGACTTGAACCCTGACCTTTACTCCCCATACCCCACAAGCACTTAATATTTGTGGAGTGATCATCACATCAAGGGTACGCGGTGAGTGAGTTGATTGTGAGTGAGTTGTGGAAAAAAGTAACAAGTACATGCGGAAGAAATAAACACTGTTATGACCTAAACCACAAAATCATGTATAATATCATACTAAATTATAAAAAAGTGATGACCTATATAAAATTGTAAAAATGATCAGCAGTCAATGACATTCTACCATATAAAATAATTATAAAAAGGAGTATGAAATTAGTTTTAGATCCTAGTATAACTCGTGTTACTAATGAACACCCATGACCTAAACCACAAAATCATGTATCATATTAGACTAAATTATAAATTATATATTCTTATTTTGCTTAAAATTTGTTAGGGTATTTTTTTTTACACCTAATTTTATTTGAATACCACCTATTTATACTACTAATAAGTTATTGAGTTTTCCCCAAATATTTTTGCTCTATTATTATGTTAATCACAAATGTTTCATATCTCATTATCGAAATTGGGTTATGATATAAAATATCACAAAAAACCCAAAAACTCATATTTTATCCAATTTTATTATCATTATTTAGCTAAGCCCAAAACCGGTCCTATGAACCCAATAAACACATCCTATTCTATTTAAAACCCAAGAATACTTATACTTGGCAATATTGAAAAGCCCATGTTTCAAATCCATGGCAAAACAATTTTATCAATGGAATTCAAATCCATAATCAAAGCCCATGGTTTAAACCCATGTCAATTTATTTATCCAAAACCCAATTCACATTAATAATATCAAAGCCCAATTCTCATTGGCAACATTAAAGCTCAATCCTCGCTGGCAATATTTAAAGCCCAATTTTCATTGGCAATATCAAAGCCTAATTCTCATTGGCAACATCAAAGCCCAGTTCTCGCTGGCAATATTTAAAACCCAATTCTCATTGACAACATCAAAGCCCAATTCTCATTGGCAATATCAAAGCCCAATTCTCATTGGCAAAATCAAAAGCCCAACTTACGTTGGCACTATTAAAAACTCAAGCTAACTACTTGGCACTATTTATCGAAAGCCCAAGGTTATCAATGCTTGGCAAAATACTATATCATAATTATTTCACTTAAAACTCCAATAATGAACAATACTTTAGATTCTTAAACATATTACCATAATATTACAAGCTCATGGAATTTATGAATTATCTATTCTCAAAACCCATGACAATCATCTTATAAAAGCCCATGGAAAGTTATGATTATTAGACCCATGACATTTATTTATTTCATATTATAAACTCATGTTCACTATCTATCTTACATCACAGCATTCATAATATTTATTACCAAAACTCATAGTAATTATTCATCCTACATGTCCATTATGATTATCTATAGAGGAACTCATGAGAACATCACATTATTCCATTATAGTGGTTGTTACCATATTTATTTAAAAACCCATGGTAAATATTATTCTCAAGAAAAATATTGGAGGTCATTACTTAAAAAACCCAAAAAAAATATCATTTACAAAGAAATCCATAGCAAAAATTAGGAGAGACTATACAAGTTGTTATTTAAAGCCCATGGAAATTAATACCCAAAATCTATCATAAATATTTATTAAAGCTCATGGATTCATTTTATTTCTACTAACAACTAAAGCCCATGGGGAGTAAAAAACCCATGGCAAAGCATGTCTTTAATGCCCATTTTGTAGGCCCAAAAATCTCATGGAATAGGGAACAAGCCCAACTAAAAGTGCTGAAATGGAGCAAAGTTCCAACCCAAAAAGGTTCCAGCAAGAGGCTTGAAAGTGGGCAACCAACCCTTGTTCATCCCTAACCAAAGAAACAATTAGGGACCCCTACAAGAGAACCAAGCCTTTGAGGATGAACTAGGGGCTGTCCCATAAGTTTTCTGCCACCCTCTGCCTGACGTGAACAATGCCCAAGGGCTGCCATATCAGCTGAAGTCCAAAGGATGATGGGACTCCATCATCTTCCTCAAGACCGCACCTTCAGCGGAAGGGGTGCTGAAACCAAATCATCCAAATTTCAACAAATTGATGCTATAAATGTTAAAAACGTTCAAGACATGATTCATGTGCCAAGCCCATGAATCCTAAAGGGGAAAATTTGGGAACATGTGGTTTGGAGGGCATAAAGGGATCTCCAGCGGAACCCTCTGAAGTGGGCTTAAACTTTGACACCTGGCTTGGGGTGTTGAATCCTATTTCCTAGGGTTCAAATCTCAGTTGCAGCATTATGATTCGTTGTTGATACTTGCCTTAATCCCATTGGCTGAACACAATCTCAGCAATCTTAGCACTTAATGCAAGACTACCCCAAACAATCCAAAATCTCATCATTACCCAAAGAGGCAACGCAGCCCCTAAAGTAAATCTCTTATTTTTTACCAAAAATCCCAAGAAGATTAACCTTGATTCACTACCTCTGATGAGTCATACGTTTTTTGGATTCTTGTTAATGAATGCCTCTCTAAAAGCTCCATTATAAAAACATACACACCTCAGCCCACAGGGGAGGGGGGAGCCTCTCTAAAAACTTCTGTCATTGACTACATTCTGCAGAAATTCAACCCTTATTAAGCTTTCTTTAAGCTTCCCCAAGCTCTCTGGAGCTCACTCACAACCTTTCTCAGCCTATAGTCACCATAACACCAACATTCACTACCTTGCTTACACCTTCCTACTCCATAAACGTCCCATAACTGACCAAGGGGAGACTCCCTCTGAAACCTCTGTTCTATTTACCACTTTGCTTGTGGTTTAGCTTCCCTCAAGCTCACCACTCATCATCCTTAGCCCACACCCATCTAATCTTAGATGTTCTCTATCTCACTCACTCAAAACAGCCCACATTGCCTCATTCATGTCTTATAAACACCCACTCATCAAAATCTTAGTTTAATACTTGCTGCACTGAGCTGGGATCTCTCTCTCCCTTCATTCCATCCTATTTTTCCTATTTTATTTGTAACTATGAAGCCTTTAATCCTTGTTTAGTATTATTACGATGAATGCCATAATGTTTTGGAAACTATGGAAGTTCTCCCTTATGTTGACTTAATAATAATAAGGAAAAAAACATGATTTTTACTTTTGTATATGTAACAATCGAACTTTTTCCTCACATTGATGTAATGATGGCTGAAAGTACAATGAACTCTCCTGACCGAGACGTGCAAGGACCCCCAGGAGTTGACACATTCCTAAACTTATTTAATCATTGACCATTGGACTGTTTAAATCTGTTTTTTTTTGTGAACCAAATGTAATTTTTCCCTTACCGCTGGAGATAATACCGTACAACTAGAGGATTGATTTGAACTATCAAACCAAGACCATTAATGTACTAATTAAGTATTGTAATGTTTGGCTTCCCAACTTCTTAGATAGAGGCATCAATTTCCCCCTCGACAAAATTTAATTTAGTTCTTTTAAGTTTCAAATTTGTTTAATTCTATAGTTCAGTTTTGCTAAAAGATTGCTGTTAAGTATTCAAAATGGCGTCTGTAAGGGCGGGTTTGGGTTTCTAAACCCAAAAGGTAGAAGGACTCAGGCCCACAATAAATTTTTAGAGAGTGGGCCAAAAACTAGGCTTCAATGGATTGGACCACGCTCACAATGGACCAGAGATGGTAAGAAAACAAGGAAAAACAGAGAAAAACAAGCCTCTTGCAAAGAAATTCCTCCTCAGCAAAGTCCGAGGAGAGTAACTCTTGAATATATCACTCTAGGACTTTATTACAGTTTCAGTTTTTTATGCTACAGTGTTTTTTCTACAGGTTCTCCGATCCCCCATCCCTAGAGGATTCCTCGCATTATATATCCTTTTTTGGGCTGATCTGAGCCTTCCATTTGTTGATTATGCATGCCACTACTCGAATGCTTGTCCCATCAAACGCCCTCCCCAATCTTCTATGAGTTGCAACAACTAAGATAGCACTGTTCAAGGGTTTTTTCCACATAAATGCGGCCAGAGAGTTTGGTGAGGCACAATAAATGTGGTGGCAGCTTCCATCCCTCCAATCACGTTAAGGCTAACCCCCTCTATGAAGCTCTTCCTCCCCAGTGTGGCCCCCCTCTGGTTTTACCGTCCGAGTGCATGGACTCCTCAGCATGGTAATGGCCTCCTCAGCCATGAGTATGACACATTGCACTATTATCTTATTTAAATTTATGTACCACACAGCGTCGTTTTACAATTTTTTTTGTTGAATTTTTTAAATTAAAAAATTCAACTTATTAATAAAAAAATATTTCTCAAACCAAAAAAAAAAATCAATTGTTGAATATACCTAATTTATGCCAAACAAAAAATTCTTAACACAAAGCAAAATCCAAATAAAAAACAAAACACAAATTTTTTTTTTTTAAAAATCGAAATCTTTTATGAAGCTCAGACATCCAAAATTTTGAAAGAGGGGGGGGGGGGAGGTGAGGGGGAGGGGAGTGAAGCACAAAGTTAAAAGGATGTCTCTTAGCAAATCAAAGCAAAGATAAGCAATGGTCATTAATTTGCCATCAACCTCCTTCACCTCCAATGAAGCCCATCGTGGTCCGATTATTCTTGTGATTGACTTAAAGGTCTTAATTCCTACATCAAGGTAAGTCTTTTAATCGATTCAATTTTTGTAATCTTCAGGCATTACATGTAGATTCAAAATCTAGGGTTTATGTCATTTTGGGGTTTTTGTAAATTGGGGTTATAGAACAATAATCCGTGGTTTCTTTCATCTATTTCTAGTCTTTTGCCTATGAATTTGAAAGAATTTGAGCTTAATTTCTATAGTTTGGATATTAGGGTTCTAAGTGTGCCAAAATTGGGTTTTTTTTTTCTTTTTTTTTTTTAAGGTTAAACATTTTCCATTGAACATTGATTTAAGTTTAGTTCTATATCACTTCCACTTATTCTTGTTAAATATGGTTTGAATCAACTTAACTTGGTGGAAATTTGACAAAATTACCTTATGGTACACTGAATTTTTGGGATGTCAATGTGACTTTTTTTTTTTTTTTTTTGCTGAAGTCTATATGACGTTGTTGTTTGTTGCATTGTGTCTTCATGACATTCATGTAGACTAGGTCATGCATCATTGTGCTTGCGAGTACGTAGGATGGATTTCATTTAGTGTGTGAATGAGTGTGAGAAAACTTTTCTTGAAATTTACTCTTAAGCGTAAATTTTTTGCTGGGAGACATGTTCTGATTGATCAGTTGGGTGACACCATTGTCCCCACACTCTTTCATGAGAGAGGTTAGTTGTCTCAATTTTCTGCTTGAGGATATTGTTCTGGAATGTTGCTCTTAAGATGACCAATGTGAACAAAGAAAATCTTTCTTTCGAACTTACCATTCATTATAAGAACTTTTTGATCAATCCTAATACAGTGCTTGAGGCACTTCATATTCCAAGAGTTCCTAACGTTGGCTATCCTTATCCCGATGAGTCCATATTTGATACGAATGAACTTAACTCTCGACCTTGTGGTCATACCACTTAGTGGATCTATTTTCCTACCACCTCTACTTCCTTGTTCACTGATGAGGTTTGTTTGGTGAAATTTGTGTCACAACATTATGCCTCGCTCTCACATAAACACCGTCACCATTGATCAATTTGCTCCCTCATTTGTAGGTGTATATTAGATGTTGATGCAACAACTACTCTTAATGTGGATCGTGTGTTTTCAGCGTACTTGTATGCCACTCTCCACCATTTTGGTGTTCCATCTATTTCTTGTAAACTTGTGTCTATTCTTGGCTCTATTGGACTTTCTACTTACCAGAAGAGCAAGACTACATTTCGTGCATTAACTGTTGCCAAACATTTCCGCACCGATGATCCAGCTTTGGAGGAGGAGGATGAGATGTTAGCAGCCGGGAAAGCTACATATGCTGCTGTTGATGATGTATTCCCAGCCTCAACTTCTGATATTGTTCTCCCTGCTGCTGCTTCTACTGCTTCTAGTTCTCATGCTTCTGCCTCTGCCTCTGTCAGAGATCTTCTTTAGTAGATCATTGAGACCTAAGCCCAGCAAGTTTGCCGAGACTAGTACATGCTTGGATCGCTTGACGCGCTGGGTTGAGTATCTTGCAGGCGACATGGCCTCTATTCGCACTTTTCTTGCAGTACCAATTTATCCATTTGTTCATCCATCTTCTGATCGTGATGCTTCAGATTTAGATTACAATCCATGATCCCTTTGTCTCTCATGACAAAAAGGGGGAGAGTTTTTATTGAGGGAGAGACATAGATTTTGTCATATCTGCTATGTAGTAGAATTTTAAATTTCTATGTACATTTTGGTTTTTTAACCAGTTATTTTGATATCACATATGCTTAAATGATTATATCTACTGATTAGAATCAGTTTCCGTTTGTTCTTTTGGCTTCTCAGGGAAATTGAGAACACCTCTCTCTATTTTATCTTGAACAACATTTCTGAATTTCTGAATGTTATACCATCTTTAGTGGCATGAGAATATGAATTATGTCATTTACAATAATCTCTTCCTCAAAGTTCTTCTTTTGAAGGCATCTTATGCTTTGGGTGTACCTTAATTAACCTTGCCTCCAAAAAGATATCACATATTCTATCTGATCATTCAATATCAAAAGTAAGTTTGCATAGGTGCTGCTGGTTTATTTGAGCCTTGTGCTTGCACATTCTTTTTAAAGAGTGCTTTGTAACTATTTAAAGTTTGATCACTGAAACTTTGTTTCGAAGATTGATCAAACCTTTCAAACACTTGTTGAAAGCTCTAAACATTTTGTACTGAGATGGAGGATCTGAACTAGAGGAAAAGTTATTTCTCATTTTATGAGTTGTTATTGGCATATACTCCTACTGTAGTCACTAATTTGCTTGAAAATGTTATTTCTCATCCTATGAGTTGTTATTGGCATATAGTCCCACTGTGGTCACTAATTTGCTTGAATGTAAGGTATGACTCACATAGTTTTCTTTTCATAAAAAAAGGGGTCAATTTCACTAACTACTCTTGAGGTTTGGGCTAATGCCAACGATGTCCAAAACATTTAAAAACTGACAATTTCAATCCCCAAGTCTAAACGGATTGTAATGTCGTTAACTCAGTCCTCTTGTCCCTTTCTCTGACTATCTCTCTCTTCTCTTTCTTTGAGAATAAAATAAAATATGAAGAAGGGAAAAATGATCAGATACCCCCTGAACTTTAAAATAGTGGCCAAGACCCCCTTGAACTTTCACTTTGGCCAATTTACACCTTAAACTTCACATAACTGTCAAATCAATACTTCTGTTGGTCTCAGTTAAAACACTAACAGAAAGCTCACATGGTATCTCACGTGAACTTAAAAAATACCAAATACAAAGGTTGAACCAGTTGAGAGGGACAGAGAAACAAAGAAACCTTTGGCTCAATTGAGAGAGAGAGAGAGAGAGAGAGAGAGAGAGAGAGAGAGAGAGAGAGAGAGAGATTATCGAACCAGAACTACCATCGCCAGAGTTCTTTTCCCGCGATGGTCTCGCCCTTTGTGTCCATACGGCGCCCATTATGGTCCTGCCGAGCAGTCGAAAGCCACCATTGTTACCACCGTCGTCGTGCTGCTAGTTTTTTTTTTTTTTTTTTTTTCCTAATCTGTTTTTCCAATCCTCCGTGTGCGAGTCTCTATTGGAATTTCATGGGTTTGAAATTTATCACATTGTTGTGGCCAGTGATCTAGTGAGCATGTATGCAAAAATTCATTGCTTTTAAATATGTCTTATAACTGTTTGATGAAATGTTTGAGAGAGATATGATCAATGCTCTAATGGGGTTTGGATGTTTGGTAGGATTTTAGATGGGTTTTTTAATTTCTTGACTATAATTTAAGTTTATTTTGATGCATTTTTACTAACTTTTGCGGGCTAAAAACTTCATTTTGATTTTCAATGCCTCCAATGGTGCTTTCCATTTATAAACACTTGTGGTACTGTACTTCTCCCAACAATCTCACCCTAGGCATCCTGAATGGCTGAGTCATCATCTACAAGATACAAAGCGAATGTAATCAAACCATGTGCATAGATAGGTAGTCTAAATTTGTTGCTATCTATTTAATAACCTTTGCTACCAATTGTTATGCCTTTGGTTTTACTTTAATTGTTACTAGCTTCCTATACAAAAGATCCTTCATTATTATCCTTTTTATACCAATCGTTTTGATTAGTAAAGCATTTGTACACATACCTCTCTCATCAAGTTCAACAGCATTTGTACACATACCTTATTCAATTGCTCTAATTCATACATTGAGCTTAAAAATGTAATAAGCACTAAACACATGTCTCCAAATAAGGGAAGAAAGTCTCAACCAAAAAATGAATGTTTCCCAATGTACAGTAAATTGAAATATCAATAATTTTTTATAAGTAGTATATTGTTTCACAAAAAATAACACCCAATAAATCAATCATTACATTTTTTTTTATTTTTCCAACAATATTAAAAAACAAAAGTATATTTGCTTATCACTATCCTTAATGTATTTTCTATCCAAGTATGATCATCCCTAAAGAATGCCAAATATTTCTTGGCTAGTCATCTTGAAGAAATCTTACTATTCTTATGATCCTTTAGTGCCTCCTTGAAGACTACATGTGAAGCAAATTTGAGTCCATGTGTTAGCTGCACATTCTTCATGCCATTGTGCTGGTTTGTTGCATATTCTTATTGATGCCACCACAGTTGCTGAACCAATCCAACTGATCTTGACTGCAACTCGCTTGACAAGTCCTTTGCAAACTTCGGGTACCTAATACAAGAATCTAAGGCTTTGGCAAGGCAGCTCAACAAGACAATATTCTGTGTATCAAAGGACTACAGCAAAGCTACAAGAGAACTGGCTAAAGATGCAACAATATCAAAGACAGTAGGAGCTTAGATAGAGAATATCCCTCCTTGTATCACCAAATATACATTCATGAATGTAAAAACTTTTTCACAATTTTAATTCCATTCTACCATTTTGAAAGAAAAGGGGGACGGGGCTGTTTAAGTCATGAAAAATGAAATTATATGTACATTAAAAACAACAACTTCCTTTTGAAGGGATGGGAAACATTTGCATTTGAGATCATAATATTCATACATACATCACCCGTTATACTGCAAATCCCCACTTTTATCATTCAACTCCCAAAGAGCAACTGTGGTGGCATCAATTGGTCATATCCCTCTTAGGCATTTCATCAAACAATTGTATAGCACACTTAAAAGTAATGAATTTTTGCATACACGCTCACTTGTCACTAGAGCATTGACCATAGCAATGAGTAGAAAGTTTAGAGGAGCTTGATATGAGTGGAACTAATATAAGACAAGTGCCTTCTTCCATTAGTCACTTAAAAAATCTTAAATTGCTATCTTTGCGTGAATGTAAAGGGTTATCATCATCTAATAACTCATGGTATGAGCTCCTCACTTTTATTTAATGCCAAGAAATCTCGATCCCATAGACTTGCTATCATCTTCTCTATTGGGTTCGTGTTCTTTAACTAGATTGGATCTGTCAAACTGCAATCTCAAGACAATTCCTGATAATATTGGTGGCTTATCATCTTTAGAATATTTAGATGTAAGTGGAAACAATTTTGATTACCTTCCAAAAAGCACTAGTAAACTATATAATCTGATGTGGATGTACATGAATAATTGCACAAGTCTTCGAAAATTGTCATTTCTTCCATTTACCATTAAAGAAGCTTTTGCTATTGGTTGTATCTCAATGGAAGTGTCAACATATGAATCAATCCTTCTCGCTGAAAGCTTTATTGACATGTTTATAGCAATGATGAAAAACCCACCATAAGCTCTCTCTCTCTCTCTCTCTCTTAGCTCTAAACATCATGCTTTGCATGTCTCAGGGATCCTCTTTTCTACATCTATGGAATATATATTGATAAGGGTATTTTTGTAATAAAATTGGGACCCTCAAACAACAGAGTCCGTCCAGGAAAAGGTATCGCATCGACAATAGAGCTGACAATCTCAAAGAACCGTTGGCCCCCAAAGAAACCGTCGTTTTCTTTGGGAACCGTTCGAGACCCTGCACCCTACCAGCAAGAATGCTGACGGTTACGCAGATGGGACCAAATGAAGCTGACGGGTGCGTCCCCCTACTAGACCGACAGATGGCCCCTATTGATGGAGAAGCATACCGACGGGTCCTACGTGGCATTACGTGATCTACACACATATTCATATGTGAAAACATCTTGTGCACCACGCACAAAGACCCTACCTCACGATTTTCACCTTCCTAGAATGGAGAGTATCCCCAAGATCTTGATAGCATTAACTTCGCCTTCTCCCTATAAAGAAAATCCATGTATGCTCGAGATCTAAGTCTCCTCTCCACCACTATATAAGCACCAATCCTCCTCCTTCCCCAGGTACACAGAAAATCCCTAACTCTCTCACTATAGAGTTCTTAGAGATTTCTCATTCATTGACTTAAATTTCGGAGGATTTTTGGCTGGTACCCCACCAGTGCCTTTTATTTATTTTTTATTTTTTTTTAATCCTTCAAGTACCAATTGGCATAATCAGGAGCCATCAACTCATTGATGATTTTCGTGCATCATCATATATCGATTTGTTATTTGTTGGAGTGAAATTCCAAAGTGGTTTAGCTATTAAAGTATGGGGACTGAAGTGAATATGAAAGAAGCTTCTTCTCATTTGTGTAATCAGTGGATGGGGATTGTTGTTTCTATTTTGTTTTGTATGCCTCAGCAACACGAAATCTACAACGACGACCATGAACTTTATTGTTCGTTGATAGCTAATGGAAAAGAATTGTCTGAAGCAATATTCATTCACGGAATTGGTAGTTATATATCATATGATCAAGATTTTGTTTGGCTAGGTTATAAGCTTCATCATTGCTTCAATGAGTACGACAAAAAATTATTGTGGGAATGTGATGCCAATGGATTCAGATAGATTGGCATTAGAATTTGGACCAAAGGTTCAACCTTGAAGGTGAAGAAATGTGGGTTTCGAATGGTATACAAGAAAGACATAGAAGATCTCAAACAAACTATGTTTCAGTGTTTCAACAACAACATCAATCCACATAAGGGTTTGAATGTTCTCTATTATAACGTCGATAATTTGAAAGTTATAGTGGAAGGTAACAAAGTCAAGCAAAGCCATGATGATTACGATGGGGCAGGACCTAGTGGAGAAGGAAGCTCTAATGACATACCACACCCAAAAATGATTAAAAGGCTCACAGACTTTATGGCACTTGGCAACTCTGGTTATGAAAAGTCAAGTGAGGAATGTGGTGAAGAGTTCAGTGAAGGTTCATTTCCTGTAAGTCACTGTCTTTCTTCTAATTTATGTTTTGTTGGTTGCTGCATTATGTTTTTCCTTTCATTCGTTTAATTTTAACTTCCAAATAGTATTTTGGTAGCTTGGTGTATGATGATTTTTTCAAAGCTCTAATGAAGAAGAGTGTTGACAGAAATCTATGGTAGAAGCAGTGGATATAAGTCGCCCAATTGTTGAGGAGTTCTCAAATGGCATCTGAAGCATGGATTTGGATCCAATATTGATGTAAGAGCAAGATGCATCCTTTCCATTATATTTAACCTCTCTTCATTTATTTATTTATTTTCTCAATTTAGGAATTAGGATGGTTTCTGGTTTTCAAGGTTTAGAAATGAACATGTAGTGACATCTTGACCTTCTTATTGTACATTTAATAGATTGCCCACCATTTGTTTGATTAGAATTGTCAATGAGACTCCAACCAATTTGACTAGAAAGAACAAAAACCAACAAGAAAAAGTTTTTTGTTGGTGTTTTAAAAGCAGCTGAAATCATAAAGCTATCTAGGTTCTAATTTAGTTGCATTATAATATAATATCCATTATTTTTCAAGTTTTGCATAGATAACCACTCATAAAGAATCAAATCTCTAATAATTTAATTTCCTAAATTTTGAGTTACAATTCATTAGAACAAATATTCAAAACTGAAATTGTAAACAAACTTTAGCTAAAATTGAAGTGGGCTTGCTGTGGGTGCAAAGGAGAGTATGCCTCGGCCAAGTGGACCGTGGCGGAGAAAAAATGTAGTCGCCACCTAGATTAGGTCTGGGAACCATATTGGGCCTTTTGGGTCAATCACTTACATGCATGGGTCTGCATACCAGATTATGAGGTCCAAAGTTTGGGTATAACTTTGGAAGGTGTTAGGCACCTAAGATCGTCTGAATTGTGGGCTGACCTCTATTGTGTGTTGCTAGGTCATATTTAATTAAAGAGTTTATTAAGAGAGCTCTAATCCTTGAGAAATTATTATTTACATCGGGAGGATTGCTAATGTGGTCCTCCCTGACCAATGAGATGATATCATCTATGCAAATGTATGTGTGAGCTTCCTAATCAGCGCAAGGAATAAAAAATAAAAATTACCAGGTAATGTCATATTTGTATAAATAATGGCATTTTATTGGTTGGGAAGTTAGGGAGGTCCACGTCAGCAATCCTCCTGGTAGACCTAATAATTTTTCCTAATCCTTAACCTAAACATACATCACGCACTTAAGGAAATAAGACACACAACATATTAAAGATCACATCACAATATAAAAGGAAACAAATAAAACACAATCAAACAAAATAAATTAAACGTGGAAAGTAGACAATTAAATAACACATACAAGGAAAAAAATATCAAAACATGACAAAAAGACACAAACAAACATGGAAAATAATTAAACACAATAATTAACCTAAAACAGAGTCAAACAGAATCAAATTACATGTGAAAAAAGATTAAAACAAATAAAAACAAGATTTTACCCTAATCTGGATTCAGGGTGCGTACGCATGGTTGAACTATGCGTGTACACATCCTTTAGCACAAATTCGAAAAATTATACTTTTACATATTTAATCATTCAAAGATATAAATATAGAAATCAAATAAGCATGCTAGAACCCTAAATACTAAACTAACATGAAGCAAATAAAACAAACATCAACATAAACAAATAATCAAGAAACAAATCAAATAATTATACTAAACTAACATAAAATAAATAAACATGTTAAACTAACCTAGGAATAAAATAATATAACAAGAACAACTAAAACATATTATAAACAACCTAAAATCAGATTAAAACATGGATAAAAAGACCAAAACATCAATCAAATATCGTAAGAACACTTAAGATAACATCAAACAAAGAATCATGTAAATCTTGTGTAGCAAAGTGAGAAATCATGGGAAAGAGACTCACCTTACTTTAGAATCACATATTTGAGGTTGTTTAACTGACCCCTCAGTGCCTACAACTAGGGCTGTAAATGAACCACGCCGATCATGAACAACTCGGGTTCGGCTTGATAAAAAGCTTGTTCATGTTTGTTTATTTATAAATAAGCCAAGCTTAAGCCTTAGTTTTAGGCCCGTTTAATAAACAAGCTGAGCCCAAGCAAAAAAATTTGTTCACGAACAAGCTCGTGAGTTATTAGCTAAATATACTCATTACACATATCTTAATAATGACATGGCCAACATGAGACCACTACCTATATTACCTTAATTTTTTCCTTCCCTTTAAATTGATAAAGAACCACTTTAGACTATAGTTACTGTTAAATATTAGCATTGATATACCATGTTGAATATGCTAGTATGAATGTGGAAGCGAAAGCATAAAGTATAAAATGCAATAACACACGAGAGTTACGTGGTTCAGCCTAACGGCCAACATCCACGAAGGAAACCCTAAAGAGCTACATCAATAATATATTATAGTGTAGTACAAATCCTATGTTACAATGAATCATAACATGTGTATATTAGTAGACTAAACCCTAGACTAATAGACTTCTATTACAAGTAGGAGACTTGGCTTGCACACAGACTTTGGATTGGGCCTATGTTAATGGACTAATATATCTCTAACAGTTACATTTAAAAATAAATAAATAATTAATTAGGCCACATATGATCCTTCTCTATCAATTATCTAAAGTAAAGTTATAAAACATGTTAGTATTTTCTCATTCATAATAGTTACAAACATGTATTTTTCTAGCCCTTCACCATCTAACGTGAATGTAAAAATTGTATTTTGAATGATTGCTGAAGCTATAAATAAAAAATGATGAATGAATGAATTTAATTGTGTGAATTATTCATTTGAATAATAGCTAATCATAAGTAAGACTAGATGCATGATAAAATGAATATACTGTTTTCTTTTTCTTTTTTCTTAATTTTAGAGATTTAAGCATTTAATAATGTAATTTTTTTAGATCTCAAGCTCAAAAACTTGACTTAAACTCGAGTTTGAGCTTGATATTAAGCTTGAGTTTAGCTTGACTAATTAATCAAGCCAAGCCAAGCTCAAGCTTTTTGGCTTTTCCATGAACTCAAGCTCAAACACTATTTTTAGGCTTGTCACAAGCTCAAGCCAAGCTCGAGCTTTTGATTTTTCTTAACAAGCCAAGCTTGAACATGCACTACTCGACAAAGCTCGACTCGTTTACAGTCGTACGCTACAACACAAAGATTAGACTGAGGGAACAAGAATAATTAAAGAACATAACAATAGTTAGTAATCACAACTCAAGAACAAAAGATTTTGAAAAGGTTTTAGAAAACAATTTGGAAAACAAACTTTCTACCTTAGAACTAACTAAAGAGGGGTTTTAATTTTGTAAAAAAATTCTAAGTTGCTGCCCTAGGGTTTTGAAAAGAGAAAACATGGTTTTAGAGAATATGGAGGCCAAAAAATCACTCTCTCTAGCTCAGGTTTTGATTGGAGATATAGGATGAGTATTTGAAGTTAAAATTAGGGTTTTGGGGGCTTTTTAATGATCTTTGGACGTTCTCAAGGGTTTATGGGCCAACACACATCAAAGCATAATGTTTTGAGCCCTTAAAATGAAGTTTTAAAATCCAGAAAATCGAACTACCCAGTTGGTCATAACTCACTCAATATATATCCCAATTAGGCAAAATTTGTGTTCAAATTGAAACCTAGGATGTCTACTTTCCAATGAAACAAACCTCACTCAAAAATTCATTGTGGATCCATAAGTTATGGTCAAAACAGTGAGCAAATGTCATTTTTCAGTATCGATTTCAAAGCAATTTGAGCATTTTTGTGTTGTGATTACTTCCAAACTATTGTGAACTCTTTAAATACCCTTGGTTGACATATGTCAAGCTCATCATTGAGGCCGGGGACCAAAATTTATTAACAGGTACAAAATGCGGTGTCTACACTTACTATTTGAAGTTTCAAGTTTCAACTCTTAATTGTCGACTATGCTTTAAAAAAAATAATAAATAAAAACTTTTATCACCATCTCACCAAAGAAATCAATTCAAATTTCTCCACTTCATGTGTGCAAAACACAATTTTAGACTAGCAAAGTTTGGAAAGAAACCTTCAAACTCTACCCATATCTTTTTATTGAAAGTGAATTTTGATAAATCTATCATTAGATTGCATTTTTTTATTATATCCTTCATGCTTATAAAATTTTAAGAAGATTTAAAATAAATAATTATGTCATCAATCAAATGTTTAATTTTCAAGTCTTTATAGTCTTAAATTTTGCATAAAAATAAGTTTATAGATCAAACAATAAATAACATCCAATTTGAATGAAATTTGACATGCATGTTAAGAACATAAAAAACATGTAATTCAATAGTAAGATTTTCAAAATATGTAGCTATATTAATTTTTAAGTAATAATTTGAAGGATCTCTCATTTTTTGACTGCAGCATTTTTTGTGTTTTTGTGAAGGATTGTTGAAGCTGCAAGCTTTGGGTTTTCTCTCTGTCTGTGTTCTTAGAAGTATGAAAGAGGTGGCAGAGCTGATGGACATTCAGCAGTTTGGAACCACTTGACAGATGTTTAGGTTCGGACTGGTGGACAGGCATCTTTGGCAGAGCCTCAATCTCTAGCAACCATTGCTCCTGCCTTCTTTATGAGCATTGGCTTGGATATCACACAATGGACTCTTAATCTTGAACTCTTTTTTCTCCCAATAAAAAATAAAATAAAAAACTTGAACTCTTTTATTCTAGTGCTGTTTTTGTTCCTTTATATTAATTTACTAAAAAATGTTTATTCATTTGAATCATTGTCGTCATTCTCTCAGAGCATTTATATTTTTCATTAATACAAGGAGTATATTTTAGGAATTTAGTGCTTTTGATGGACCAAGAATCCTACTTTGCCCCGCTGAACCCAATGATGAATTCCTAGAGCATTTTTTTCTTCATTTTTCTTCTAGTCTGTCATCTTAATTAGTTATGTTACAACTTAGTTCTCTTTGGTATTCAAATAATTGAATTGTCATGAGTAATAGACTCGTTTGAGAATCATCTCTCTTCCTAAAGCTACTTTTTTTTTTTTTTTAATACTCAGAAAAAAAAAAATAAGAGTTCAGGAAGTAGTACAAAATTGCTGATGAAAACCAGCAATGCTAATAGGCAGTTTTAAGGGTAATAGTTAATCCTTGCTGATTGAGGTGCTGCATATCCTCCAGAAGAGTTTGCTCCGGCCAATTAGCTTTCCTATTACCATGCCATATCTGATCTAGGCTTCGGTTTTGAGCTAGTCCTATAATATTGTCGAATCCTAGTTCCTTAGCTTTGAATAGCGCTTCCACCATAGCTTCCTGACTCGCCAACAGAGCTGTAGCAGCCACAGTGGTATGACATCCCATAAATATTAATGCACCTGCTCTATTCCTAGCTTCAAAGGCATATCCCCCCTTTTGGTTTTTCTATTTCGGATGCCATAAATTTTAATGAGCAGTAGCGATGTTGAGCTGGTACCCAAGGATGGAACTAGGATTCGAACCTGGGGGGCCAAAGCTTAAAACCAAAAAAAATTATGGAAATAAAAACTAACATCTATTTCATATTCAACAAAATACTGCATATAAAATAAGTATTTCTTAAACATTTCATATTATAAAAACATCAACAAAGTATAACATACAAAATAAGTGTTTCTATTGTACCTAGTCAAATAAAAAGACAAACAAACAAATATGCCCTCACAAGCCACAACAATATTAATGTTAAATTGTTAATCATGTGTTAGATTCACCAACTAAAAAAATGGACTTCTCAAAAAAAAAAAAAAATCTAAAAGAATGGAACACAATTACATAGCCACGCCCACAACATGACACCAATGTTTCTACCCTCTAAAATGTTTGCTAAAGCCATGATTTAAATAGTTATTTAATGCTATCTAATTATTGACTATTGGCCACACAAAGACTTAAATCACAACCACACAAAGAATTAAATTAAATCATAAGAGACAAACACAAGTTTATATATATAATATATTGGCCACACGGCCCACACCACACGAAGTGACAAAGAGTCAAAGACAAAGTTTAATGACTTAGTACCAAAGACTTTGCTCTCAAGCTCAGACACAATACTCACATAAAGTAATAAAGTTATGCCTTTATTACTAGCCAGCTCAGACAAAGTTTTGCAGTACTCACAAGTAGGGGTGTCAATTCGGGTTAGCGTGTCGGGTTCGTGTTGTGTCGAGGTAGGGGTATTCGACTAAATGGCTCAATCCTAACCCGACCCATTTAATAATCGTGTCATGATCCTTCAATCCTAACCCGACCTGCTAATAAGGCGGGTTGACCTGACTCAACCCATTTGACACGTTTAATAAACAAGTCGTGTTGGGTTGACACGAATGTAACACAACCCATTTCAACCTGCATAATATTAAATATAGCATCCATCTAGAAATAATTTTTTTTATATCCCAAAAAGCAGTGCATACACTTCAAGTCTTCAACCTACATTCAAAATAATATAGTTCAATGAAAATATAACATTTATCTAGAAATAAGTTTTTTACACTCCAAAAGAAGTGCATACACTTCAACCCAAATTCAAAATAACAAAGTTTAACAAAAATAAAATAACATAGTTCAACAAAAATATAATATCTTTGGAACTCGCCAAATGCTAAGTATCAATATTGAAAGAATTTGAGCAAACAGTAGACTAATCCTGACTATGACCATGATTATCATCCATAGATTCTTTTTTGATGTCCAAATTCATAACATCTTCCACAAGCTCATCCAATTTCATTTGTGCAAGTTCTATGCCCAAAAAAAAAAAAAAAAGTTTTAGTAGTTCTAGGGTCTGTAAAGTTTCAATTTCCAATTATATCCCTTGTAAATTTTTGTAATTACTCACTTTTTTTTTTAATTTAAAATATATGTTGGATATAAAAGGTATTTGACAAATCTAAAATAAAATAAATATTTATTTGTTATACAAGTTAAACGGGTTGTGTTAAGTGGGTTACTTCAAGTTGACACAAATAAATTGGCGTGTCAAACGTGTCTATTGCGGGTTACGCGGGTTGACCCGCTTATGACACGTTTCTTATCGTGTCGCTTTCGAGTCGACCCGTTTATGACCCAAACCCATTAAGGCCCAACCCTAACCCGAAAAAACCGGTGTCGGGTTTGTGTCGTGTTCGCAGGTTGGGTCGAACATTGACACCCCTACTCACAAGCTCAGACAAAATTATGCCTTTATAGATAAAGTAATAAAAGTACAAAACCAAAACAAAAAAAAAAAAAGTCACAAACAGTCAAACACAACACAAACTACAGTCACAACTCACACTAGTCCCTAAAAAACGCAGAGGGCAGAGGCAGAGCAATAGAGCAGAGAAAAAAAAAACACAAATATGAACTTGAGAGAGGAGAGAAATTTTTTAGATTCACCATACCTTAGCCGATTCAACTCGTGTGTGAGTGTGAACACCAGCAGATGCAGACCAAGGATCTGAGGAATAACAGCAGCAGCAAGCCAGCAACTGTAGATCGAATCTGATATGAGGAACAACACAACAGCAACAGCAGATGGCAGTGATGGAGGCGTTGAGGTTGAGTGGAGGAAGAATAAGGTAGAAATTTGGGACTTGTAATTTAGGTTTTCTGGAATTTTTTGTTTTGTGAGTGATTTTTATTTAGTCCATATTTATTTTTTTATTTTGTAGTTGGGGCATGAATTTTATTTTTATTTTTATTTTTTATATGAAAGAAGGGTTTAGTACACCATATGCAATGAATAATTTCACGTGCCCTAAAGTTTTAAATCATTTATAGAAAAAATAAATCTAGGGACACAACTTTGTTCCACAACTTGCTAAAATGGGCAAGTATAAGTGGTGAATAATAAAAGTGGTGTTAGTGGTGAATCTATGTAAAAGTGATTGTTCACCATTCACAATTTACTATTTCAAGAAGTTGTGTAATAAGTTGTCCATGGCAAAGTTGAAACGGAAATGGCAAATGACTCTAGCTAGCAAAGAAAATCCAATATCCTTTCAATGCATAATTTCCCACATTTAGTGATACAAATAGACAAAGTTTGGCTCCAAACATATTTGTAGTCTTAGGATTCAACCCCCCTCAATAAGAAGATGGCATGTGTCATTGTCGTGTGTAATGCACATAACTCACTTAATCACACTTAACCCAACTAAGTAAATGAGTTGTGTGCAATACAGGGACATATGTCATCTTCCTATTAGGGTTTGAAGCCTAAGACCTAAACATGTTCCAAAGTTTTTCTAATACAATATGATAAATTTATCTTAAGAAATCTTTTAAGCTCAAAAGTTTGAAGAGATAACGTGTACAAGAGTGTTGGGGGTTATAAATTGACCATAGTTAAATTAACTAATTACCAAGTCAGTTAACTAGTCAAATTACATGCAAGGTCCAGTTAATGACACAATCACATCACCAACCTAGAGCTAAGTGCAGCAGAAAGTTAATTTGACACAAGAAATATGGTTAAAATGGGGAAAACCTTCACAAGAAAAACCCCGACAAGTAATTATTTAAGTCACCACTCCTGAAGAATCCTCTAAAAAAGATTGAGGTTACAAGTAAAATGAATTTTACCTATCCTGAAGCACCTACCTTAGTAGAACCTACTGATCTATCCAAGCTCAACTCAAACCCAATTGGACTACTCATCTTAGCAAATTTCTTCCATACACGAATCTCCAATTTGTGACTAACTCCTATAATAACCTTGATTATTGCAGTTAGTTGGTGCAAAATATTTCACAACAACAAGCTCCAATATGAACATGTAGCAACTCGATACAAAACCCTAAGAGTCTGTTTGGTTAGAAGGGGTGGAAAAGTGGGAGGATAGAAAATGGTGGAATGATAAAAAAATATTTTAATTTCCCTCCTTTTTGTTTGGTTAGAAGTGAAAAAGTGGAAGGATGGAAAAAGTGAGTTTGTATAAATTTACTCATGTACCCTTGTTAAAAATGATGCTCAATTAAAATAAAAATAAAAATAAAAGTGACAAAAAACCAAATACAAAAGAAAGCAAAAGAATATGAGCAACGTACACTTAAATCAACCAAAAAAAAAAGAGGAAAGAAGAGGCATCGAGGGAAGGAAAAAAAAAGAAGAAAAAGAAGAGGAGGCAACGTCCAGGAGGAAGGAAAAAAAAAAAGGCAACATCCAAGAGGAAGAAAAAAAAAAGTGAAGAAGAGCAATGTACAGACAAAGCCCATGTGCAAGTGCACAAGAGCATTTTTGTCCATTAAACAGCCTCATTTTCTCCCCTCAATTTTCTCTTCATTTTGGAGAGAACTTTTTGGTGAGCTTGGGGAGAAAACATCTAGACCTTACTATTTATTTTCCTTCCTCTTCACCCAGCCAAACACACTCCAAAAAAGTTTTCCTTCCCATTTTCTCTCCAAAGTTTTTCATTCACCCTATTTCACCTCCAAACAAAGTATACAAAGTTGCGACAACTTCTTAGTATGCGTGTCTCCTCTCTATGTATGATGACAGCTGAAAAGTACTGTTTTTATACCTTTGGGAACCTTGGTGCACGAATCCTAAGACGAGCCAAGTCATAATGGGTTGGAATAGACATTGTTCTGAAATATCGTAACTCATTTGGAAAAGAGGTGCCAAGCCAGGAATTGAGCTTCATTAAGTCCAGATAGATTGACATGTATCAAGAGTTATCGAGGAACCTACTTCAGTAACTTTCTTGAGCAGTTTTCTTGTGTCTTCAACACAAATCTTCAATATAATACTAGTCACTAAAAACTTAAGACTCAAAATACATATAAAGTTCATTTAGGAACAAATTTGCCAAAATGTAAAAATATGACCCTAATAAGTAGTTTTCTTCAAAGATATTTATAGGACAAATACCGTGCTGCTTCGGTGTATGCTAGTATTTGTGCGTGTGGAGAAATAGTCTAGCAATATACCCAGCCAACATTTTATTTTTCTTGGAAAAGTAAATTTCAAAAGAATTACTTGGAAAATGACTCAAAGTACAAACAAGATCTCAAGAAAAGAGGTTTTTCTGTTATCATGCTACTTGCTAGCTATAGAAACAAACATGCGTAGGGTTTTAAATTCCAAAGTAAGAACAAAATGAAGATAAAAATGGATAACAGAAAATTTACAGTAGGGATTCCAAAGGTATTATGATCATGTAAGCAGCTGATGACAGCTTCAACTCCATAAAAAACCAAAAAAGAAGAAGAAGTTATGCAAAGAAGCATACAAGAGTGATTTTGGTTCGGCTCATCTCAGAGCCTTGGGTGTGAAGGTAGAAGACGAGCCGTACCAATATCACACCTTGTCTACTTCCTTAAGACTGAGTTTTTAGAACTTTCTCCTCCATACTAGGAAAGTTAGAGCCCCAATTCCTATATATAGGGCTGAAAATTAAGGGTTTGTGTTGGTGGGTCCTAATGGTTTATGATATGCATGCATATATGGATTGTAGAGCATCTAACATGATCTAGATTTAGGAATCCCACTAGCGATCACGATCGCGATCCTGTTTTATTTTTAAAATCTTTATAATGGAGGATTAATTCGATCTTTAGTTAGGGCATGAAATCTAGGATGAAGATATAGCAAGCCACATCACCAATTTCACAAAAATGCATGCGATAAATGGCTATTGAATCTTCATCTTAACAAGCCAACGTCAAGATGCTTTTACTATGGTTGATAAATCATTGGGCAGAAATTCTCGAACTAATTAGTTTATGGCTTCATGATCTGTACGTAAAAATGTTACAACTTACAATTTATGAAAAGGGGTCGAGAATTGGGTTATTCCAATCTTTTTCTAGTAATTATTGACCTAATTTCTAGTAGAAGGGTGTGGATTTCAATCCATAACGAATGTAGATTTATGGGGTTTAGGTTCAATTATTTTGTCAAAAGGAAATATATTTTCTTTTGAAACTAATTCATTTATTATTTATATCTTTGAAATTGTCAGTAGCCTTACAATATCTTAACCTTTATAAACATAATAGGAGTTTAAATGCTATTTTTAAAAAAATACTAATTAATAATTTTTTAATTGCTTGTGAGATCTTGAAAAAAAAAATGCATATATTTTGGAATCTAACTGGTCGACCAAATCTAAATGAGATTGCAAGGTGAACGAGAGAGTTCGATGAATGGGACATATTCTTATTACTTAAAAACTTAATGGCCGTAGATGTGCTTAGATACACAAAGCCAACCACTTGACATTATTTAAATTAGTGTGTAACCTCATGCATATGCACGGACACATTTAAAAACAATACAATTACATATATATAATTTAGAATCTAATTAGATCTAGGCTCTTCTATTTTTGCATTCAATAATTTACTCGCCACAAAAATTAAAAAATTAGATGGAACACACGCGCAAAATTGAACTCCAATTAAAATTCAATTTAGAATCTAATTGAATTTAAACTCTTTAATTTTTGCACCTAATAATTCACTTGACACACAAATTTAAAAATTAGATGAGACATGTGACACAAAATTTAGTTTTGGCTATTAATATATATATATATATATATATATATATATAAAAGACTTATAAACTTGAATTTTTTTTTAGTTATACCAAAAAAAAAGGCTCATAAATATAAATTCATTCAAAAATTATATTTTTTATGGTTTATTTATATTGGACTCCTCGTTTTTTATACTAAATTAATTCATTTGACACAAAAATTAAAAAACTTAGATTAGATGGGACACATAGTACAAAATTAAACTCTAATTGAAATCCAATTTTTACATTGACTTAACTCACTTGGCACAAAATTTTAAAAACTTAGATTAGATGGGACACATGGTGTAAAATTATACTCTAATTTAATTCCAATTTGAAATCTAATTAGATTTTCTCTCAGTTTTACCTATTATTATATGTCAAATTACAATTGGGACTCCTCATAATCACTTATAAACTCAAGATCTATCTAGTAAATACCTCAATATGAGACTCAGCACATATTTGTATAAAACACATTCAAACAATCCACTCTTATAAATCCGCACATATTTTGATACCCCAAATTGTTGTAGATTTGATTGGATTGAATTGTTTGAATATATGTTGTGCAAGCATGTGCTGAGTTCCACATTGGAGAAAAAATAAGTTGATCGATCAAAGGTTTATAAATAACCACAAAGAGTCTCAATTTTGACTAAACTAGTCATTTTGGGGTATAAGGCAAATTTAGTTAAACCTTTTCCTTAAGTCATTACAAATACTATTAAAGCAAACCTGATAATGTCATTACAAATGGTATTAGAACAAATTTGGTTAGACCTTTTCCTTAAGTCATTACAAATGGTATTAGAACAAACCTAATAATGTCATGTGGCTTAGGAGCACAACGTGGGTGGTCTCAATGAGTGGATTTGATTGGATTTTTTTGAGTGTTTATTGTGCATGCGTGTACTATGTCTCACATCAGTTTTTTTTTTTTTTAAATGTATACTTTAAATTTTTTTAGTTTGATTTATTTTAAATTTTGAAACTTAATTTAAATTTATTAGTTTAATTTATTTTGGAATTTTGAGACTTAGTTTTGAATGAAATTAGAATATTATGCCCAATTGTGTCATTATAACAATTTATTGAATAATAAGTTTAAATAGTTGAATAAAACTCAATTTTTTAGACCTAATTGAATGACTCTAACCCGACAACCCAATCCAAATTGGAGATTTCTCAACCCAAAGTAAGGTTGGGTTGATAAATACCGCAAATCCAACCTAATCCAACACAAAATATAAACATATTAAGTTAGTCCTTTTGTAAACTTGTCGTTAATAGAACACCACGTGACTTTGTAAAATTTGGCCTCGTAAGTAAGAATATAATAATAAGGATATAGAAGGACTCACTTGGTACATTTATACTTTTTTTAAGACTAAAATCTAAAATAGAACCTGAGCCAAATTTTATGAACTAAATAAATCCTTATTCAAATTTTTATGGATATATAAGACATATTTTTACCTTTTTAAATATAATGTTAATAAGAAGGATAAATTACATTTGATCTTTTTTTTCTTTTTTAATTGTGTAGAGTCGTAGACCTCAAAATAGTATATGAAAAAATATATATATATTGACCTAAACCAAATGGATAACCAAAGTAGAGTAAATTCTAGAAACTCATCAGAGTTTATTTATCAAAGTGAAGTAAAAACAAAGTAGGATTATCGCGACGCTAAAATAGACAAAGTCGCCTTTATAAACATATTTCACACAATACGAATTTCAGATGCACTTCCGAAGGGAAGGGCTATTGCGTTACTGAATGCCGTTAATTATAACAGATGGCCACTAGAACTGATTAAAATTATTCTAAAACCTATTATGGCGACATTGACAAGGACTTTTGCCTTTATATTATTATTATTATTTTAGGATCTTTTGCCATTAAGCTAAAATACTTGACACAACATGATTTGCACAACATGTTTTAGGTATTGCTAATGTAATGAGTAGTTATTAGTAAGTGATTTTAGGATCTTTTGTCGTTAAGCTAAAATACTTGACAAAACATGATTTTCACAATATTTTTTACAAATTACTGATGTGGTGAGTAGTCATTAGTAAGTGAAAATGTGATATTAATAATGAGCTTAGATGAGAAACAATAAAAATTGACCACATCAACAATTTGTAAAAATGTTGTAAAATAGTTTGTGGCCATAACATTATTCTTTTCTCACAAGGCTTACTTGTTAGCTTTAGAGCTTAAAACTTTTGTCAACTTAACAATCTAACCCATAGTTCACTAGTTGTTACCCTAGTTAGTAGTTGTTACATAACCTATTGAATAAAAAATGAGAATAGGAAACGGAAACGGAAGCGTAAAATGTGATTTTCTATTATTTGGTTGAAGTGAAAAGAGAAAGGAAGGAAAACAAGGTGGATATAATTTTCCACTTGACCCCATAATTTTTTTTTTTTTTTTTTTTTCCCCTTCCAAATTGGGAAGAAAATGGGAAGGTAATGACGTTAAGAAAATTACAAAATTACCCCTCTACTTTTTTCTAATCTTTCACTGTTAATAATAAGGGCTTACTAGTAATTTCCTCTCTACTAAACACACATGGTAAAACATACAAACATTTTCTATCCTTGCACTTTTCTAATCTCCCAATATTTTCCATTGCCCTACCAAAGAGAGTAAGAAAGGAGAAAGATAAAATTATAATTTTCTCAATATAATTATAAATAAATAAAACCCATATTCATTGCCTTAATGGTTGTTCATTTTCATTGGTTTATTTGACTTAAAAGATAAGTAGGTAAAAATATAATTTTACTTAAACAAAAAATAAGAAGTCAAGTTTTAAAAAGTCAATACATATACCAAATAAGTTGAACAGACTGACAAAAGGAATCAGCTCCAACTGAGCAGAGAAGTAACAGACCTTTCATACTACTAAGTATTTAAGTGTCCATATTGGTATTTGAGAATTCAAAAACAGTGAAATGTCCACATTTCAAAAACCATTACAGAATATTGAATTGTCGGCTTTGAAGAACTAACCCACCGACTCTCATTCCAGTTATCTTGATATGTTGCGAGGAAAGTAAACATTTCTCCATCCTATCTTTTCATATCTTCCTTCAGTGCCTCAACTATAGCTGCAAATGTATCTCCCTCCCACATATTTAAGTGGCCCTGCCTTTGTCTTAATCAAAATCCTTTACCACACAAGTTATCTCTTAAATTTACTTGGACCTTGACTTTTCTTGCTGCATGAATATGTGTAATAAGGAGTCAAGGATCAAGGGATTCAATGCTTAGATTAGAAAGTCATCAATACTTTTCCAAAACAAAGGCATAACACACAGAAATATAAGATTCTTATTTCTCTTTTTAACTAATAAGAATCTTATTTCATCAAAACTGAATGATGCACAGCCAATGCAGTTACTGTCACTAATAACCAAACACCTACTTTAAGCTGGAAAGAATATATACAAAGATTCTTCCTTTATCCACGAAATGTGCATGAACTTTCTCTCTTTGTGTGGACTGCGCTAAAACCATTATTCTCAATGACACTTAACAAAAGTAATATATCCACCATTCGGATTGGCAATGCAAGTGTATGGATTTTGATTTGGATTCTATATAAAATATTCTTTCCTCCTGGTCAATATTTTATTGAAGAGGAAAATGAAGTGACACGTGGAGTGTCCTAACTTTAACCCAAAATTCTCACTTACAAAAATGTAATCAACCTCTACTAGCAACACAATCCAAATTTCAAATATCTCTTATGCGTTTAGATGTACCATAGTCATCTGTAATGACAGTGATAGCATCCAGAGACGTTAAGACCAATTCATAGGAGAGTAAGAAATGTAACAAAACAAAGGAGTCTTACCTTGACTGAACCTCACCGCTAGTCCCCACAGCAGCTCCTCTCCCCCCCCTTCCAAAGGCAACCTCATCCATGCTTTGCCCACGTCGTGTATACCTACCGCCAGATGCCACAAATCCAGGGCAAGGCCTGTAAGCCTTTATTGGCCACCAGCCAAAGCCTGGAATTGTTGCTATCCCACCTTGAATCCTACCCTCACCATTGCATCCATTCTCTATTTCTTCCCTCCCACAGGCCTTACAACCCCTGCAGGAAAGTAAGTTTGTTTACAGCACTAGAATGGAACATTGTTCCTATTTATATCACCAATCACAAGAAATCAAAGTTAGAAGTTAAATTTGGACAAAAAGAAACCTCAATAGTGTCCCAATGCTACAATGGTCAAGCCAAAAGGCTTTTCTGCGTATCAAAATTTAAATTTATCAAGTAACAATTCATTGATTCATTAACTAGCACAAGAAAAGAAATTATGTTACCCAAATTACTCTTTAAATGAAGATTGACCTGCATCAGACCAGTTTCTTCCAAAGATCAAGTAACCATTTAAAAGGATTTTTTATGCACAAGAAACCATATAGACCAACTAGAGTTTCCTCTGTAAGAAAAGCTATCAAAAGCATCAATCAGTAACCTGTTTTGATCATATTATTGCACAAACATGCCTAGTCCAAAACCATCAACTATTATTAGCAAGTATATCTAAACCCAATTGCTATCAAAATTTCACACAACTCTAACACTCAGAACCTTCATCCCTTGATACATAAGTTGCTAAACAACAACAATGACAGTCAGGCCTTATTCCCAAAATCTTGGGGTCGCCCACTTGTATTCTTCATAAGTCACTAACGATCTATGAATAAGAGTCTATGAAATGTGACATTGACAAGCTTCCACATTTGACAATTAGAATAAAATATAAACGTGCTTTTAGTCACAGCCCCCTTTAACTCGTATTACTTCCTCATACCTAGTGCAACAATTTGCTTCATCCCTATTTAATCAACTCCATTTATTTTACCCATTGATTAGACCGCTGAATTGAACAATCATACTAATAATTAAAACTGAATTTCCAATTTGCATTTGATAATAAGGGAAGTGTTTGTAAATTTGTCGAGTATAATTCATATCAAAATACGAGTTTAACTTGGTGTAACTTACTCTAATCAAATATATGGATAAAATGTGTTTTAAAACCAACCCAGCAAAGACCCAAATATCACTCAAAATGAGCCTCATGCAACAATTTGGCTTGCAAAAGTATAATTCACCTCAACATATGAGTTTTTCTCAATCAAAAAAAAAAAAAAAAACACCCTCAACATTTGAGCTTAACTTTTTGTAAATGTTGTAACCTATTCTAATCTAATGTGTGTACAAAATTGTTCTTAACCCAACTCAACCCAACAAATACACTAAAACGAGCCTCTTGCAACAATATGCCTTAGATGAGATGAGTATAATTCTTAGGACAAAACCATAACACTAAATAAAAACCCAAAACTTGGGCCTTTTTTTAACTTTCCTATGGCTTTCTTAGAGACTCAAAGAAACAAGCTTTAGGAAGATAATTGGTAATGATTTTCCAAGTTAAAGAATTTATCAATATCCAAACTGGGTTGGCTAGAATTCAAAATAAGAAAGTTGTAGTACCTCAGAGGGAGCTTGTCAGTGTCATTGGTGGCAGATTCTGACTGTACAGGAAGTGAATCAGGTGGTGGAGGAGGAGGAAGGCCTTCTTCTACAACAGAAGTTGAAGAAGAGCAATGAGGGATGGTGAGTTTAGATGGGTATCTAATGGAAGCAGTTGCTGAGCCATGCAACCATGTGTTGCTGCTAATGTTTGGACGTTGAGAGAGTAAGCTCTGATGAGGTGCTGGAACTGAGACTAGAGCAATTCCCATTCTCTCTCTGTGTCTGTCTGAGTGAACAGGGAGAGGATTGGATAACAACTAAGACGAGTAAGCTTTGTTTGTTTTGTTTCAAACGTAAGGCCCAGAGAGTGAGGAGTCAGTAAGGAAACTAAGATCACATATTTATCAATTACCCATTATTGTAATGTATTTCTAAAACAATTTTGTTAATGGATGCTGAATGGATTGTTATTGAACTATTTTTGAAAAAAATTTATGGAAAAAGAAAAAAAAATTTACAGTTTTTTTATTATAAAAATAATATTAAAATTTTATTAAAAGAGTTCATTAACAAATACCAAATACCGTAAACTAAAGGTAAGTTAATCAGACTCTATATCTAATACCTACAAACAAAATTTTCTTGGCATCTTCACCCTCACATCAATTATTGTAAATATCATGATTGATGTATGATAAAAATAGTGTTTATAATTATTTATATTAAAAAAAAATTGTTGGTGTTTGTAGTGAATTCTTATGAAAGTAATATAAATATTGTTTAATTCTATTTCCATAGCCATTTTGGTTTGTCCATTAAAATAGAATATTTTGATATTGGTTTATTTCAAATTATCATTTTGGCCCTTTTGGGGTTACTCTATATCTACAAAATAATTATACCTAATTCTTCAACAGATAGTGTTCTACCATATCATGTATTTATTCACAATCATAATATAATACACATTCTTAAGAACATCATTATAAAAATAAATTAAGGAAATCCGTTATTAATGAAAAATAAAAGAAAAAGGAAACAAGTCATACTTGAGTTAAGTAATGAAAAAAAAAATAGTTAAAAAAAATGAGATAAAGCTTTGTTCAAATTCCAACTGAAATTATGGTACTGATAAGAATTTAGCATAATGGGACCAAATTAAATGGTATAAGGAGTGATGCATTCTGGTTAACTAATTAAAATGAAAATTTTCAGTCGGAATAAAATGAATTTGATAGCAATGAGTTATATTGCTCCCATTATATTCTGCCACCATAATAAATTGCAAGAAAGATTGTGAAAATAATTATTCTCCTAGCATTACTCCCTCTAAGAATATCTCCACATTCATTCTTCTCAACAAAAAATATATATATATATATATATATATATATATCCACATTCATGATAGGTAAAATTGAGAACCTACATAGAATTGGTGGACGGGTCTCTTAGATTAAAGTCTATGAAGGAATTGAGAATTGTAAGATTTTGCTTTTCATTAAAAAAAATAAAGTGATGAATCTTCTTTAATAGAAAATAAGAATGATAATCTACAATAAATCAAATATATTTTATATAGAGATAAAAGTATATGTCATAAAATAACATCTTTGAAAACATGAATTTAATAAATAAATAAAAATTGAATTTAATTAATCATTAAATTGTGTGTGTGTGTGTGTGTATATATATATATATAATTTCTCTTATGTGCTTTTAGTACGCCAAATGGAGATATAATAGAGTTTCTCATCTCATATATAAGATGCAATTAGAGTTAGAGATTTATATGGAGAACTCAAGGATTAGTTACAAAATGTCTTATAAATTTTTTTTTTTTTTTTGGGTCAAATAATGGGGCAATCTATATGTATCAAAATCTAGGATCGAGAAAGAGGGGTATAAAAAGGATATTTGAAAGTATGAGGGCCATATTTTAGGTATTCAATAAAAATTGGGGCTGTGAAACCGACAAGTTTTTGAATAAAAATGAATAACAAAGTGCAAAAGAGAGGTTCCACCGAGATTTGAACTCGGGTTACTGGATTCAGAGTCCAATGTCCTGACCACTAGACCATGGAACCTTGTTGCTCTCTTTCGTAATTTAAAATTATATACCTTGTTCCATGGAGCCCATTCATCAAAAACTATTGAGTCGTCTACTCTATCGTTGATGGGCAGCATTGAAATTTGAAACTTTGTTGTCTTCTTTCTCACTCTAGAAAGGATAAAATCCAACAAGTTTGCAATCAAGAAACTAGAAAGAATGAGGATTGATTGATCAACCAGATCACTTGTCATCCAAGTCTGTATTAGTAAACTAAAGACTACGTGAAGATATTGCATCAAAGCCATTCAAGCATCTCTAGTCTATACTTCTTACAAAACCAATCGCTATTATGTACAAATCATGTAGTCTACGAAAGTAGAGTCGCACAATTCCATTTTGCTATTTCCACCACATATGGTTCATTTCCAGTTCTACTTCTACATATTATCCCTGAATCCACTTTCTTTCCTCCTAATTTAGTTTGAAAATTTGTTATTTGGAACTTCCAGTAATTTAATCCATGTGAAACTCTAACACTCAATCCCATCCCACTCGAATTTTTTAATGTAAATAGCTCTAGCAAATGGTAAAACCAAAAATAACTAAAGATTAAGAGGGAAAAAGAAGAAGAAAAAAAGGACCTCTTTTTACCACGAAACAACCAAAACTGAGGTTGACAAAACTAATAAGGATAATCCAAAGAAATCATAATGAAATTTCATGCAAGTTGCTCCAGCTAGCAAATACCACCACTATTTTTTTTTTTTTTTTTTTGGTGACTAGTATTTAATATCTCATTGGTATCATCTCTTTTGTTATGCATGCACAAGCTGTTGCTCCACGTCTCCATCAATGGTCATCACAGAGCTGTGATGATGCACCATATACCACCGTCCGTTATGGAACTCAAAGGTATTAGTTACATTGAATGGCCCGGAATCCATGTCAACGAAGGTTTTCATGGAAACCCAAGCCATTTCTGACATAACCCGAGCCCGTACATCTCGAACTTGAAAGTTGACACCTTGCTCCCAAGTAAATGCAAGCTGCCAACTCTGTATTACAGCATTATACCTGAAGGAGAAAACAAAAATGACTCAGCTCCTGTTTAATTCCAATCAAATGTAGAAAAGCAAACTCAACAGTAGAGATCAGATAAGTTGAAATCCCAGCAAGCCCTACAGCTTTTGCAAGTATGAAAACTTAAGAGCATATAACTATGCATTTCTTTGTTGAAAGCCAGTCCTTGGGTCAGGTAGATAACATGCTATGATGTTCTTAATTGTGCAGGAAATAATTATAAAATATCCAATGCTAGAACTCCACCTTACCCTTCTCTCAGTTATTAGAAGTTTAGAACAGAAAGGACTGTCTCAAGATCCCATCTAATTAGCATTCTATATCCAGTGCTCAAATATTTCTGATGTTTCCACCATTAAAAGAAAGCATTCTGCTTTTAAAGAACTCTCTTATATGCTTGACTTCAATAAATAGGTCAAAAATCTCTAACTATAAAATTATTAAAACCTTAAAAAATTTAAATGTCCATCAGATTCAGATATCTTAGGGAAGCAGGGCCAGAAAACATGGAATTTCAAACCAAGCAAACATATAGCAGCTTAATGAAAACTGCCATAATGCTACAAATTGACCTTTTCCCTTTCACAACTATGGATCAGCCTGTTGCTTCACCAACAAACTAAATGCTGATGCTAGAAGTCTATGCGATGCAACTCTGAAGATGAACAAATTATAGCAAGTGGCAGAAATAATCCCAATCAGAATCACATAAGCAAACATACACACACACACACATATATATATATAAAACCATATACGTGTATGAATTTGCATGTATATGCACATGGAATGCATCTAAGCATACATTCTACATAACAAACACATGAAAGTAGTTCAGTATGATATATATACATAGTTCTGTACATGGGCAACCTTTCCTCAAGTGTAATCTTTGACACACATGTGAAGGGTATTTTTATGGCTCATCCACTTCTACTAGGCCAAATCCTACATGAACACCATGTCAGATCTCAGCTAGTGAAAGCATCAGTCAATTAGAACCAGGCATTTCTGGACTCAACCAAGTAGAATCATGCTAACTTACTCGCTACATAACTATAGCATGGTTGCAGCAACCCAGGTACAAGAGGTACACAGTGCATACTTCCCAACAATAACCACCCCCCCCCCCCCCCCCGGGGAGCCCCCTTCTCTCCCTTTTCATGTCAGCAACGTAATACATACACACATACATATTGGTAAGAGAGAGTGAGTTATGCAAAATTACAGTAAAAAAAATTATCATGATTGAAACAATGTCACAATTTTACTGCAAGCAACTTATAGGCTAGGCTACTTGGAAAAACAGGACACACACAAAATAGCAGTATAAAAAATATAAATATATGTACGCACACAAACACAATATAACCTTAACAGAGAAACATATTTGAAATTTTATTTTTCTGCAATCAAAGTATAAAGCAACATAAGCTTAGATAAACCATATTTTTGTAAGAAAATCTAAAAAACATCATACCCTGAAAAGAGTTCTCCTGATGCATGAACACACTTCACAAAATCTGCATTTAGCCAAAAACGACTCATTGCTGGAAGAGACCTTTCTCTAATGATGTTGAAGAATTCAGTATTAATATTCACAATGGCTCTTGTAGCCGCATAGTAAGCCTTCCACCCATTGGCTGGTGTCACACTATCCTGTTCCCATGTGAAGTCCTAAAAGAGAATTTGAGAAACAAGAAGTTCATTGATACATCCAAAACACAGATAGTGATCAGTAGATAAAACAGCAGGTCTGCTGGTGACACATACATGACATCCAAATAAAATAAAATAAATAAACCTAGCAAACATGAGGAACATGCCCCCCTGAAAAGATGTATCTAACACAGCCAACCACTGTTGTCAGCTACAAAGACAATGCTCTGAATTCCTAAAATTCCAAAAATAGTAATCAGAATACACAGTCTTGCATACAAGCATAATACAGAAACGTAGAGACAAAAATACACTAAAACAGGCATCAATATCAAATCCAGATGGCACGATCCAGACACATTCCCCTCCACATGCAGATTTCAAAACCCCAAAATTTCAAATGCCATTTCCTTTATATTCTTCTAAGGACACCAAGACAATTTGAGCTAAAACTGACAGATAAGACCTGTAGGCGAGACAAAAAAGAAAACACCAAAAAGGAAATCCACTATAATTAAACAGCTTTCTTGACAATAATAGGATATACTTTTTAACAATTTGTCCTTCCAAAGTTCTTATTTATAGGTTGGAATAACACCCCCACCCTCCCCCCACCCCACCCCCCAAAAGCTTTCAACCCTACGTTTCCCCAAGTCAACAAACCCACAATGTGGCTGCAAAACCAAGAAAAAACTGGAAGGAAAGAAACTTTGGTTTCTTATAAATTTTACAACTTAGTGGAAACTCCAATTAAACAAAAAAAAGTACTAACACCAATTTTATCTCTTTTTGATCTCGCCAGTAGCAGGTGATCCCAAAATAGCCTAATCTAATCATATAACACTTCAAACAACACCACATACCCAATCCTAACCCCAATTTTATCTCTATGTGATCTGACCAGTAGCAGATGATCTCAAAATAGCCTAAACTCATCATACAATACCTCAAACGACACCACAAACCCAATCCTAACCCCAATTTTATCTCTATTTGATCTCGCCAGTAGCAGATGATCTCAAAATAGCCTAAACTCCTCATACGACACCACAAACATAATCCACATTCCAACTCTACAAAACACAACAATATATGCTAGTGGGTTCCAATAATTTTTTTTTTTTTTTTTACTTCTAACTTATAAGTTTCACATGCATTGAATAGGTTTTGAAGCCCAATCTCACCAAAGATATTAGTTGTTGGGTTAAAATCTTCTAGAGCTCTTATAGTAACTCCATCATGAATGTCCTAAAATCCTATCCATCCATTTTAAAATAAGTGGATTGAATTTTACCACGTCATCAAAATTTAAATAAAGGTTAACAATCACAAATTTGGTATCTATTTAAATTTTTGATAAGTTGAAAAATCCAATCCATTCATTTCAAATTGAATGCATAGGATTTTAGGAACTCTAAGATAGAGTTACCCTCAGAACTCTTGAGGATCTTAATCCAATGTTCTCAACTCAATTGTGCAAAAAAAAAAAAAAAAATACTCCTCAACACACCCAACTATCCTTAATCAACAGTGCAATACTCGTTACAGTTGCAATTACTGCCAATTCCACGCATTCTCATCATTCAACAAGATTAGTAATTTCTAATTCCCATTTCCCAAACAACGCAACACTCCACATAATGACAATTACTTCTTACCATGCAATATCACCATTCAAGTTTAAACACATTAGTAGCAATAGCCATATGAGTAAATTCCCTACAAATATGTTCTGTACAATCACATTTACAGTTACTGCTTTCCACAATGCTTTATCAATGTTTCAACAAAGTTACTAATTGCTAAATTCCCAACAATGTAATGCTCCATACCATGTAAAAATTTACCGAATTTCCTAAAATGAGTAAAATCCCAACAATACTTTGCTCCTTAAAATCACAATCACCACTTTTTCCATGCATTACCGTCGTTTTAAATTACTAGTTGCTAAATTCCCAACAATGCAATACTCAATTATCAGTATTCAACAATGTTGCTAGATACCCAAATGAGTAAATTGAATTTCCAACAATGCCATGGTCCTTAATCTCAATTGTAATCACAATTACACTCACAAATTTAGAAATTTACCTTGTGATAAAGTGCTTTCCAAGCGTTGTCGTCGTTGGCGGCTTTTCGCATAAGCGAATTCGTCATGGAGAGGCGGCAGAGGCTGGGATAGTCCAAGTAACTGAGCGCGTGAGTGGTAATCTCCGGCACGAGTTGCTCCATCATCGACGCGCCGGTCTGCCTCTCCGCCGCAATAACCGCCGCGGAATTGACCTTCTCCACCATCTCCGGCGAAGTGCAATTGCACACGCAGTCACAACCCCCACCTCCGCCGCCCTTCTTGTTCGCCGACGCGGCGAAATCGCAGCCGTCCACGTCCGATTTAGAAGCTTTGGAAGAAATCGATCGGACGGTGGTGAAGGCGAAGAGAGTGAGTAGCAAACAGAGAGCAGTGACTATTGTGGGCACAAAGAACGGTTGAGACGAGAGGACCGTAGTGAAACTAGAGGCAATCTCCATTCATACGACATCAAAGCTTCTTCGGAGAAAAACATGAAAAACCACCACCAAACCCTAAAGTGCCGTACGTTCGAATTTTCGAATAATTTAGTATTTATCGAAGATTCTAATTTTTTTTTTTTTTTTTTTTTTTTGGCTGTTTGAGATGAAACCCAAAAATCGATTTGCAGACTAGGATTTTGGGGGAAGAAGAAGACAACAACAACAACAAGGGTGGTGGTTTTTTTTTTTTTTTTTGGGTGAGAAATCAAAAAACCTTGAACGTGGACCTAGGAGTAAGTAATTTCTGTTTTTCTTGTTTTTGGGATGGTTTTTGTATTTTTGATTTCTTCACACGTTGACTTTCTACCATTAAACGACTGGTCGTTTTCAATACATCTTTGAAATATTATTGGAAAATATACCTTAAAAAAAATAATTCAAATATTTATTTATTATGTTATTAAAATGACAACAACTTTATTAGAAAAAAAAAAATTGCATCAACAATAATCATTGTCACGTTAATTGGTAACTTTTTTGCACAAAATTGATAGTAATTAGAGCATTACCATTTGAGTGTCTAAATCATCTAAATTGCTATTTTAGAACACCAATTTTTTTTTTTTTTTAAATCATAAGAAACCCTACTACTTGCTACATCCAGTTTCTCATACTTAAAATTTTTTTGCAACATGCTACAGTGAACTCTACTCACTTCTCTCTCTCTCTCAAGTGGTGTTGTGGTGGTGGCATGGGTTGTATAGTGGTGGTGTGGGTCGTAGTAGTGTGGAATGTGGGTTTTGGGTTTTGATAGTTGTGGCGGTGATGGGTTGTGGCTACTGTGCTATGATGAAGAGATAGAGATGAAGAGGAAGAGGAGACATCGCCATGGTGAAGAGAGCGCCAGTGAGGAAGAGAGAGAAAGAGGGAGCGAAATAAATAAATAGTGTTAGGTGTAATGTGAAAATAAAGAAATAGGGATGTAAGGTGAGTTGTAAAATAGATTGTTAAAATAGACAAAGTAGTTTTTTAGAGTATAAAATGAGTATTTTTTAAGAAATCCGGATGCTAATGCTCTAACTATTATATATTCCTTCAAGAGCCCAAAACTCATCTTAGGGCAATATACTTGTAGAGTAAATAAAGTAATTCTAATCTTCTTATCAAAAAAAAAAAAAAAGTAATTCTAATCTTACTTGTAGTCTATATATATATATATATAAGGAACAAGTTAACGAATGCTCTAAGGGCATTGATTTAGAAACTTTTTTATGGGAAAAAGAAAAAAATTGACTAACTTTTTCTTACAATTTTTTATATTTCCCACGAAAAGCAGTATTAGATCTTTTCTAAAATAGTTCATTAACAAATGTCCTAAGGGCACCCTCTTAATAGGACCCTATATAAAATTAAAAATCTAAAAAATAACCTACACACATGCACAAAATGTGTTTGTAACATGATTTAACAAATGCTATTTTCTTACATATAACAAAGTGTATTTATAACATTGTTAAAAATTAAAATATTTTTAGAGAAATGTTATGTCTATAACATTTTCACAACAAATCCTAATTGATTGTTATGATTGAGCAAAAAAGTAATTTAAGTTTGTGGATTCAAATTATAATCAATAACAATTTACCACATATGATTTGTTGTAAAATTATTGTGAAATTTTTATGGACATAACACTTTTCATATTTTTAACTCCTAACCATGAAATAAACATTCATTATTTCTTCTAAAAGGGAAAAAAAAATCGTCCATATCTCTAATTTTCTAAATGGAAAATTAAAATTAAAAATAATAATAATAATAATAATAAATATTTTTATTAAAAATATTTTGTTATACAAAATAGAAATTCTACCCTTGCCCAAAAATATTTACTTATATATTTCTATGATTTGCTATTATGGTATAAGAGTAATTAAAGGAAAGAAACAATGCATTAATAATATATAAATGTTTCTATTTTTATGAAGTACATTAAATATACTTAGAATTAATGAGTTATTTATGGTATAAAAGTAATTAGAGGAAATAGAAATGATGCATAAGTCATCTAAATAAATGTGTTACATGTTTTTAGTAAAAAATTTAGGGGAGCTATTATTTAAATTTATGTCTAAAGTTGCATTTTTTTACCAAAAATATAAGAGAGGGAAGGAATTTTTGAAAAGTCAAAGAAGGCAATCCCCTCCGTCCATTTAAATAGTAAATACTAAGGTTGGTCAATTAATAAAACTTAAAAAAAAAATCGCTATGGACATAACTTCTACCACCAACCCAAGGGGTTGGCCGAGTTGGTTGAGCTCTCGGTCTCAAGGTGCTTGTACTGGGCTCGACTGGGTGTGCTCCCCAATTCGAGCCCTGCTACCTGCACTTTGAAAAGAATTTCCTGGGCCAGAGCTTTACCCCTTCGTGGGCCCACCTGGCGTGAATAGTGATTAGTCTCTGGTTGAAAGCATTGAGAATACATTGTACGAGAGCAAAAAAAAATAACTTCTACCACCACTTTTTTGTTCCCAATCCAAATAACAATTCTAATTTTAATAAGATATCATTACTATGATCACTAACAATTTTAAAAATATTTATTTAATAAATACTTACTTTTAAAAGTCAAGTCAACTATGGAAACCAAATTTTTCAATAATTTTAACAATAGTTGTAGGATAATTTTAACAATAGTTAGATTTCAAAGTTAACCACACAAACGTTTCTCCCAAAAAAAAAAACCCACAGAAACTATACATTGTGAATGGATTATTAAGTGGAAAAATCTTGTGTTTTTTTTAGGAAAGAAAGTATGAGGCAACCAAAGGTAGTTTTCTTACATGGGCAACTTATAAGTATAGTTTAATACTCGTGTGTGTGTCTAATGTCTATATATATATATAGAGAGAGAGAGAGAGTTTGGGATAAGGACTTGTATCCTAAATGTCTCCATTGAAGAATTTGATTGATGATTCATTGAATGCAAGATCTTCATGAGAGTAAAGGCGCCCATTTTCTATATTACACTCCGTTTGTTTTAATGAAAAATATTGTGTAAAAATAGTTTTTTGTATTTTCTAGTGTTTGGTAGCATTAGAAAAAATGAGTCAAAGGAAAACTACATTTAATCAATATAAAAAGTATGACTTATTTTTAGAGATTGTTTTCTACTAATTTTTTTTGGAAAACAACAGTAAGTTAAATAAGGTAAGTTAAAAGATTTTTTTTCAACTTATTTAAAATTACTACCAAACATTGGAAAATGAGATAGTTTTATAGAAAACATTTTTTGAAAAATGACTCATTTTCTAAAAAACATTATTGCCGAAACAAACAAAGTGTTATTGTCGGACTTTGTTATGTGTTAGCAAGGCCCTATAGACAAAGTGGAAAAGAAAAAAAAAATATTAGACTTTACGTGAGTAGTGTGGTTAGTTAAATAGTAAAGTCACATTAAATAATAATAATAATGAGTGAACGGTTAATATAACATCACTAAATCCAAACTCACAAAGGATAAGCTTTTGAGTCAAGTGATTTCTTTATATGTTATATTATCTCCCCAAAAAAGAAAAGTATCATAGTATTTTGGTAACCATTGTAGCCTGTAATACTTTGTATACCCAAAGGAACACAAAGAATGACATGATACACACCAGCCTGTTACGTTGGACGGTGTACCCCTAAGCCATAAAGGTGGGGGACGTTTGGAGACTCCCGTTTGAGTAGCAGACCCCCAAGGGGGAGGGGCTAGGGGTAGATTTAGGTAGATTTCTAACCAAAGATCAAAAAAGAAGAAAGAATTACATGATAAACATCATCCAAATATCCAGTTGCTTCAATATAGACACCCTGTACAAGACTTACCTGAATATATATATATATATATATATATATTCAGGTAAGATTAGTAGTGTCAGCGTTTAGTCATGCATAAAGCAACATGAAACATTTATACAAGACCATCCTCTATATAGAATCAGTAATTACAAAGAGGCCCAAGATGCAAACAGTTTTATTTACTAGAGCTACAAAAAATGAGGGACTAGTTATAGACCAAGGTAATCAATATGGTCATACTACTGCTAATAAGTATCAAAACCCAACCTCTACTTGTCTCGCAAACTTGATCAGACTGAGAAGCTCCAAAAAAGTTGAAAATTTGTGCTGATGCTAGCTTGAGAATTGCAAAGCACACAAATAATAGACTCACTGCCAGCACAGCAAGCTCTCTACTTTCCAAACTTGTTTGATTTTTTACAACATTTTCAACATCTAACCTGTGGCAATAATGGAACAAGAAACATAAAACATGTCAGACACAGTAAGTAGAAAAACAGGAAAATATGGAAAGCAAATAAGGAAAAAAAAAGTACCATATATTATACACAATGAGTGTTATTACAGTTGGTTCTGATTATGGTAAACAGTTAAGAATTAAGGATTTATTGATTTTCAGTTGAATTGAATATTAAAGAAGTCTGACGCCATAAGAAACCATTTAACTAACATTGTAAAGCATAGCAGTTTTAGAATTATATCTTGCCATTTTTTTTATCAAGAAACATGAGATGTTTTCTTTGTGCCACTTTAGGAACTTTGTCTCATCTAAGAACTGGGTTACTGATTGAACACTTCAAACTGATAAAATGGGAAATATTCCATCAAATAATAGAAGACATTCTAAAATATAAATTTTTAAAAAACATAAGGGCAAACAACTTGAAGAAATCAGTTATTGCAGCCTTTAGATAAGATAATTAAGAAATAAATGAAGAAGGTGCAAAGGAATTCAGATGATAAGATACACATTCCCAACCTTAAAATATTATTTTCTCTGACCAATGCATTCACTTGAGATGAGACAAGAGCTTTCCATGACTGAAGGTCAGTAATTCCTTTTTCCTGCAGAAGGGAATGATGCCAAACAATTAGTTGGATGCATAAAGCTACTTATCCCCAGAGAGAGGAGAGAGAGAGAGGAATGTGGTCAGACAGTACCATGTTCTCCTTCCACCTTAAGAGATCTTTAATCTCTCTTTTGCTTTTTTCCATAAGAGATAATATTCTCAATAGATCCTTGTCAATCTCTGGTAGAATATCTCCTTGTCTTCGACTGAATTCTTTGACATACTCCTCCAGCACAGATAAATTCAATTCAAGTGACCTCACCTTCTGCATCAAAATCTTCAGAACAGTGTCACCAGGTATCCTACCATTTGGCTGTGGTCTAACCTCCATTACAGGATCAGGAATACCATTCAAAATCACCGAAGGATTTGTTGTAACAACATTGAGTTTTTGTGCATCATTGCTACTCTCTGTCCCTGCACCAGCAGTCTCAGTTTCATTTTGAACTTCACCATCTCTGTTGCTGTCAACTGGACCAACATCTGGTTTTAAAGAAGGCAATGCAGTTGAATTAGGCACTGGCAATTCGCTGGGAATAGGTTCCGCAGAAGTCACAATAAGATCTTCAAGCATCCGCTCAATTGCATCAACACCATACACCTCTAGACAACTTAGTGTGCAGTAAAACTCTGAACCATAATGACTAAGTAAATTTAATTTCAAGTACCGCACCCATTTAGGTTCAGGAAGCTTAAAGCATTGTGCATGCTTCACATTAGCAGCAACAAAAGTTCCCAAAGGGGACCATGTTTCAGTCGGATAGCTTAAACTGCCAGACAAACCAAACTCCTTGAAATTAGAAGAATAGTGTTCAAAGTTTGCAATTTTGACAGAATCAACCAGAGTCTCTTCTGAAAGCTCAATTACCACAAACTTCTCTGCCACTGAACAAGGATTCCTCAGGTACTTGTCATGATCCTTCCCCAAAATGTTACTAGCTCCTTTTGCTTCCTTGTTTTGAGTCACCGCCTTTGCACCCTTAAATGCAGAGGCATAGTTGTACTCAGTTCCATCAGGTTCAAGCCGGTGGGTGATGTTAACAAGCTGACTAGGCATGGCTTTACCTTTTCCTTGCTTTGTTATGTTTCGGAACTCATCAAAATTGAGATAGCTAGAATTATGAGTTCTCCCACTTGAAAGTTGTTCTACTTGAATTTTTTCTCCTTCTTCTTGTGCTCGTACTTTACACACTGATGCGGCATAACCTAAAACTTTCAAAAGTACTTCTTCCAGTCTTATTGTCTCTGGGAGTGAACAGTTGGAATTTTCAAATCTTTGAAGAACATTGGAATTGTTACCATGAGTTGACATATTAAATTGTAACAACATTCCATTTGTGTGAGTGTTGCTTCCATTTGTGATATATGAGTATGCATGGTCACCAAGCCTATCATTGCCAACAATAGGACAGAGTGTGCTCCTGTTATCAGGAGGTGAATTCCCTGAAGAACATCCTTCAATCAATATAACATCATGTAAGGTATAAATAAGTGATAAAGCCCCAACATTCAAATAACAAAAGCCAAAGATCATGCAGTTGTTAACTCCAAATGTTTTAATTTACTAAAAGCAAATCACCAAATTTTATAATAACAACTATGACATATTAAAGGCAGCAATAGAAGAGACTTTACTCGGCTCCACACTTCAGCCAAAGGACAATGAACATGGAACATAGAAGATCAAGTACAGCAACAGAAAACAAGAAACCACAAAGGGAGGAGACAGAAAAGTCCTTGGAACATTCACTCTCTAGTCTATAAAGATGAACATCACAAAACCAAAAATAAAAAATAGCATTCAAGAATTAGAGAATAAGTAACCACAATCTCTTTATACCCTGCTTTAATTACCCCAAATTTGTAGGAAAAAAGAAAATAAATCAAATCTTACATATAGCACGGCAATCACACCCCAGAATTCCATGTTTCAATTTTTTTTTCCAACTGTCTACTCAGCTACAAAGATGGAAGGAAAAGAAAAAAAAGGCAAAAATTGAAACTTCATTTTTTTTTTACAATGAAAAGCTTCACCCAAAAATTTAAAAAAAAAAATATGCCAAAATATGTACTGAACAAACAGAAAAGAAAGTAAATTAAGGGAAAGCAAAATAGATACAAAGACAGAATACTAATTTAACCCAAAAAAAAAAAAACCCAAAAGGCCAAAACCCAATAGTCTAAAAAATTAAAAATTAACCAAAAGTGAAAAAAGTAAGAGGTGAGAGAGAAATGGTGCAGAACCCATATATAAAAAGGAACAAAAAGGGAAGAAGAATTACCTCCATTGCCATTGCCATGGCCAAGGCCAAGTTTAAAGTAGAACAAGAAGACAAGGCACCAAAGAGAGAACACCAAAGAAGACAAGGAAAGCTCACAGAAGCTCCTTCTAGTCTTGCTGTTGTTGCCGTTGTTTCTGCTACACTTGCTTCTGTTTTCGTTGTTTTCACTGTTGTCATTATTATTGATGTTTTGGTGGCATTTGGTATTTTTTATGAAGGACCCATCATGAGGTTTCTTCATAGTTTCTCAATCAATTCTCATCCCCACAGACACACAGGGTTGTGAAGTCGGCAGTTTTATTTTGTGGGTCTCGCTTGTTTCAACAAGGAGAGAGAGAGAGAGAGAGAGTTTTCCTGAGAAATTAGAGCACGTTAAGGAATTTTTTGTGAGTGGTTTTTGTGGCTATATTAAGTTCTTAACTCCCAGTTTAGCGTAAACTGCTTTGTGCCATCTAAATTGCGCTATTAGCTCGGAAAGTTTATCGAAACCCAATTTTCAACCATAAAAAAGTTGTTCAAAACCCAAAAAGATTCTTTCATTATAACCTCTATTTTCAGTGGCCGTTGAGTTTGACACAACAGTTCTGAATTGAACTCTTTCTATATACAGCTTTTTTCAATAATTTTATTTTTTTTAAAGTTAGAAAAATATGCTACTCGTATATTACAATCCTTGAGTGACACTTTGGAGGATATTCTTTTTTGATAATTTGATAGTCACAATAAGAAAGGACACTTTCAACCGGTGGAGGAGGATTTGAAATCTAGATAATTTCTTAAGAAATATTACAATGTGTCAAAAAACTCTTGATCCTTTTAATAATATTTTAGAATATTTTTAAAAAAATGGTCTTGGGTGCCAATTATTGGAACTTTGATGGACCAATTTTGTGTTGCAATGATTATCTTATGTAAAAAAAAAAAAAAATTGTGTGTTGATGCTTGAACCAAATTAGGTGTGCCCATCTTCTCAAAAAAAAAAAAAAAAGTGTTCACAATTTGAGCTACATTGGGTACAATTTGAGCTACATTGGGCAAGTGAATCAATTTAGTTTGAATAGAAATTTATATGTACCAATCATATATAATCACCCATTTATATAGTGGTTTAACCCACACTCATGTGAGAGGAAGATCACATGTGACTGATATACCATGCACCGTCTCGATGGACAACTATGTGCTCCAATGCTTATTTTATGAAAAAATATCAGTGTAGGGTGTTTTAACTAAATTCCATGTGAACAATTTGAGCTACATTAGGTAATTGAAGCAATATAGTTTCAATACTATATAAGCTTAGCTTGTGTTAGGAGCTTTACTTGTTGCTAATAATGGCATGAGGAATGATAGTGTTTAGGCAGCATTAGGGCAATCATATGATTTTATGTTTTCTCAACACATTGATAATTCCTCATGTCAGATTAGTAATCCTCCTAAGGGCTCTTTGAGGGGGACATGCCTAGCCTCTCTATTCGAGTTGGATCGATGAGCAGCGTGAGAGAGCAGCATGTGGAGGCACCTTGCTCCATATGATGCTCAAAGGCCATGGCAGAGTAGGGCCATGGTGGGCAAAGTTGGTTTTAAGATGGGTGGCAGCAGGTGGCGTCAACCCTTAGGTGATGTACATGGCATTGGTGACTTGATGGCTAGTTGCTTGTGTGTGGGCTTGGTGACTTCTGTGCAAGGTGGGGTTGGACTGCCATGATGATGTGTATCAAATGCTGTGTGCAAGGCATCGGCTAGTGGGTGTTGGCCTAGTGCATGGACAGATGCTAGTGTGCTAATGGCAACTACCTTTTGTGTGTGCTGCTTGTGGGCTGTGTTGGTTGATGGGGATAGCTTAGGCATGGGCCAAGCATCCCAAAACGTCTATTCAGATGTTGTGTGGGCTGTTGAGCGGTGGGAAAAGGCCCCATGATCTGTTGAGACATGGACTGTGCATATGCTGATGTGCAAGGGCAGTTACCCGGCAATTTCTGGTTTTCCTGATATTCAGACCTGCTGTGTAGGGGCTGTAAACATGGAGAAGCAACCAAGATAGCAACAGTTCAAGGTGTCCTAAATTAGAAGTGTTAGATTGTCCAAGACCCAAGCAGTTATTCGGTAGTAACTGCCATAGCAATTATTTCTTGTGTATACGACCCTAATGCTGTTGGGGCTGTCAACAGCAGAGTGTATTTTACCTTAGGGAGAATTTTGTGTATTTTCTCCAAGTTTGTAAGCTTGTACTTGAGATTAAGTAATAGAGGTTGGGGGTGGGTTACTGGTAAACATAGTGTGTGTTGTGTAAGTGTGTGTCCCTAATAATCTGTTCTAATGGTTTCTTGCAGTATGTGTGTAGTGTTGGCTAAGACTAAGTCAAAGACTTAGAGCCATCACAGAAAGAAAATCGAGTAAAAAATTTGACCCTGTGACAGCTTTTTATCTTAGTCATCCAAAGTCCAATTTCCCCATGGTACTCGTAGCATTGTGATTTTATCCTAACATAAAGCTTGGTGCAATTAGAGTACAAGAAAATGTCTGCGGTGCACGTGATCCAGATTATGGAACACAAATGATGAGAGGCATAAATGAGTAAGTACATCAGTAATCAGCTCATGTCCTTATTCTAAATTTCATGATTGAACACTCAACTGTTTCTGCCAAAGCAGCCAAACTCCAATAAAAAGAGTGCAAAGATTGACAATAAAGCCATTAAATTAAATTGGACTTTAATATAATTACCTACAGAAAAGTAAGCTAATTTTGAATCACATCAAATAATTAACACCTTTTGGGAGTGAAATATGTAACAGTAGATATCAATCTAAACATTTATGTTGATAAATGCACCAAAATTGGTGGATGGCATCTCTCTCTCTCTCTCTCTCCCCCTTCTTGGGTGTATGCCATGTCAAATTCATGCTCTCCAACCCAATAAGCTGCCAGTGTAGGTGTAGCCTTTGTTGCATGCTCCACCTGAAGTGGGTAGGCCAAGTTGATGTCTAATATGAAACTGCACCTTGCATCAAATTCACTAGGTTTCTCCTTTGGATGGAGTTAGTAGGGCATACTCCAATTCTTGCTCTTCTTCTTGTTTATTGAATGGAAGGCTTCCAGGATTTTCCTCCTCTAAAAGGAGACTTATAGGGGTTTGTGAAGGGTACTTGTTCAGGATGAAGTCAATTTCTTTCCCACTTATTTCCTTCTGATCAACAAGAACCTGAATGCAAGTCCATAGTGAGATCACAAGTCAGTTTAGTTACAGAACCACTGTACCAACTAATACAAGGGTGATGGAAGATTAATACATTTCTTTTCATGGGAATTTTATTTTACTTTCCCTCACACACACACACACACACACACACAGATGGGAGTAATAATACAATTTAATTAGCCTATATCATTATGATATGCAACAACATGAAAAGCACTACTGATTATATTCCTTTTGAATCAAGATTACATGGTATTTTCAAAACTTAGTCTATGCTTAATGGAAAACGATCCTTTCCATTTGAAATTGATCCATTTCATACTTCAAATTAAATTTACAAATAAAAAGGTGTGCATACTGCCACATTATTTAAAATTTTAAATGATGTAACAATCTTAACCCTGAAATGGACGAAATGAAAAGGACTTCAAATATAGAGAATTGTGTTCTAACTTCTACGCTCAACAGCTTTGAAAACCCAACCAAAAAAAAAAACTTAAAATATTTAATAATGAATGCATAAGAACGTAATGCAACCAAAAGTCTACACAAACCACATCAAACTACCTTCACAGCTTTGAGCAAAGCTGCATGGTGCCTCCTAAGCAAATCAACTGTCCTTCCGTACATGTCCCTGATAAGCCCTTCGGTCCTCTCTGCAACTTGATCATCTAAATTGAAGTTGACTGGAGGTTCAATCAGACCATAGTCATCATAAAGAGATCCTTCAAAGTCCAGCCTTGGGCCTACAAATTTAACGTTCTTCCTCCAAGGTGGTGGTTCTCCGTGTATGACCATTGGATTCTCCAAGTTCCATCTGTTGAAAAGGAAGAAAGGACCTGGCATTAGAAGCATCAAATCAACCAGAAACTTAAAGAATACTGAAGTAAGGGACCAACATGGTTAAAATTTTACGGGCAAGCCAGGATGCATCTGCAAGGTAGCCAACTGATGCCATAGACGTGTCCCGTCCATAAATGACCTCTTCAGCAGCCCTCCCTCCAAGTAATACCTGTACATAGGAAGGAAATCAATTTAAATGATGATGCAATCCAATACAGAACTACCAGCTCAAAACATGAGGTGCACACCTGAAGGCGATGCAGCAATTGAGGCCGGCGTTCAAACATGTATGATTCGTCATCAAGTCGATTAAATACAAGTTGAGACAATGTCTGCACACATCATTTCAAACAAGTACATCATGAATACCAGGTGACAGAAAGATATCTAAGTCAAATACAACCTATAAGAAAGTTTCAAGAAAGCCACACATCACACCTCTGGATAGTGAACTCCTTCTGAGCAGATAATAATAAACTTAAAAGTAATCTTATACGGATATAACTTTCATCTCTGTGAATAACCAGTGCTGTAATACTGAACACAGGTATCATCAGAGCTATTCTATATGCCAAATGTCAACAGATATTGTCTAGTTGTAGCCCTCTAACTAGTGGGCACAATTTCAATTTTTGGCTTAGTTCTGGATGGAACTCGGACAATGTCCACAACATATAAAAGTTGCATTCATTATTTATAAGAATTTTTTTCTGATGAAAGAAGAGGAAAATATAGGTAGGGAAACAGAAAGAGGACCTGACCACGAGGCACAATTGAAATGCGATCACAGCATTCAACTTTTGCATTCTCATATCGCCGGAGCAGATGGGAAGTCATTGCGACTCCCACTTCAGTAGTAGCCCTACGACATTGTCCCTGATGACCCAATTCTATTCCAACACGTTTAGGTCCCACTGTAAGTCTGTCTACTGCATCATCCATGTCTGACTGAAGAATTGACCGATGCCCTTTCCTAACTGCCACAAGAGCAGCCTCTTGGACCAGCTGAGCCAACTTTGCTCCCGTCCATCCTGATAATTAGATACATGGTTTAAGATATGGAAATGACAACCCTGACAACACTGGAGAGAAACACATACCAGGTAGGTTCTGAGCATAGACGGATAAATCAACAGTCTCTGACATTTTCACTTTGCTTGCATGAATCTTCAGAATCTCCGTCCTCCCTTTTGCACTAGGAGGGCGAATTCTTATCTAGAAGAGAAGAATCCAAATGATAATGAAGCACTAACCACCCTTTGTTAGAGCTAACATAGAACTTGAGAAAAATCTAGCATGAAACTGATCTACTTGAATACACGACATCATATTCATAAATAATTTTGTAAATAACTTTCATGCATGATAAATCCAGCCAACGGTTGGTCAAGTACATCACTAGAAAAGCGACAGACATAGGCACCATAATAGACATGATAGCAAGCATAAAAAGAATAGCTACATCTCTGATCAAATAACGATATCTCAACTTTTTGTTTTTTGGTGTTTTTTTCCCCTTTTCCGCTTCTTTTATTGAAGCAACATAGATTAGCTAATAACAGCACCCCACTCAATAACGAAAACAAACCTTGCGATCAAAACGACCAGGTCGAAGAAGTGCAGGATCTAACAAATCCCTACGATTTGTAGCTGCTAAAAATATCACTCCTTTTCCAGTATCAAACCCATCAAGCTCTATCAAGAGCTGGTTCAATGTTGTTTCCCTCTCTTGAGTGGCTGCATTATACAGGTGGTCGGTAGATTCCTTGAAAATTCCTTGACGCCTAATCATAGAAAAACAAACACATGATCATTCATTTCATTCATGTGCATTTTGTAGTTCATCATTTTATGATCATTTATCTTGATGTGTCACCTTCAACCATACAGCTTGGTAAGTTTTGCAGCCATTTGTAAATCATCTATAAATTTGTTTTAAGTATTGATGAAGAAACATTGTGAGAATGCTTCCCTATCTAGACTGCTCTAATGTACGCAGAGCATCACTTTCACTCTCATTAAATGAAATTGGAACCCAGGTATGTCTTGTAACTCAACTGGTTGGCACCTCCTAGTGTGTCCATGACATTCATGGTTCAACTCCCCCCTCCCCAATTGTAACTATTGAATTATCAAAAAATATAGTCTTGTTTAGGGACACAAGATCGTAGCTGAGCATATCCTAAAATAGTGTTTAACACCCACCCTAGCATTATGAATTTGACGAACAACATAAACCATGGAACCTAAATCTACATGGTTCTGACCCATTCATGTATGATTACATGCAAGAAAAGACAATGGCTTGGTGCTAACTACCAAAAGCAAACCCACTCATGATTTCCAACACACCATTTCTCCACTATCCATTGTGCTAGGTCCAAACTTTAGCAACATTTTTTCCAGATGTGTAATTGTGTGGTTCACATATAACTTCAGCTTGAAAGCTTTGGAGTTCAAGCAACCAGAGTTAGAATTGGGCATAAGATTCCTTCATGAAATTATTATCATTATCACAAAAATACCCACAAACACACCCACACACATCCATACCTAGTTGCCAATGCATCAATTTCATCAATGAATATAACTGATGGTTTGTTCACCTGCACAGGGGAAACTCTGATATTCTCAAAAAAAAACTTCCAAAGTAAGCAAATATACCAAGCACTAATTTATGAAAGGAACTCTGCAATTGACATCTAGAAATCAATACAGCTTATTCAGAAAATCATGAGACTTAATACCATGTTATTGACATACAAGGATGATTCTGATGGCCCCAAAACTTATTCTAGACCACGATTGAAAAAAAAAATGTGGACCAAGAGGATGCAATCACAATGATGAGAAACAAGTCAAAATAAAAAATCACATCCAAAATGGGTAGTATATATCACCTTGGCTCTTTTAAATAGATCCCTGATACGAGCAGAACCAACACCAACTAAAACTTCAACAAATTCAGATCCAGCCATTTGGTAAAATGGAACACCAGCTTCACCAGCTATGGCCTTTGCAACCAGGGTCTGGAAAAGCATTAGTACATGTCAGAATCTGAGTGGCAATTTTCACACACACAATTTTCAAAACTATAGGATTATAGCTAACCTTGCCACATCCAGGAGGGCCTTCCAAAAGAACTCCATGTGGAGGTTTTATCCCCATTTTATCAAACAGATCTGGGTTCTTCAAGTACCTCACCAACTAGTCATCAGACATTACCGATGTCAATAAGCTTTTCATTTTAATTACAATCAGGCATTACATTTAAAATGAAACAAAACATAAAACATATTTCCCATACAAAAAGAATGAAACAAATAGCATAAATTTACCAGAAATTTCAAGAAACATAAAATAGAGAATCAAGATGAAGGAAAATTTGTTATGAACAACTGAAGAAAAGAAGATAACCATCAAACTTTTCAACCAAAAATAAATAAAAAAATTCAGACCTTTAAGCATTTTGAAATAACGTAATTGAAACAATATGGAAAAACAGCCCAGTAGTCTGTTTAGAACTAACAACCATTAAGAGTATTATCATAACATTTTTCAATTAAAACTTCATCAAACAGTAAAGGAAAAGAGATAAATCACTTCTCTCTCAAAGAAAGGAAAGCAAGCATGCACAATTATTTATGATGTCTCTACAAGAATGGCATATTCAAAACCTCTTGGAGTTCCTCTACCGCTTCATCTATCCCAGCCACATCACCAAACTTTACTCCTGTAGAACCCTGAAAAAAAGTCATTCCAAAAATAGAAAATTAAGGACACAATCTAGAATTTTTAACAAATTTGGAACAATGAGCAAAGGAATATTCTTAAGAAACTAACGTCAACGCGAGCTTCTGCTTTAGATCGTGAAAAATCAATCCCTTGCCACAGATCCTGAATGTTGAAGAGAGCATATTAAGTAAGATCCTTGCTGATGAAATCCATGGTCCAAATCAATCATATAATTAGCAAATGAAAGATAAAATTAGGAACTAAAAAAATTAAGCAACATTTACCCACTTCCTGAAGTTCTTAGGTCTCCTCGAAAGTGTGAAACGAACAAGAAGAACCATAGTCAAAAGGACAAGCAGAATTGGTTTTGCCATCTCAAGGCTAGCAGACACACCACCAAAAGTGTAAAATTCATTGATCTTAGAGAAAATTCCTCCATCACTGAATAGATCAACAAGATTATCCCAAACTCTCTCCAAAACTCCAAATATGAGACCAAGAAAAAGCTTTAGAAAGGGTTTGACTACAGGCCACACAACATATGCAGTCACCACAAAGATGAAACTGGTAACAGCAAACACAGCCGATGCCAGGAAGCCTCCTACAACAATTCCTGCAGCAGCCATCACAGCTGTCACAACTCCAAGCTCTACCATCATTCTGCTAGATATGGAAGATGCCACTGGATGAGGGTACTCTGGTACTTTTCCCACCCAAGACTACAGCAGAAGATTCAAGAAGGAAAATATATATAGTCAAAAGAAGGATCTCCCAACTTCTTAACTTATGTTTTATGTCTAATTGTCCATGCCAACTCACAATGTGTTGTATGATGCAAATATTGTGTCAATGGAATATTGAGGTGCAGAAATGGCTGCAACACTGAATCTAAGAGAACATAAACCAACTCTGAGTCAATGCTAGATGCTGAAATAAAGATCACCACCCCCCCCCCCCCCCCCCCCCCCAAAAAAAAAAAAAAAAAAGAATAAGAAGAAGAAGAAGAAGGTGTTTATATGCAAGAATTTGAATTGATTTGCATATTGAAATAAAACATTCATTCATCTTCCATGTATTCTTTAAAGATTTTCCATTTGAACTTCAGTTTCAAATTTCAAGCTTCTTTGCCTCTGTTTAGTCACTCACTCACCACTTCATACAACCACTGATTATTTGATCCACAAGTAATAATTAGCAAATCAATTTCAATAGAGTTAAAAAAAAAAGATTTATCACCATAGTATGTCTCTCAATTTCATATCGTGGACCTGTGTACTCCTCCAAAAGAGCTTGAGCTTCATTCTCATCCAGTCTCATGGCCCTACAAAGACACAAATATTATCAACAAACTGCATACAAAAAACCACAAAAACATTTAACTTTTAAGTTGATTGGTGGGGAATCTTTACCATTTTGTTCTATGCAACCTCTTGTCACCCGGTATCTCTTTCAACTCCACAATAAATTCCCTATACCCATTAACATACAATACGCTGTTATCCTCCTTCAAGGTCAATAACTTAATTTTATCATTCTTCATTGCTTTCTGAAATTCCTCAAAGCTCATTCTCGGCAACTCCTCCAAATTCTTATCGAATTCCTCTTCTTCTGATAACTTGGTCCCGAAAATTTGCTCAGGCACATAGAGCTTCCCTCTATACTCCCTCAAAATATCCTTCAAATACACAGCTTCATCCACCACTCCACTCTCATTCCCACCCTCTATGCCCTCTTTCTTCACTTCGATCCCAAATTCAACCTTTTTGCCACGAATTCAATAACACCCTCATTGGAACTCTTGCCCAAATCCTCTTTTTCTTTCAAAGTGTACAATTTGTTGCCTCTTAGGTACTTGGGCTCAACCTGGCTTGGGTTCTCCTTCAAAACCCTGGTCACAAAATCATCTTTTGTGGTTTCACTAGTCTCACCAGGCTGTGAGGAGGACTCTGAGTTGGACTTACAAAAGACTGTGAATGAACTAAGAAACAAAGGTGAATGAACTCGATTTCTTCTAGTGAAACTCAAACCTTCGGAGTGAATGAGAATTGTGTGTGGTCTTTTAAGGTGGGTGTTGGGTTTGGAGTGGTGTAGCTTAGAAATTGATAGAATACCAATGGAGGTCATTGTTTGAGCTGAACTGGGCACTAGGGTTTATCAAATTATGGGTTTTTTATTTTGAAGACTTACACTGAGAATGTCACACTTTGTGCTTATTTTTTGAGTGAAATGGGCAAAAGGGTTTTATGAAATCGGGGTTTTTGAGGGTTGAATTGAGAATGTGAACAGGCAATCACAGTCAAAGAACATTGTGTAGCAAAACTGTTGGAAAGTTGAAACTTCGAGAGGTTTTTTCTGTTTTATCCGAATCCGAGGTTTCTAAGCGGGTATGTGGCTTTATGGGTCGGGCTGTAATGGGTAATTGGGGGCAAAATTTGCCAAATGGTATATTTTTCCAAAAAAATTAGGTGCGTGGCATGTGTTTAAAGTTATTTAGTTAGTTAGACTGTTTTTGAAAATCGAGTTTGGCAAAATCGACTTTGGGCTGGAAAACAAACTCTATAGTGGCGTTTTTTTAGTGTCTATAGCAGCGTTTATAGAAAACGCCACTATAGAGTACCTATAGTGGCGTTTTTACAAACGCCACTAAAAAAAACGTCACTATAGCGTCTGTTTTCCAGTCCAAAATCGATTTTCAAAAACAGTCTAACTAACTAAATAACTTTGAACACATGCCACGCACCTAATTTTTTTGGAAAAATATACCATTTGGCAAATTTTGCCGGTAATTGGGTATTCTATATTTCTATTGTGTAGGTAACTTTGTATAAAGTTGTAATTTTCAATTATGTTTTGTTGGTTTTAATTTCGTATCAAATTTAATTGTATTTCTTCAATCATTTTTCTGTATATTTGTGAGATTCAATGTAATGGGTTTAGTGTGTGAAATTGGTGAAGAACTATGAAGACAGAACATCTCGCAACTGACTCGCAAGTAGAATAACCCGCAAAAGGTCATGTGAGGAGCACATGCTGAAAGTTGAAAAGTTTAAATGTGATGGCATCTCGCTAGTGGCTACCGACTTGGCCAACTCGTGACCTGATTCGCGAGATGCACTACCATCCTGTTTGTGTGTCTTTCCTTATTTCTTTACACACACTATATAAATCCACATTACCCACAAAATTGTAAGGAAATTTTAAGAGAAAAAAATCCTAGAAATACATTTGAGAGTTAGAGATTGCATACCTACAATCCTCTACACATTTTTCTTAGTTTTCCTCTACTTCTACCTTTCTAATTTCATATCATTTCAGAGATTCTTAGCCGAAACACATACCTCACACATTTTAAGTGTTTTGGAGCTTTTGGGAAGGGATTTTTTTTTTTCAAAATAACACTGAATCTCAAACAATTTCGTTAGTCAACACGTTTTCAAAACAATTTAGCAAACTAACATCTCGAGTATAAGGGAGTCGATTTTGTTGTGGTAAATCGAGTGTGACGAACTCGAGTTCCATGGAACTCGAGTCTTCAAGGCTCGATTTCCCCGAGATGTCCAACAGAACATCATCAAACCCCTTTCCAGAGAAGAAAATGAATGACCCAAAGAAGAATGAATGACCCAGAGAAGAAAATGAAGGAATTAGAGGAAAAAGGAGCTTTGTCACTGCCACTAGAACCTTTGTCGTCACTGCCTGGGTTCAGTCTGAGCTGAACGTTTTGGGTTAGGGAGATCTAAGTTTGTTGTTTCTTCGTGTTTCTTGTTTGTTTTTCTTCTTCGTTGGTCTGGGTTTTTGGGTTCTTCCTTCTGGTTCTTCTTCGTGTAGTTTGGGTTTCCTCATTGTTTCTTCGTTTGATCTTTTTATGGAACTTGAGTCTGTAATGCTTGATTTCCGCGCATAGAAATCGAGTCTATAATGCTCGATTTAGCACTACAAAATTGAGTTCCTTACACTCGAGATGTTAGTTTGCTAAATAGTTTTGAAAACGTGATAACTAACAAAATTGTTTGAGTTTTAGTGTTATTTTGAAAAAAAAAAAAATCCTTTTGGGGAGCATTGGGTCATGCCATTCTATGGTGCATGCAATTGGTGATAATTGCGGAATCCGAGAAGCCAACGAAGACAAGGCTCGATGAAATCCGTTGGTAGCTGGGATTCAGAGGGTCTAAGTACAGAGGGTTGTCTAGGCTTGAAGGGTCTATATTGTAATCCTTGTACTCCAACTTATTCACTAATGGATTGATTCGGCTTGGAGGGCCGTGGAGAAGTTTTTAAGCCAAGCACTTCGATTCTCCTCTTTGATAATACATCAGTGTTATCATGTGTTTGCATCTCTCTTCCCTTACTCCTTGTGTTTTATACTTAATTGTTAATTTTGTATGCCCATGCAATAGGTAGTAGTCCCTGTTAATTGCGCATTGTTTACTCTTATTCCACACTTAATTAAGTAGATTAAAAGCAATTAAGCCGTAATTAAACAAGCTTTAGTAGTTTTACTATCGAGCTTTTACTTTGGTTTGTCTGAGGATTTTTAGCAAACAGCATGTGAGACATAAAATGCTTGGAAATTTGGAATACCGTCAAAACTTTACCTATGCTTCTTGGTGTTTCAACTTTCAAATATAAATTCAAATCTCCCAACTCTAACTGTAACTATCAAATTATCTAAAAGAAATGTTGTTTGTTCATTTAACTTGAGCTTATAAGCTTAGTTTTTAATTTTTAGCTTTTATATACAACTTTTTAAAACCTTTTTTTTTTCTTTTCTTTTTTACTTTTTCAAAATACGAGTATACTTTATCACACTTTTAACAAAAAAATTTCAACAAAAAGTTAAATAAGTTGTTCCCAAATAGACACTGAAATGTGATACCAAATATTTATATATATATATATATATATATAGACATATGGTTACCAAACAACTTTAATACAATATAATTCTGAACACAACAATTTTCATGATTTTTCTTATAATTGCTAACATAATATATTGTGATTAATGCTAATAAAATTGAAATCAATATATAGACTCATGTGGCCAAGAACCTTTGTAGCTTAAGTTGGCACCTCTGTGAGTTCAGAACATTTAGAGTTAAAATTTTTCATTTCCGTTGTAAGTAGTTGTAACTATAAAATTATCAAAATATAATAGACTCATGTGAAATAATAATTATTCAAAGCATAATTTATCATGTTAATGTTTAATAAGACGTATAGTAGTCAATCAAGATTTTTTTTTTTTGAGAAACAGTCAATCAAGATTTAAGATCACATAACATTTAGCAAACATTCCATGAGATAATAGATAAATATGTGCAAAGAGTCCTAGAGTAATATGACATAAACACCACGTTAGTCCCTATAGTTATAGTGTCTATGAAGTGTTTTTGGAGTGGTTTTGCTTTTTGAAGATGTGCCCTACTTTTGAACAAGATATTGTTAAGAAAATCAAAATCTCATTGTAAATCAATCGTGGAGTTGAAAAATGCTAGTATCAATTATACACTAGTTAAAATCGTGAATTTTCATTTTAATTGGATCGTATTATTATAAGCCTTATTGCATACAAATGTCATGTATAACCTGAATAGATATAATCTATATTATATGGACTAACTACTAAAAAAAATAGTTGTAATTGTCACATTCAGGTGATTATCATTATGACAACACTTGCAAAAATTGTGGCATAATTTTCTAAAAATTTAAATTTGCTTGGCTAGAAACGAACCTATCCATATGAACTATAAAGTGCGAATAAAGCAATGAATATTGAAATATTCTAAAAGCAAAACCTATCATGATGGGACACATATATTAATAAAACATATTGTGGTCATAATGATTTGACAAATCTTGTTCTATAAATTTGCATAAATAGCTATAATTCTCTATAATAAGTCAAAATGTAGCATGAGGGATTAGGTTATCATTATTTATTTTATTTTTATAATTGGGGTTATCAAGATCAAGTCAAGAACCCTTATTTTCTCCACAAAAAAAAAAAGAATAAAGAAAAAGAGAGTCAAGAACCCTTCTGTCTATGACAATATCCATTCATATTCCACACCTTCCGCCCTCAAAATACTATTTAAAAGATTATTTTTGTTCCTAAAATATGGGTTATTTCCTATTTTCAGAATTAAAATTTAATTTTCATCCCTAAAAGTTTAAAACAATCTATATTTCATCTTTCCATTCAATCCTATTAAGTTTTAGGGAAAAAATTGAACATAAATTATTTTTCAAAGATAAAAATAAAATCTAAACTATATTTTTTCCACTAAAATAAATTATAATTTTGGGTTTCATGAAAATATGTTAGATACACTAAACCAAAAAAAAAAAAAATTAACATGAAAAGATAAAGTAAGTGACAATTTACATTTTCAAGAAAAAAAATTAAAAGATAAAAATAGAACATGTACCATGTTTCAAGGACTAAACTAATAGTACTATTTTTGACATCATTTTTGGAACAAGAAAATTTTAATAATAATGCAGTTTGGCCTTTTGTTCCCGGCAACAACTACTTTTTCAAAAAGTAATATATTTTTGGCTAGTTAGATGGTGACTCTTTCTGTCTTGTTTAACAAAACCTCCCAAGAAAAGCATATCTAAAGTGTTAGTTCCCTCATCTCTCTCTCTTCCCTTTCTTTCTGTGACTGCTAATCAGTTTTCAGTTACAGACAACATAGAGGCCTAGAAAGAAAGAAAGGAACATATAGTTTAAGAAATACCCATTAAACTATAAGTGAATGCTTCTTTCTTTCCAGTTTTGCATAGTTTCTTTGTGCATGATTCATTGGTTTGGTAGTATTTATTAGATTGGTATTTATTTTTCATGGAAAGGGATAGCTTCGAATGTGTGTCATCTTTGGATGGCATCTATGAGGAAGAGATACATCAGCACCTTCAATTCTCGTCCTTAGTGAAGTCACAGAACAATGTGGTCGTACAGGAAAACTCTCCAACCAGCGTCCACGAACTTCTCGAATGTCCTGTCTGTACCAATTCTATGTACCCTCCAATTCACCAGGTGTGTCACTTTCTTCAATTATATTAATGGGTTGCTTTCAAATTTTGATCTTTATTGTTATTTTAGTACTTTTTGCTGGTTCCATTTGTGTGATTTTGATGTAGGAGATCATCTAATTGGTTTGGGTGAGTGGAAATGTAAAATTTGTGGGATTTGGGGATTTTAATGATGCGAGTTTGTTTAGAGAGAGAGAGAATCGTGGCATGTATTTATCAGTGTTCTATTTCATGAGAAACTTTTTCAGTGGTTTGGGATTGGAGTAATTTCATGTGTTTGGGGATTTGGCGAACTGGGTATGGGATTTTCTGCATTTGAAGAATATGGTATAATTGTAGAATGGATCTTTTATAGTAATGGAACATGGGCTTTCTAATTTTCTTTTTCTTGCTTGAAGGATGTTGAGAGTGATTTATGTTATGTCTTGCTTTGAATGTATGCAGTGCAACTATGATATTAAAGATAGATTATTTGTTTGATGGTAATGTTGATTCTGGGGGGAAGTTTTTATATCTTCTTTATTTTGTTTGGCAGCCGGTTCTACATCACATTCTGGGGGATGCACCTAATGGGAATTATCTATTGTAGGAAATTTTTTTAGTTTGGATTTAGGGTCAGGAACATATAAACGCATAGCCTTATTGTAACATTTTAATTTAGCCATTTTCATTGCCATGTTTTGTGTATTTATTTTCCTTCGTCTCTTCTGTGATGCATATACTTAGATACTTGCTAGATTTTAAGCATACCCCTATCTTTAAATTACCATTTGAGATTTTCACTTGGAAATTATCTTCATGATATGACTAAAATATATATATGATCAAGCATATTTGAGCTTTCTGTTGAAACATTGTTTAAACTTGTATAAGCATAACATTTTAAACAAATTTAGGAAGCTTTTTTAAAGATGCAATGCTTCACTCTCATATAATCATTCTTCATTTGTTTGGTCCAAGCCACTATCATTTCTTAGAAAACTATTGAAAGTATAGAAGCTATATAAGATCGCATTTGGTAGTGCTGAAAAGCTGTCTAATTTCACTAATCTTGTTTTTAAGAGCGTCTCTGGCTGCTCTATATTCTGATCATAGCATTCAATCTTAAAAATTCAAGATTTTCTTTATATGATGTAACTTATGTTTTCTTAGTTTTGCTTTGTTGGAAATAGCTGACTGCTGACTTTATATTTTTGCAGTGCCATAATGGACATACACTGTGTTCTACTTGTAAAACAAGGGTACAAAACCGGTGCCCCACTTGTAGACAAGAGCTTGGAGATATTAGGTGTCTGGCATTGGAGAAGGTGGCAGAGTCACTTGAACTGCCCTGCAAGTATGACTTCTTGGGATGCATAGAGATTTTCCCTTACTACAGCAAACTTAAGCATGAGGCTCAGTGTAACTTTAGACCATACAATTGCCCATATGCTGGATCTGAGTGTCCTGCTGTTGGAGATATCCCTTTTCTGATAACCCATCTGCGGGACGATCACAAGGTAGACATGCACTCTGGCTGCACATTCAATCATCGTTATGTCAAGTCTAATCCCCGTGAAGTAGAGAATGCAACCTGGATGCTTACAGTAAGTGGAGATTATTTTTGAAGTTTCCATTTGGTGATTCAAAATTTTTTTTTTTTTTCAACTTTCAATTTGCCAGATTTTTCTTCTGCATCTTAGAATATTTGCAGGCCCTCCAGGCTCCAACCACATGCTTTGTTATAATTTGGTGACATTTAAGGATTTAGGAATCAGAGGCACCAGGATCAAATATGGAAAATGGTTTGATAAAAGAGACAATTAAGCAAATTTTTTTCTTAAAATATTCAAGAAAACAAATAAAATATAAGAGTTTAAGAAAAGAATTAATTTTGCAAACAAGAAGATTATGATTGCTATCCATTCTTTGTTGCTGTTAAGGCCATGTTTAAGATAGGCAAGAAAAAAAGGAATAATGCATTGGTGGCTTTAGACAATGGCTACCAATGTCATATACACATGCCTGGAAGAAGTAAGAACTGACAGCAGCTTTTACCTGTATTTTATATAAAATTTTTCTTTCAATTAATGCAAAACTTGACGTAACCTTGAAGCACTCCAATCTGCAAAATAAGTTCTAACGAAGATTATTGATTATTTTTGGCACTAATGGGACTTGGTATGATGTTTTTGCATTCCTAAGTTCCGACCTTCCTTCTCTTTTTTTTTCTTCTTTTTTGGTCAGGTTTTTAATTGTTTTGGTCAATACTTCTGCCTGCACTTTGAGGCCTTCCTGCTTGGTGCAGCCCCAGTTTACATGGCATTCCTTCGTTTCATGGGTGATGAGACTGAGTCCCGGAACTACAGCTACAGTTTAGAGGTAGGGGCAAATGGCAGGAAACTGATATGGGAAGGCACCCCTCGAAGCATTCGGGATAGCCATAGGAAGGTTAGGGACAGTCATGATGGCCTAATAATCCAGCGTAACATGGCACTTTTTTTCTCTGGTGGAGAGCGAAAGGAGCTAAAGCTTCGGATTACAGGACGTATATGTAAGGAACAACAGAATCCAGATGGAGGGGTGTGCATACCCAATGTTTGCAGTTGAGGTATCTCAAAATCATGTGTTCTTCAGCCTTCCTGTATTAGTATATAGTCCTGTATGTGTTGATGCTTGCTGCATTTTTTGTGTCAAATGTACACTAAACACATTTTGTTGCTGTAACTGATTAGATACTGAAGGATTCAGTTTTTGTATAATTAAAAAAGCTGCTTTTTTCTTTCTTTTCTTTTTCTTTTTTCTTTTTGTATTTTGTAGTTGTATTGACACTTAAGACGGTTTGCATAAGACGTAATTTCTCTCTCCCATCACAAACACACAATATTGCCAGGTGGTTGATATAATGGAATACCTGCAAAGATGCTTTCGAGAAACATTACAAGCCAAGTGCAAACAGTTACTTGCAGTGATAATTTTTTTAGCTGTCCATTAGGATCATAGACAATATCGTGCACGTACAGTTTGAAACAATTGTATATCATCATATACATGAGAGCTTATTTCTCCCAACATCTCATTAAGTGAGTGATGCACTGAAAATGGCATTTGGACAAAGTATGGTTGGAACTTGGCCACCAATATTTTAGTTAGAATGCCCAGTTTTTAGAACATTGTTTTTTAAGGACTAGTACCTTGAAAGTGATTCAACAAATTCAGTTACAAAAGCAACTCTACATGCAAAAACCATGGCACTTCATAAATAGTCATTATCCTATTTTCATAAGCTTGGAAATGCATTTTTGAGCAATAAGAGGGTAATTTATTTCAGAGATTTCAATCTACTCTTTACAATTTACAAACTATCCTAGCCCTGTCTATTACTTCACCCCTTCATTGTTACTCTGCTATTATTCTATTACCACTTGAGACTTCAGTGAGTTAGGACTGGGGTTCCTTTAATTACATATTACTGCAACCACAAAACCTATGTAGCAGTAACAAGACCGGGGGCAGGAGGTATATCATACTGCATAGCAGGTCTCAAAATTTACAAGGGGTCTGGACTCCCTTTGAAATCTCGTACTTGCTTTTAAGCTGTTTCTTCCCCTCTACAGATTATATATTTCACTGTCTCTTTCTCTGTCTCTCTCTGATGGTTACTATCAAACTCATTCCCTACAAATGATTTTTTTTTTTTTTTTTTTTAGTTTCTTTGCCCTCTAGTTCTTGAAAGTTGAAACACTACATGCTTTTACAGTTAACTGTACATGAAATTTGACGCATGTTTTGGTAAAAAGTAAAAACTACATTGCAGAGCTCTTTAAAACCTACAGGACTTTTGAGTTAAATCAACATTGCAGATCTCATCCAATAGATTGCAAAAAAAATTCAAAAATAATTTACTTTTTCATAAAATTCTGTTTTTGTAGCAAACACCTCGGCATGAAGCAATGGAGCTATGACTCCTTGGCACTACCATACAAATTTACATTTACGCCAAGTAGTACCATACAATTTACATTTAGGCAAAGCCCACCTAATTATGGCTCAAAGTTCTTATGATTCTCATTATATACAAATGCCTATATTAATGCTGTGCTGGGCCAGATTCCATAATGCTGTTGAAATTGCGAAAGATGAAAACAGCTGCCATTATAAAGATTTACCTTTTCCTTCTGTTGGGCTGCCTCAATATACTGCTCTGCCAGTTTCTTCACCTTCAACCCTTCCTTGATGAGAAAATTAGCAATCTTGGCTTTTCTGTGGTACTTCATAAGGCACCTTAGCATTCGTGATAGCCATAAGATTATAAGAAGGTTAAGGACAGCCACAATGGCCTAATAAAAATAATCCAGTGTAACATGGCATTTTTTCCTTTGGTAGAGACCGAAAGGAGCTAAAGCTTCGAATTACAAGACGTATATGGAAGGAACAATAGAATATAGATGGAGGGGTGTGCATACACGCTGTTTGCAGTTGCAGTATCTCAAAATCATGTTGTCCTCTTGTATCTTTGATGCCTGCTGCTTCTCTCCAATGCATTTGTATTATGTTTAATGAAGCTGGCTCTCTCTCTTTCCTTTTTGTATGTTGTTGTGCTGTAGTTGTTTTGACACTTAGACAATGCACATAAGATGTAATTTCCCTCTTATCAGTTATCACACACTTGTAATGGAATACTTGCATAGATGCGTTCGAGAAACATTACAAGTCAAGTGAAAACAGTTACTTGCAGTGATAATTTTTAGCTGCCCACTAGGAATATCTGTGCACATACAGGTTTGTAATAAGGAGTGGTTCTAGGACCACAACTTTGAGGTCGTAGATTTTCTCTTGTAACAGGTGTTGTGGACATTTGACTCTTTACCATTGGATATTTGACTCTCCTGAATCTCCCTGCTCAATCTCAAGGTGGTTTGCCACCACCCTTTTTCCCCTAAGTTCTTCTATGGACAAACACTCTTGCACACACTTTGACATAACTTGCACATTTGTCAATGTGTGATTGGATGACATCAGCTACACATGAAGACAACCACTGATACTTGCGAAAATTAATACAATCACCAATTGACATATGTACTAGTTGTGGCAAAGTCTGTGCAAGAGTGTGTGTCTCTAGAAAAAAATGCCCTCTCCCTTCCTCTCTACCCAAATCTAAGCATTTTTTACCGTAGTCGATATCCACGGTTGAGAATGAATGGATGTGGATAGAGAGAGGGAAAAGAAACCTATGTTGGATTTAGAGGTAAGAATTAGCTGAAGTTGTAGCAAAGAATAATTCTAGTACCACACACTTTCACACACCTTTTGGTCACTGTCCTATGTGACAAACTATGATTGGTTGTTTGTCACTTTCACATAGACCCACTATTTTTTCTCCACCACTCACAGTCAAGCACATATGACAGTTGTGGCAAAAAGTTTGTGAGAGTATGTGGTCCTAGAATTATTCTATAGCAAATTGGGTTTTTGATGTTTCGGGATTTTCTAAGTTCTTAAAATTCTAGTGAAACAAGTCCTATGTCATTTTGCATTTCTGCAAGCCCAATACAATAAGTATCTCAAAGTTGAAAAGAGAATTTGATTTCAACAATATGTTTTTTTTTATTTCGGGTACTATGATTAAAGTAATATGAAAACTTTGATTGTATTGGATCAAAAAATCCCAAGGGCATAGGAAAAAGTTTTTTCTATGCCCACTGGGTGTTTTGACCCAATATTAGTACCCCAAATAAAACCTTCAACAGCAGTAGGTTTTTTATTTGGGGGTACTAAGATCAATGTAGAATGAAACTTCAACAACTTGTATTCAATGGTATACATTTAAAGGGTTTTACTAATGTATATGCTCTTAGGGCATACATTAACAATCCATTTTAGGAAACTTTTTATGAGAAATTCAATTTCCCATAAAAAGTTTCCTAAAATGGATTATTAATTAATGCCCTAAGGGCATACATTATTGGACCCTACATTTAATTCAAGTTTTGTTGAGTTTTAAAAGGCACAATAACCGAACATTCTCAAATTGTTGAAGATTGATTTAAAAAATATTGAGAATCTTTAATTATTGCATTCATTATAACTCAGAAAAACTAAAGTTAATATATACAATTGAGCAATGCTAGGGACACAAAAAATTTCACAACTTTTGCCACAATTTGTCATGTGGCGAGTTATGAGTGGTGGACGTGTGGACCCACCATTTGACCTTCACCATTCACAGCTTGCCATGTGACAAATTGTGGCAATAGTTGTGGGATTTTTTGTGTCCCTAACATTTTCCTATACTATTTGGTATCAAATTGTTGAATCTTTTTATTGTACATTGATACTACCTGATGAAAAGCTTGTATTTTTCACTCTTGAGACTTTGATACTTGAATATGTACTACACTTACAGAATTACTAAAAGAAATTTATTAATTTAAGATATCTTGGCCTGAAATTTTATCCAAACCTGAATTCATTGCAAAACTTAACTCACTTGCTGAATCTTCAAACTTTGGATGCTCTTATTGTATATATAAAATGTTTCTAAAGGACGCTTCATTGGAAAAGGAAAAAATATGACTCACTTGGCATTTCATGGTTAGAGAACATTTCTAGTGAGATAGGTCTCATTGAAAAATAAAAAAATGTTTCTCGTGAGACTGATCTCGTGATATGTCAAGAAGTTGCATGTAAGATACAAACAAGAAGCACAAATCTTATGGAGATACAGACAAATATTTGTCTATGATGGTATAAGCTTTAGACATGACTACAAGAATAGTAGACCAATAGTACCAAAAAGATCACTTTTAAGTGATCAAAAGAGTCAAAATTGAGGAGGTAACTTCAGATTTTGCACAAAATCAAATTGGAGACAAAAGTAGATAAGGCGAACAGATTGAGGTTTTCCTCAAACCCCAAAATCTGCACAATTTAAAAATGGAACCTTAGAAGTTAGCGAAAAAGAATTTAGGAAAACAAAAAATATATACAAGAGAGGATTCTCTGGATATGTTGCTGAAACTTGAAAGTCCATCCAGAATACAAAAACTCAATTCAAATGTTTCTCATTTTCAGCACAACACTCACAAACTATCAAAAGTTTCATCATATACAACTATAGATCAACAAAAAAGGACCAACACTAAAAAAAAATTGAGATCTACAGCCATTTCAGTGGTTTATAATCAGCACAACACCCACACGAAATATCAAAGTTTCATCATATACAACTATATATCATAGCAAAAAGACCATTACTTAAAAAAATTTGAGATCTACAGCCATTTCAGTGGTTTACAAAATCTCAATGGAAAAAAAAAATTTAATTAAACAAATCTACCAGTATAAGTGAGGAAATTCAATGGCATCTATCACAGTGAAAACTCAAATAACCCATCTAACACGATGAGATCCCATTCAAAAATAAGAATTGAACCATCAAAATTTCATGACACAACCTAACAAAACCCCCCAAGCAGCTTAAGCCCAAATCGTACCACACAAAACCTAGCTAAACACCACAAATATCTTGGAATCTAGAGCTTCTTTTCCACTTCTAAGTTCTATAAGTTAATAAAGAATTTTTTTTTTTTAAAGTAGCTTTTTTTAAGCTTCAATTATGCGAATATACAATCTTGAATTAACAAATGTTGCAACTTTATACAATTCATTCACAGCTAAACCCAAAAATATAAATAAAAAATAAAGAATTGGTTCTGGGTTTTGAGAAACGTACAAATTAGCAGTCTTTTATTGCAGCAAATCCTGGTGCAAAGAGAAAGAACCCCATGTCGATTTCTCTTCTATGGGATCAGGGATTTACAAAGCTTCAATAGTTGAATATAAAAAAACGAACCAAATGCGAGAAGAAGTACACGCCATTTCATTTTTCGCCGAGAGCTTTCTCTTTGTGTTCTTTTGAAGTTGAACCTCTGTCTCTCTCCTGCCTTTTGTTCTTGAAATTATGAAGCTCTACTTAAAAGAGAAAGTGGATTGAGATCCGGCGCAGCATAAATAGAAAATTAAAAGGTTGAGATTAAAAATGTTAAAAGTTACTTTTAAATCCGGACCGTTTCATTTTGTCCTAGAAAGAAATATCTCCGCTCTGTTTCGGCCTAAAATAAATAAATAAATATATTCTTATACAAGAAAAAATTATCAATTCAAAGAAGTAAATAACTAAATATTATATAATACAAATAGTTTAGTCTTCTTAACATAAAAAAAAAAAATGCATTACATATTTATTTTTTTTAGTTGAATAATAATACAAGTTAATGAAATAAATATTAAAAAAAATCTTAATTAACTGATCAGAATTACCATTTTTTTTTAAAAAAAATATCAAGATAAAGCTAAACAACTAAATAGCATAAAGCATACTATTGAGATTAAGGGTGTTCACCAAACCGCAAAAACTGCACCAAAATTGCTCAAACTGCAAAAACTGCACCAAAATCGCTCACAAAATAGCATAACCGTGCCACACCGCAAATAATAGTGTACCGCACCGCAAACCGCACTGCACCCGCACTTTGCGGTTTTATAACCCCCTGTTTCGTCTCACCCATTTCGGCCATTCCAGACGAAAAATGTATTTTGGTTAGAAATGGTTTCTTCTGCAATTTTTTCATTTGAACCAAAAAAATAAAATAAAATAAAAAATAAACCATGAACCAGAGGTTGATAGAGGCGTGGTGGTGGACCTAGTGGCGTTGCTTTAGTTGGGCTGAGTGGAACTGAAGCTTGATTGGATAAATCTTCATTTTATGGAAGAAATAAAGAGAGAACAGTTGAATAAACGGAGAAGGAGATATGGAGAAAAAGTAACAAAAAGATAAAACAATAAAAAATAAGAAATGGCTGAAAGTTAAAAGGTGTGGCTGAGGGTGGAGGAGATAAGAGGGGTACGTGTGTGGAGGAGAAAAACAAAGGAAAAAAAAAGGCGAAGAAAGAAACGTGTATTAGAAAGTAACCAAATAAGATAATGGAAAAAATAAAATAAGAAATAATAAGAAATTAAAATTAAGAAATGTTACCATAATATTTTTATAATAAATTTTAAATGGTAGGTTATTATTATCTAATATTGGTGAGAGAAAAAATAAATTTTTTGATGGTGGCGGTTGTAGTGGTGGTGGTGGTAGTGACAGTGGTGGTGGTAGTGGCTGTAATTGTTGTTTACTGTAGAAAATATATTATTCTATTATGCAGCGGGGACGGTGGAGGAGGCAGAAGAGTTAGTGGTGGAAGAGTTGGCGGTAGTGGCATTGGCGGTGGAAGAGTTGGTGGCGATGGCGTTGGCAGTGGAAGAGTTAGTGGCGGTGGTAGTGGCAGCAGTAGCGATTGCAGGTGGTTGTGATTGTTATTTATTGTAGTGGATATATTATTTATTGTAGTAGATATATTATTTTATTATGATATTTATATTATTTTATTGTGTTAAAAGCTAAAATAGATCAACTACTACAGCATGTGAGTAAATAAAATAAATAAAATAACTTTTTGTGCTGTCAAATAACTAAATTTTTAGCTCCACTTGTGTGGATGCATTAACCCGCTACATCATGATTGAGATTGTGTGAAACATAAGCTACCTACCACGTGCGCAATACACATCCCAATAATATAATTTAAAAAATAGATAAAAGCTCTTGAAGTAATAGATGGTTGAATAAAGAAAAGCAATAAATTTGTCTAGATATCTTCCCCCATTTATTTCCCTACCTACCCCCACGACCCATTCTACACATCTATGCCTCTCTGTTCAAAATCCTCTCAAAACTTCAAAGAACAATGGAGAATTGACCAGCTCTCCTTCTATTCGCTGCCTCTTTCTTAATGCTGAATGCAGATAAGCATGTATTAAACTTGTTTTCCCCTTTTGTTTTCTCTCTATCTCACACAAGCACTCTCTCGCATCACACCCATACCTCAAAACCTCTCTCTTTCTCTCTTTATATTCAGACCCATATCCTCAACTCATACCGGCCGAATTTTGTATTTCAGCTGAAATTAACCGAAACATCCCGGAACACCTAAAACTCATCGGAATAGGCCAAAATTTGATCCGAGGTGGAACAGACTACTGTTTCGGTTTGTATGCCGATACCAAATTTTTTGGTCATTCCGGCTGGAATAGAACGGAATTAATAACAATGCTTTTAATCTCAACCTTTTAGTAAAAAACTATTTCTTTCGAGAGAGTTTCAATCTATATACTATGGCGTTTACTCCTAATAATAGCTCTTTATTATCAAATTAAGATACTACTCAATTTTTGGTGTAAGCGGAAATTGAACCACAAATTTTTTATTTAACCATCAGAAACTTTAACAGCTGAGCTAACTAGAACTTACGAAAATAAATAACTTTGTTTAAAGGAAATGAATAGAATCATTTTATGACAATATTACCGTTATACTCCTATTTTAAAATAAGTGAATAAATATATAAGGGTATTTTTGAAATTTTAGTAAAAAATTCATTAAATTTAATTCAATTCCCTCTAATTCCTCATAATTTTTTGAGAAATGAAAATTTGAAATTTTGAGAGAATAAAGAAGAATGAGTGCTTCTTCCTATCAATTTCATTTTCTTACACTTAAACTTTTTATTCCATTAATTAAAACTCTCAAACAAAGAAATTGAAGAATATTATAAAATTATACTTTTCATTCATTTCCCTCCTCGCAAACAAACTGTTAGTTTGGTGTTGCAAAGTGCAGGCATACTCTACTTTTAGTTTCTCTCGGGACTTGCTTGCAAATTTTTTATTTTATTTTTCAACAAACCATTTCTATAAGAGTAATTTTAATACCAAGACTTTTTCCACATGGTCACTTAACATGGACTCATTATATTTTTTTCCACCATTCACAGTTTGTCATATCAGAGTTATGACAAAGTTGTGCCACATAAGGTTGTGATACTAGATTTTTTATTTCTATAAATACTACCAAAGTCATGTAGGCTAAGTACATTCTAATGTTTCCAACTAAGATAATTGAGTTGGTAAGTTTATATTGAGTTTTTTGTTTTATCTAAAATATCACCCTATGAATTCTAGAGTTCTCACTAAGACTCAAATGCATGGGAATACTCCAAGAAATATAATTTTGTTTTTAATCAAAATCAAGTCCTGGTACCTCAAAATTACCTGTTGAATGTTTTTAATTCATAAATTTTCAAATTTGTGCTTTTAGTTCTAAAAAGTTTTAAAAATGATCGTGGATGGGCTAGAATGTTCGAGGTTCGAGCCCAATTAAGAATATTGATTGATTTAAAGTCACAAGGTCAAATATCCTAGCATAGAGGACAGTCAAACTAGGCAATAGAAAGTAAATCATGCATGACCATAAAAAGTAGGCCAACTTGAGTCTTGGACACGCGGTGTGTGGGTGAGTTTTGGCACAAGTTATGTCATTTTATGTGGCACAACATTACTCATGCATTAATAATATTCACATCCACTTCGCTACAATTGATGGACTTGAGAATTTGAATGGATAGGTGTTAGAAGAGCGAGTTACAAAGACCTTGGAACATATGACATTGAAGAACACCAGAATAGTACACATATGGCCAACCTCATAAGAGAGTTAGAGAGTTATAAAAAGAGCAATTCTATGTGCACAAAAAACTACACAACATTTATCACAACAATTGAGTTGACAAACTTTTATTAGTTCTTATTTGAACCTACTACTAATATCACTTTTTTACCTACCACTAACAATCTACTACATTAATTTGGGTGTAAAAATTTGTGTCTATAGGCTTTCTCGTATAAAAATTCCTGACTAAATCTTCGACTATATTAAAGATTCCAATCATGGCAATCAGATCCCATGACTATCAAATTCATTCCCCACATGGGGTTTTTGTAACTTTCTTTGCCCCAAAGTTGCTTAAAGTTGAAACACTAACTACTTGTATGGTAACTATACATGAAAATTCACACGTGTTTCGTTAAAAACTACATAGCATAATTCATCCAACAGATTGTATTAAAAAATTCCAACTGCAATTTACAATTTCATATTAAATTTTGCTTTTTTAGCACAAGCAGTAATGGAGCTATGACTCCTTGGCAGTTGGCACTACCATACAATTTACGTTCAGGCCAAGCCCTACGGCCCTACCCAGTTATCAAGTAGGGTCAAAGTTCTTGCGATTCTCATTTTATACAAATGCCTATATTAATGCTGTGTTGGACCAGACCCCATAACTATCTACAGATTATTAAAGAGGGGTGCAAAAATATGCAGAACTTGAGAAAGATGAAAACAACTGCCGTTATGAAGATTCACTTTTGTCCTTCTGTTGGGCTGTCTCAACATACTGCTCTGCCAGTTTCTTCACCTTCTCACCTTCCTTGATGAGAAAATTAGCATTCTTGGATTTGCTGTGGTACTTCATAACCTTATCAGTCGTTTTTGACACAGCCCACCTATACTGTTCGGCTGTTATCACACCACTCTTGCACAGTGGCCTGATGTGCTCTTTGATGTAGGCTTCCACCTATACAGAATTAGTGTGACTGATCAACTAAAATCTATAAGAAGAAAAGGTGGTAAACAAGAACAAGTAATGGACAGAACTGAAGACCGGAACAATTTACATAGAGCTGCGACACGGAGAAAAACGAAAGGAAAAGATAAGAACATGAAATCAAAGAGATGATGAAAAGAGTCTTCTACTACCTTCTTGAATACATGATTGAAGCTATCAGACTGCTTGTTAGTCTCAAGGCTAGATTTCTTCTCCTTACTTTCAACATTTTCCCCTGATTGAAAATGGTTGGGTGAATGTTTCCCACCAGGAGAGTTGGGATCAACAGCAGCAACAAGCATGTTCTCTGTACAGCTCTCACTCCTGACTTCAGATGTTTTCACCATTTTATTTAACACACAATTTTCATTCCCTATAGGATCTTTGTTCTCAGCTAGTGCTACTGTTTCAACCTGTCCAGATCGTAAAGCTACTTCGGGAAATTTTTCAATGAGTGGTTCTTTGTCTGGGCCATATAGCTCTTCACATTCTGCAATTGAAGGCTCTTCACTGTCTTCATTGATTAAAGATTCTGGAGGAACACAAGAATCATTGGTCTCACCCTTTATGGTAGTGCTTCTGATTCCTGCATCGCTATGATTCTGGGGCAAGTTGGAGTCCTTTGGTGCTTCAACATTCCCTGACTTTTCATGATCATCAGAATTTAGACCATCATTCAACCGTTCAGGGTTAAGCGTAGAGAAAACCACTTTCATTTTTGAGGCACCTTCTTCTGGTGGTATCTTAAAGCTGTTTGTTGAACTTACTCCAATGTAGTCTTCATCTTCCAAATCATACTCAAAATCACCATAAATATCCAGTTCTGGATGAGAAGCCATGTCAAATACATTATCCAGTTCTTCCTCTCTTTTGGAGGGAACATCATCGAGGACTTGCTTTTCCGGTTGTGGACTATTTGGAGGAGAATCAGACACAAGGCCTGCAGTTCTCAATGCTTCTAAAATTACAGGATCAGTTGAAAGTTCAGTGGTAGCTTGTTCAGATCCATCAACAGGGACTTCTGACAAGGGTGAGGTATTTGATTCAGTGGCTCTACTGGACTTAATGTTATCTGAACAATGCAATAGCTCCTGGGAACATAAATTTACATATACTAATTTGCTGTTTGACCTATCAGCAACCTCTTTTTCAATATTAATTGCATCTGCAACAGCCAACTCTGTTTCTGCAGTTCTGCGAATGACTGGCAAATTTGCCTTCCTCAAGAAGTGCTCTGTCAGGCGGTAAAGCTGTGCCTGTATAGCAGATGTCATCGATGAGTCTAAACGACCAGAAAACTCAATTCCAGTATTATAAAGAAAAGAACTAGTATAACATTTGCTAGTGAGAGATGATTTTGATATATAGAAAACTTAAACCATGGTGAGGACAGTTTTAATATAAAAGAATGAATGTGGTTTAGAAATCCAATTATTTTGTGTAAATAAATCCTTGCTTTACTATGGCATAAGTCTTTGTTAAAATTGCCTCCAAATCCATTGATATAAAACCAAACCATGAATCCTAACTGCTCCAATTCCAAGCAAACAAATTATGGAATTGATTTTTTTCTTTTTTTTCTTTTTGGAAGATTTTCTTTATAACTTACAGAAGTAGGGATGGTAGTGACAAATGAAAAACAGTATAGCTAGCATTGGTGATGGTCTGATGAAGGTAGTCAAGTTGGCGTTGACACAGTTGTTGTGGTGGTGCAGTGGTGGTGATGAGCAGCAAACAACAAAGATAGAATTGGTGATGTAAGGTGGTTGAGTTGGTGTTGGCAGTGTTGCAGCAGTACTGCACTGGTAGTGATGGTACTCGAGGTGGCAGTAGCAATGGGAGCAGAAATGATGCTGGGAACTGCATAGTGGTATGGTGGTGTTAGCGGCTGGAGCATTGGTATGAAATAGTTGATGATTCTGATGTCTTCCACATGGTGGGAGCATTGGTTTAATGTAGTTGGAGATTGTGATTTCTTCTATGTTAGGAGGTAATGAAGAAAATCTACCATAAAAATGCCTAGTAAGGATTAGGGGACAATTTTTTCTCAATTTTGTTACAAGAGTATCCACATCCTTTTCAGCTTTTCTAAATTTTTATCCAAAGTCAAACAGAAAAATAACTTTTATTTCCATTCCCAAATATTTTTACATTAAAAGGAAACTTAAATGCTTAATGTCTTTTACATTAAAAATTTTAGTGTAATTTTTTAAGATTCTCTGTGTTCATCATTGTAAACATGAAGTCTTTTTATTCATTACTTATCCAAAAAAAAAAAAAAAAGGCAACTTCAATAATAATCCAAGAAGAAAAATAATCCATTTGTAGTAGGAAATATACTCAGCCTGATTACGATCAACTGGAGACAGCAAATTATAGCATACCTGCCTCACAGATAAGGGAATTTTATTATGGCAACTGGGTGCCAGTACTGGTCTCATGTCTGCTGGTAGTTGTGCCTGCTCACACCAGTCAGAAAAAGGAATCGTATCAAAACAAGTTTAAAGGCATGAAACATCCTTTCAGAAAACAAACTATTACATACCAGTAATGGATAATTTCCTTTAAGCACTGCATTGTCTTCCTTTGAATCATCTCTTGAGTTCCTGCTTGCAGCAGCTGCTTTCCTAGAAAGGACCTCTAGGGCCCATTTTCTTTTGTCACTCTTTACATCATCAGATTTACCAACTGTCTGCTTCTGAGCATTAACTTTAGAGTCACTTAATGCAGAAATGGTTGGCCCTTCTGGGCGTCTGCTTAAAGGTACTTTGCTAGAAGTAGAAGCAACCTCACTCTTTGAGGTTGGAACAATGTTCTTGTTTTCATTATTTTCAAATGAAGGAAGCCCAGCCTTTGCCAAAACTTTACTTGATTCTGTGGATTTCATAGTATTACTATCAAGAGATGACTTCAAACAGTTTTCTGAAGAATTGAGCTGTTCTTTATTCTGCTCTGAATTGCCTGTAACTTTAAGAGCTGAGAGAGGCTTGATATCATCCTTTCTTGGGAATATAGATGTATCTGCTAAATACAACCTGGAAAGAATTGGATTTGTGGCCTGTGATTCAGACCCCTGATCTGAATTATCCAAACTGTTTCTTAGGAGGCCAAGAACTGACTTCAAAGTCGCAATCTTTTCAGGCTTCGTAGCTCTCATGCAACGATACTTCCAAAACTCAACTTCACAGTCCCGATCCCAAGCACGTTTTCGTCTTCCATTGGATGATGCATATATCTTCTTTGTTAGATTCTCACGTACTTTCCCCTTCTGTAACATTGACTTCTTTGTCTTTACAGCTAAAGGTGATAACTTCTTAGCAGGTTCAGTTTTGGGTCCTGCTACAGCAGCCCTGAAGGCAGCAAGAAGCTTCGGATCAAAAAGGCTTTCCCCGAAATCTTTTGAGGATTTGTTACGGACAGCTTCTCTTATTTCTTTTCTTAGTTTTTGGACTACCATGGATGACTCCTTGTCCTCAGAATCTCTCCTCATGATCTTTTTCACTCGTAAGCCAGCCATATTTTCTCGTTCTATCAATGATTTATCAGCAGGATTTGGGTGTCCAAGCCCCTTAGAAGGTCTATGTTTTGCCCCTCGAACTATGCTCATTATATCAGAGGTAGCATCTTCCTTATCTTGATGATGTTTCAACCTGTCATCTTTGGGATCTGCTATTGGGGTTGGGAATTTCTGAGAATTATCTGACACAGATGCATTGACTTTGTCCCTTTTAGCCACCTGTTGAATCCTCCCTTCAGCTTTAATTTTCTTTCTAGGAACTTCTGTCACAATCTTGTGTTTGGTATCTCCATCATCAGTACTCATACACACTTGCTCGCTTATAGTTATAAAGAAATCAGAAAGACAACATAAAAGAATAGTCAGAATTTGATACTACCTGCATTGAATGACATAAAGCTTTCACAATATTCAATTCAAACAAGCATGTGTTTTAGAGGGAAAATGACATTTAAAGAGATGAACATAGGATACATTAATAGACTGCTCAGCAACACAATAATTTAAGATAAATGATAAAATTTGGTGACCACCCACTCTGAATTACTATTCAATAATCGTCAAAAATATTAAGCATAGTTTAAAATGCAACATGGTATGTTTAATAAAGATGAAACAACCACAATACAGCAATAAAAGAAACTTTTCCTCAACCCATGTATCCTACAAAGCTCATGTGTTCTGCAAGCTGAAAGGCCCAAGCACCTCAATAAAGAGCAGAAACACAATGCAGAATATAAATGAGGATCACTGGACCTGGAAATAAGCAAGCAGCACTGGAAAATTTTGACATGGGAGTAGAAGTAACAAATCCTTGGGCAACATAGTTACAAGAACTTACTGCAAAGAACAGTGAGAGAATCAATGGAGACTTGAACGATAAGTTACCTGCAATCTGTAGGCTTTCTCTTTACACCAACCATTCTGGCAGCATCCTTATTAGCATCCAGTTCAATTTTGTCCAGTTCAACTTTGTCAACTGAAAACATTTCAGCAATGAGGCAATGAAACAGGATACTCATATCAATGCCTTACTAAAAACCTAAACTACCTTTGCTAAATATATTAGCTTTTCTACAGCCCATTAAAGGCCAAAAAATAACCAAGAAGAAGAAGGAAATATTCCTAAACCACTTTCAAACCTTTTTCCAAAGAATCTTCTGAAGGAATTTGCTGCTGGACATCTTCAGCAACTTGATCTTCAATTCCATCATTCTTTTTTTCATCAACTAGAAACACATTAAAATTGATGACAATGAGATGCTCTCAAATACACAAAGCATGTATATACTTTCAGCTGCCTGCTATCATAATGATGGAATTGTAGCTATAAAAGTAATGGTAGGGAAAAGTTGTACGCATAAAATTACCAGATAAAAAAGCGCCTACAGATAAACCAAGATGAAGGCCTATACTGGATTCATTTTCAGATTGCCTGATTCCAGTAGAGGACTCATTAATAAACTTTCTTGAAGGATTTTCAATGCCATTATTGCTTCTTAGTTCCTTCATTGCTTTCTCAGCACAACTTGTCTTCGACTCACTAAGCACCAAGGAATTAGAAGCCGAAATAAAGGATGCATCACGTGATAAGGACAATTCAAGTTCCTTTGCATCAAAGATTGGTTGAATGATAGTCTTCCCCCCAGACAGTGTTTCCACCTTTTGACTACTGGCATCAGAGCTCAATATCAATGTTTCAGTTTGCAAGTCCTTCTCAACTTTAACAGTTGCCTTGTGACTATTGGCATCGGAAGTCAATAGCAACGTTTCAGTTTCCAAGTCCTTCTCAACTTTGACAATTGACAAAAAGTTCTCATTTGGTTCTCCGGTACATTGATTTTCATCAACCATTGAGACCACAAGAGCTGTTTCTCCAGCATCAGCAACAGAAACAGACACCTTTCCAGATAAAGCATCCTCAATGAAACATTCACTATTACCATTTTCGAAGCCACCCTGATTATCAGGCCTCTGTATTGAAATTGCATCTGCTTTTTGTGGCACACATCTACAATAATCCACAGGCAAGAATGTTGAAAGAAATGAAAAGGGAAGTTACATTTAGAAAAAGACACATTTTTGACATTTCCATTTATCCATAGTTCAAGCCTAGAATACATGTGGAGCTCCAAAGCTGCATTAATTATTTTTAACTTAAGGAGACCTTTACTTGGCATCATCAGACGATCATGAAACAGTTACAAGGTTATTTATCTCTAAGCCATAGATGCGGTGGTTAATGATCACCTGGCAGTATTGACGATTGTTATTTACCTAACTATACTCCAAGCAGAGAGGTAGTTGGTATTTAAGAGGGTTTGCAGATTCATAATGCATGCTAGTTAATTGAATAACGCATGTGAACCTCAAGAAAATCCATTGGCTTTTAGACTTAGCCAGGGAACCAACAGTCCAGCACCAACCAACAAACAATCATCCTCTGAAAACTTACCTTGGGCATAACCAGGTACTCTCAGATGTGGCTTCAGGATCAAATCCCACACAAAATGCATGATACCTAATTCCATGCAAAACCAAGAAAAAATTGGTTATGATGCTTTTTTCTCCTTCAAAGACAATAAGAAATTTCACAATTTGTTCACAGAAATATTTAGGAAAATCAACCTACTGAAACTTCACATCTCAACTTAAGCCACATTGAGAAGGGAAGAAATCCCTAAATGTCATTCCATGTATATGTAAGACCTTAGTAATCAAATTATTTAGATCAAATATACCATATATCACATGAGTCACAAGCAATTGATGTATCAAGATTGGAATCTCCCTCAATAGTTGCTAATCCACTTCGAATTTTACAGCCATCTCCATCCAAGCAGATAACTGCCTACAACATGATAAAGTACATAAGAAAGAGATTAAGATGTAAATGCCTCTACAAAATGAAAATGTGTGGAAGGCAGCCTTGAGTTTATATGGTAAATGTGCCAATAACACTGGCATGAGAGGTCAGATCTTTTACAAAAGCCACAACTAATCTCAGAAACCTCAAAACATTTCAATAAACCTTATGAGATTACATATGGAGGATAATTACATTTTCATCAATATAGTAGGACGGAAAAGACAGAGTATTATTCTTCCCTTCAATGGACCATTCATCATCTCTGCATATATGAATGGACAAAAAATGACAATTAATCAGTGCTGAAAACATAGGCACAGTCAAAACATGAATAATTTCACCATTATTTATAATAAAATATGATAAATTCTACGGGCCACAGATTGTCCACATGGCACTCAAACTTGTGTAATGCAAGCTATAATTCTATTATCTATTTCAATCTCTTCTAACAAAAGGAGCTTCATAACTATACTATTAGAGGAGACCCATAGCAAGAATTCTATCACAATTAATTGATTTTGAGGCTCCATTAACATCTATAAGTGTAGCGATATTGCTTTGAGTCAAAGATGACTAACGAATAAGATAACGGGTAAAATGAATTTGCATTACAAGAAAGTAGTGTCTTAGAGTGAAGTCTTAAGTTTTCAGGAAGCAATGCTAGTATCATGTGGAGCTACAAAACCAAGAGGAACAAAGCTATGAGACAGGCAAAACAACACAAGCAAAGTGCATAATTTTTTTTTTTTTAATTTTTTAATACCTGGAAAATGAATCTTCATCAGCTTTGTTGCTACCAATAGTATCGTAGACCTTCATAATTGAATGAAACTAATTAAACTTTAGCTTCCATTTGGCACCAAATTTTAATTACAGATTGAATAGAAGTTCAATAGAAAATAGGCAAATAAGGTTCTGAATGTATATCAATTACAGCAAGAGTAATAGCAACCAGTGAAAAAAAAAAAACAGTCTTCAACAATGTTGTAACACTAACCGGAACACATGTGATCAATTGAAATTCATTCTGGCAAAGCGGGCACAAGTTTGTGATGGTAGACCAATTGTCAATGCATAGAAAACAGAACCTGAAATCACATGATGATGCCAGATAATGAAGTCAAACTTGCTACATGTCCAAGCAAATATAACTTGATAGGTGGATAGTGGGGGAGAGGGAATATGTGGGGTTCAAACCACAGACATGGGATACCACAAAGGATGCCATTACCGCTTGGTTATCACTTGAAGCCCCCATGCAAATATAATTTGATAGAAATGACAAAGAGTTCATAGTTTTCCTCAATCTGAATGCACAACAGATATATGTGTGTGTGTGTGTTTATTTATTTATTAAAAAAAAAAAAAAAAACTAGCACTATCATTGACTGTATAGACAAACCATAAAGGGTTCTATAAACATGGATAAAGGAAGATAAATTTCATAAACACACACATCCAACTAAAGAATCTCTGGGCTTTTTAACTCAACTAAACTCTGCGAGAATGCATGTTTCAACAATCATAAGTGATGAAAAGAATATGGAGATACATACCAGTGCTGGCAGCAGTCAAGAACCCCTCTGTCTATGACAACATCCATACATATTCCACACCTTCCGCCCTCAAAATTAGCATTTTCCTTTCCACATTATAAATAATTTTGGATTTAGATTTAAAAAAAAAATTAAAAAAGAAAAAGAAAAAAAGACATCATAAATAAATAGCTATTACCTAAGCTTGAGTATCCATAAGTACCAGAATAAATGCAATCCAACAAATTGTTCCATAAGCTTCACATTTTTTTACTAGTGCAACACAAAGCAAGTAATTGGAGCTTGAGAACATAATTCACAGAGCAAAGATTGCCTAAATATGTTAAAAAGGTTATACGATTTTTCAGGAAGCTATTCGTTGAATTTTAAAAACATTGTGGATTGGTCTTGCATGTGTAAATCAAATGGGAAGATCATGGATCATTTATTCCTTCACTATGATATTACTAGGGTGATATGAATTGGTCATTTATTCCTTTTTTGTGCACTGTAGTGCATTCCAAGAGGATTCAGCTGCCGGCAATGAGGCTCAAACTTTTGCTTTTAAGGTCCCTCAACACGTGGATTCCGCCAACCGATTTACTCTTGTCTTCAAACTTGTTAGAGTCCTAAAACTACTTGGAACTTCCAGTGTACCTAGGTTAGCTTATGCACCTCATTGCACTTTTTTATTAATGAAATCTATTACTTGTTAAAGAAAAAAAAGACCCATATGTCTATTTCTTCTTTAGTGATCTTTGTTCCCCTAAATTGAAAAGATTTGACAACTAGAGATTTGTTACTAAGACACTCACTCACCACCCACCCAAATGCCCAAGTATAACTGAATCAAAAAAATAGATAAAACACAATTCAATGCAACAGAAACAGAAATTTTAGCTATTTCATGAATTGTGACTAAAATAATAAGGCAAAACAACATGGGCTTACAATATTATTGCTATTATCATCAACTTCAAAGAACTCTTCCTCTGCAATGCCACTTGTAACAAATTCCACCTCCATTTTCAAACCCAACACAACTTGCCAACCCAAATCAAATTCTAAGAAAAAAGTAATAAATAAATAATAGATGGTAAGCTACTGATAAGTGAAAGTAGTTGAAAAAAAAAATGAACCCAGGAAAAAAAATTGAAAATTGGTGATGGGAAAAGTCAGATTTTCATGGAATTTGAAGATCAAGCTCTTGATGCTTGGAAAAAAAAAAATTTGAAAGAGTCAAATGGGGAATAAGCAAAAAGTTGAGGGTATATAGGTAAAAAAAATGGGAGTGTGTTTTTTATACCTGGGACTGAGAGAAAGAACCATTTGTTTGTGTTTCTTTTGATGTAGACGATGAAGAAGAAGTTAGAGAATACATATATAAATAAATTTCTAATTCTACGACCAAGGTTTCGAGCGCAGGCTTTTCGTTTATGCGAAACGTTTTTTTAATAGGAATTTAGAAACGTATTCATGAATTTCTATTATTCAATGTAGAGTAGCAGGCTGCTTAGGAGAGATTGGGTTAAGCCCGGCCCATAGCATGTAGTTACACACTCAGCTTGCAGCCCAACCTTAAACGAGCTACTGACTTATAAACCCAATATGTGTCGTTTTGTTTGTTTGATTGTTTTTTTTTTTTTTAAACCAAAATTTTATTAAGAATCAAATTAAACACGACGTGCAAACCTGATACGATATGAAATTAGTAGGTTATGGGTTAAGGTTTAATGGGTTTGTGTCATATTTAGGTTGACACGACTGACCCGTTTAATAAAACAGGTTGGGTTGATATACATCACATGAAACTTGTTTGACCTATCTGACTCGTTTAATTAAATGACATTTTACTAATATACCCTTCAAACTCTAGACATATAAATTTATTAGTTGTTGTGGTTTATTTTCTTTGACATATTATGATTGATTATTTGTGATATTGAGATATGCTTAAATTTTGAATGATTATTTGTGATACAGTTACTCGTTAGTTCTAAATTTTATATTAAAAATATTTATTTGTTTTGTTTTTCATAATTCATATCAATTTGGTTAATACTATTTTTTTTTTCGTTTTGATAAAATTTAATAAACATGTCAACACAATTGACCCATTTAATAAATGAGTTGTGTTAGGGTTGAAGAATCTTGACCCGTCTAATAAACATGTCGAGTTAGGGTTGACCTATATATAGTCGAATACTCATGAGTCGACATGACACAAATCCGACACGCAAATATGAATTGCCACCCCTACACATGCATGCCATAGGTTGAAACTCTCTCAAACAGACGTAGTCCGAGGACAGATAAATACTAACGAAGACATACAGATTAATGGGCCGTGAAAGATGTCTGGTCATAAGGAGCTGGGGACGTTATCCAAGGAGAAACACCTCTTCGGCAAAGCAGAGTAAAGGTCAAATGGTCAGACCATCCATCAAGAACAGAGCAATGAGAAATCGTGCTTGAAAGGATAAACGCTAGAGAGTGATGAGACAAAAGAGAGTTAAGAAATATCTGAGAAGAAAGCTACTACCATCGCATTGAATGCTCTACATCTAACCCCTAGACCGCATTAATGTGGAGGTGATACCTGAACAGTAACTTTTAGCCTTACAACTACCTCCAAAGACTTCAGGAAGGTGTTGATGGGACAAGTATCAAAACCAGCAATCTGATCTACACGTGGAGGGCTGAGATGAAAGAAGGAAGGAGAATATATAGGGGAAAAACCCCATTACAAGGGGATCATCAGAAAATCTAAGAAAAAATCACTATATACTCAAGAACTATAATTTGGTATAAGTCTAAAAGAAATATATAAGAACAGACTATCCTCGAACTTGACTGAGGAGAACTTTTCTTACATAAAACTGGTTGTTTTATTTTTTCTAGTAACAACTAACCTATTGTGATCACTGTCAACTTAACTCATTGAAAGTTCATCTTCAAGCCCACTCTTTAACAAAGTCATTGTTTTGGGCTATTTGGGCCATTGACCCATCATTTGGGCTTTGGGAGCAAAACGTGTCCTTACAATTACTATACTACATGTAAAAGAAAACATTTATATATAAAAAAAAAGGTAGCAACGTGTATTATTAAAAAAAAAAAAAAAACAGCAACATGTTGTGGACGACTAAATTTCTCGGTTCGAAATAAGTCAAACAAGTAAAATAGTTTCACAAGTGCGAATTTATATTGATGATTGTGGTATAATTCTCTGTGTTTACAAAAGAGTGATCCTCTTATTCGATCTCCTTGCAAGATTTGTTGATTGGAGTTGTGGTAATGTGATTTTGATTTGAACACCAAATATACTTCAATTTGGCTGAAGAATGGATCGAAGACCTTTGAAACAGAATTACAATGAATCTCTGGCTATGAGCTTGTTAGAAATCCTTTGTTCTTCACGTTCTTCGTGTTCTTCGTGTGTTCTTCGTCTTTGAAGGTTTGTATTGGAAGTTCTTTGGTGCTTTAGAGGCTTGAATCCGTAGAGCTTCACTGATTTGTGTTTATTGAGATTTCTGGAGGCTTTTGAGCTTGATTCCAGTGAACTTTGAGATCTAGGCAGGTAGTTTGGATGATTCTGCTTCGAATGTTCTTCGTGTTTGAGGGTTGAAGTTCTTGAAGTTCCTGGAGGCTTCAGGGCTTGGTTCCGGCAGAGCTTCTGGACTTCTGAGTGCTTCAGATGGCTTGGTGCCCTCTTAAATGTCTCAGGAAGGCTTCTATTTATAGGAGTTTTGGGGTGGATGAGCGACACGTGGCGGAGTCTGATTGGTGACACATGTCACAGTCTGATTGGTCCGCTTATGTCATTGCTTACACGTGCGAGGTTGCTTGGGTCATCGCTTACACGTGCGAGGCTGCTTGGGTCATCGCTTACACGTGCGAGGCTGCTTGGGTCATCGCTTACACGTGCGAGGTTGCTTATGTCATTGCTTGCACGAGCCGATGCATGATTGGTTTTTACATGACACTTGGCAAATTTCTGTTGGCTTCTGAACAGTAATAGTAAAACCTAGCAGCAGTATGTGGTGCTTTGTAATTGATTGTATTTTGTGGAATTGGTAGTGTGATGTGTCAGCTTGTGATAGGTCGGGAATTTTCCCTCTCTACAAATGCCCCCTCGAGACTCGTTCACGCACACAGTTTTAGAGTGTGGTGTGAGAATGAGTTTCGAAAACAGATTTTTACATTTGGTTCTTCAAATGAAGTAATTGAAGGTGGTGGAGCTTTCAACAGGATGAAATAATTTCCGAGGAGTAGACCCACCCATATGAGAGGTTTTGTTGAGACCGAAAAGAGGCCTGCGAGTATTTGAATGTACCTGCATGACCAAGCCTTCTCAACAGAGGTTAAGTTGAAGTAACTTCAGAAGAGTGTTTTTTTGGATCGTTGGCGGCGATCACAGGGTGTAGAAGATGGGGAAGATGCGAGGATGGTGACTGGGTACAACATACAGAGTCATGGGGCTAGCCTCGTGTTTTTAAGAACCGCTGGTGAAGTTATCTCGGAAGAGTATACTTCGGATTACGGCGAGGCCATGTGGGAAAGTGATTGAGTGCGCATGCGTCATTGTTTCACTCAGGTTAAGTTGAGGTAGTTTCAGAAGCTTATGGATTCTGGGGACGATGGTGTTGGTGGTGAAGAAGACGGGGATGAAGCAAAGCGAATGGGTGAAACACACACCACCATGGTGCTGACCCTGTATGTTGCTTGGGGTCTGACAGTAAGTAATTGAATGTGCATGTGGAAAGGGACCAAACCGACAGACATTAAGTTGAAGTAATTTCAGAAGAATGCCTTCTGAAAAACTTCAAGCTAGCTTTAAGTTGGAGTAATTTCAGAAAATGTATTTTAGGGTACCAGCAATGATGACCTTTGAATCCCATAGTGGTGGGAACATAGAATAAGGCTCTGGTAACCATTTACCGGCTCCAAAGGCTGAACTCTGATGAGCTGGTGCCTTGAAGGTTGCCTCAAATGTTGGATGGAAGACAATTTGTAGGATACCCCAACACTTTTTACCATCTTCATCTACTGCTACTTGCTGGAAAAGCACAGAAAAATGAAAGATGGAGCCAACTTGTGATTCTTGTCTTAGAAACCAGCCAAGTTGCTGTTTGTTCCGAACCACTGCTTCTGCTGGAAGACCAAGCAATTGGAGAAAGACTATAGGAGACCTAAGGTTAGGAATATGAGTCTCTGCTGGACTTAAACTTCCTAGCCAACCAAATCCACGGAAGCATGGAAGGTCGATGCAGGCCTTGTTATGAATAATTTTATGGACAAAGGTGGTCGTTAAGTGGAGAAACAAAATTTGTTTGGATCTCAAAACTACAATGATGTTGTGAAGAGGGTGTCTGCCGAACCATGAGAGGGTTGATTTCAAACCGATTATGAAGCAATATTGGTTGCTAAATGTCGAGAATGATGAAGTCATAGTGAGGAATGGCTGTGAGAAGGAGGATTTGAAAATTTGAAAGAAGCAAATTTTCATTTCATGATTCAGTGTGTTTTTCTGGATGAGTTCTTCATGAATCCGGCCCTTCTATTTATAGCGAAGAGACGAAGAACGGTGGATGGGTAGTTGAGAATGGCGGATGTGAATTTTCGGTGAGACCGGTGGATGAGAATGGTAGGTGAGAGACCGGTAGAGAACGAGAATGGTAGGTGAGAGAGATGAAGAATGGTAGGTTTGGAATGTTTGGCACCGAAAGGGGAATGGTGGGTTGGACAGGTGACCCGATGTGATTTCAAGTTCAAGACACACTTGTGAGAGTTCATCTGTACTTTTGAAAGGGAAGCCTTGATGAAGTCTGGAGAATAACCCTGAGGGGATCCAAACTAAATGGATGAATCTCAAATTTTGATATTGAGAGCTTTAGTTTTGGACATTGTCAGTACTTTGGAGATGTGAGTAAGATTGGTGATCTCCAAGTCACGAAAAACTATGCAGGACAAGTCTGGCTCGAAAATCTTGACTTTGGGTTGATTTCAACACAAAAGACAACTATCTTGGGATTGAGTTGTTTGTGCAATTTCCGAGTCTCAAATGATGGAACGGACTCCAAAATTGGAATGTACGCGAAAAATTGTGCAAGATAGGTCCATCTTAAAATTTTGACTTTTGGTCAATATTTACGCAAAAGTCAACTTTTTTGGAAATTGGACGTTTGCACAATTTCCGAGCTTCGAATGAAGAAACGGATCCTAGAATCGGAATGTACTCGAAAAACTGAGTGGGACAGGCCCCTTTTGAAAATTTCGACTTCTTGGTCAAAGTCAAAGGTCAAACTTGGTCAAAGCATTTTCTTTTCTTTTCTTTTCTTCTTCTTTTTTTTTTTTTTTTTTTTTGGTGGTTCGGACCGGGTCAGGATTTTCGGGTCAAACCGGGTCGGATCTGGACAGCAGGGTCAAGCCGGTTAGTGGAGGATGACGTCAGCCATGACGTCACAGGGCTGAGGCGTGTGGCACGTGTGGCGCGTGTACGCGCGTGAGGGAGACCGGCGCGTGTGGGCGCGTAGACGTAAGGCGAGGCGCGTGGCAGCGCGTGTGACTGAAGGATTTTGACGCCGAATCTTCTGGCGGCGCGTGGCGGCGCGTGGAAGCTCTTTTGACCCCAAAATTTTTGGGTTTTGTCGATCTAAGGCCGTAGATTACTCCTGTAGGGTCAGTTTTGTGAAATTATGATCAGGTTTGCACAGATTTGAAGGTCTAGGCCGCGGTTCGTTGTGAAATTGTGGCTGCGCGTGGCGGCGCGTGGCCGGATATCTGGGTCTGGTATTTTCAGGTTTGGTGAGTCGAAGGCCGTAGAAGTCTCCTGTGATGTCGGTTTGATGGATTTATGGTCTTGGGCGGCCCTGACAGTGCTTGACATTGGTTAATCTGCCATTGTTTTCTGCTTTCAAAGGTTGGCTACACAAGGAACTTTGAACAATCATGCGGCCTAGAACTTCATCTCAGATATAGTGCAGTATTTTCTTGACATGTGTACTTCTTTTTGCAGGCCTATAGGTATTTTTCTGAGATCTAGTGCAGTATTCTTTGACAATTCTTTTAACCATTTTCACACTTCTTTTCTTTTGTCTATTAGCTTTCCAGGGATCCCTATATAAAGTCCTCCGGAGTATGCATTAATCAGTACAAGCGTAATCTTCAGTAACAAAATCTTTGTGCAATCTCTAGTTAAAGAAACCATGCATTTTCTTTTTCTTTTTTTTTTCTTTTTTTTTTTATTATTTCTTATTATTATAATATATATATATATATATTTTACACAGCTTGGTTTGCACTAACACATTTTTTTTTTTTTTGACAGGCTAGAGATAAAAATTGAAGCTCTCTCTTTCTCTGATTTTTTTTTTTTTTTTTTTTTTTTTTTTTTTTTAACTTATTTAGACATGCTGTGAGATTTTCTTCTAACGAGTTTTTTTTTTTTTTTTTGTTGCTTGTTTTTGTCATGCAGCATGCTTTCTTTGGCAATTAAACCGCACCAACATTTGTCTTTTCAACGCAGCCATCTCAAGAGTCTTTGCAACGTAGCCACATCAAGAGTCTTTACCATGAAGATATGCCAACATTTGTCCTTGTACTGAAGCCATGCCAACATTCATCTTTGTCATGAAGCAATATTTGCACTTACATATGTCATGAAGTCGCACCACCATTTGCACTGAAGCCATGTCAACATTCATTTTTGCCATGCAGCCACGTCAACACTTCAGTTGCATCGAAGTTGTGCCGACATCCATCTTTGCCATGTCAACACCCCTCTCAGCCATGTCAACAATTCATTCACACCAAAGTCGTGCCGACCTTCATCTTTGCCATGAAGCCACGACAACACTTCATTCGCACCAAAGCTGTGCCGACATCCATCTTTGCCATGCCAACACTCATCTCAGCCATGAAGCCATGTCAACAATTCATTCGCACCAAAGCTGTGCCGACATTCATCTTTGCCATGAAGCCACGACAACACTTCATCCGCACCGAAGCCGTGCCAACGTTCATCTTTGTCATGAAGTTACATCAACACTTCATTCGCACCAAAGCTGCGCCAACGCTCATCTTTGTCATGAAGCCACGACAACACTTCACTTGCACTGAAGTCGTGCCAAGATTCGTCTTTGCCATGAAGCCACGTCAACACTTTATTCGCATCGAAGTCGCGCCAACGCTCATCTCTGTCATGAAGCCACGACAACACTCCACACTAGCACTTGCACTCGCATTTGAAGTTGCACCCATATTTGCCTTTATAATAAAGCTACAACAACATCAATTTTTAGAGGCAACATAGCTCCGACATCGCGGTACATAGCACTGTAGCTAGACATCAGGATTTCAAAGATGCCAACAAGACGTTGAAGATGCAAGGAAAGGCCAACAAAACCTTGAAGATGAGGGAAAGAATGATGCCAATACTTTGAAGATGTCAGAACATGCCACCAAGAATCCGACACTGCATGAACATGCCCATAGAGGAGAGATGATGCAACACCGACTTCGGATATATAATCTATCATCATTCTGGAGGAAGTTGACGTCCTCCAAATTTCAGAGACATGATGTAAAACGACACCACTCAGAAGGGAGATGATGTGGTTCAAATTTCAGAGCTATGAAGTGGCACAACCTAGAAGAGAGACGATGTAGCTTAGACTTGCAAGGTACAAGAAGATGCCCCCAGGAGATAAGTGATGCAAAGCATACTTCAGAAACGTAGGAGAATGTCCATAGAAAATGAGCAATGCCATGCAGACTTTGTTTCTTGCAAAAGAGGTTGAAGATTTTATTTTGTTCCATAACTAAGAATCAACTTATGCTTATCATCATTTCAAGGAAAGCTAAGCAACGTCAACTCTTTACAGTCTTCATCTTCGACTACAACGGTCTTCAATCATCCTATCGAGCAATCGACTATCTTTAAGCAATGCCTTACTAACTAAAGGAGCCTTTAAAAGCATATTGACAACCGTTGCAAGATTCTTCAAGCCAGACTGACAATCCTTCTTCTTTTCATGTGACTGAACTTAGTGACAAGCACAAAGCTGCCTACGTACCCCGGAGAGGGATCAAGTCATCACGTAGTTCAACATAATTTTTTTTTTTTTTTGATATATATATATTATTTTTTTTTGATGATTTTTTTTTTTGATATTTTTTTTTTTTTGATATTTCCTTTTTGATATTTCCTTTTTTGGATGATTTCTTTGTTTTTTTTTTTTTTTTTTTTTTTTTTTTTCATAATTTGATAACTTTTTTTTTTAGTGCGTGACTGAACTTAGCAAAAGATACTAAGTTGCCTACGTACCCTCGAGAGGGATCAAGTCATCACGTAGTTCAAAAGATTTTTTTTTTTTTGGTTGTTTTTTGCAAAAAGGGGGGCTCAGTGTGTAATAATGGGTATCACCACTAATCGAACCCGAGACCTCTCAAGGGCGAATTGGGCATCCAACCACTACACCACACTAGCAATTGGTGACATAGAGTGGGATTAATTCCTTCTTATTGGTACGCTTTCAGAGGTAATGGAAAGACATCATGTACTCTTGAAGCGTTTCAGTGGGCAGTTTAAGCTCTTACCGAGGAGCAATCCTCGATTTTCAAGCATAGAAGCGTTTGAGGAACTTCCCATTGATGGGGCCGATCCTTACACCATCATTATCAATCAACTTGTAAGCTCCATTGGTGTAGACTTCTTGCACAACATAAGGTCCATCCCATTTTGAAGTGAACTTATTGCCTGTACGATGAGTTGTGATGATAGGTCTTCGAACGGCAAGGACTAAGTCACCAACTTGGAATGATCGTGGTTTAACTCTTTTATTAAAGGCGCTTGAAAGACGAGCTTGATAGCACTCAAGGCGTTGTTGGGCCTCGAGCCTTTTCTCATCAAGTGCCTCTAATTCTTGCAATCTGAGCTTGGCATTTTCTTCTCCAGTCAATCCTTCTTGAATGGCAATTCGTAATGACGGGATTTGACGTTCCAAAGGAAGGACGGCTTCCACTCCATAGACAAGAGAATATGGTGTTGCTTGAGTAGGCGTTCGAAATGTTGTTCGATATGCCCATAATGCTTCTCCGATTCTTTCATGCCAGTCTCGTTTTGTTTTGGATACCACCTTCTTTAACAAACTGCCAAGCGTTTTGTTAAATGCTTCAGCTAGTCCATTTGTTGGGGCATTGTACATGGAGGAGTTGTATTGTTTAAACTCAAACTTCTCGCATAATTCCGTCATTAACCTATTGTAGAACGACTTTCCATTATCAGTTATGATATACTGAGGGACACCATACCGATAGATCAAATGAGTTCGAATGAAATTGACCACCGTCTCTTTTTTCACTTCCCTAAGGGGCACAGCTTCCGCCCATTTTGAAAAGTAATCAGTTGCAGCCAAGATGTATAAATGGCCACCGGATGACTTTGGTAACGGTCCTATTGCATCAAGCCCCCACGCATCAAAAGGCCAAGAAGCTACAGTTGGGTGTAGAGGTTCTGGCAGCTGGTGGATGAAGTTTGCATGATACTGACAAGCTTCACATTTCTTAGCGCACTCCATGGAATCTTGCACCATTGTAGGCCAATAGTAACCCATTCGTTTGATCCTATAATGTAACTTAGGACCTGACTGATGTGCGCCGCATATTCCTGAGTGAGCCTCCTCTAAGGCTTGTTTAGCCTCCTCCTCTCCTAAGCAACGAAGAAACAATCCATCAAATGAACGGCGGTAGAGAGTGTCTTTATAGTAAATGAATCGAGCAGCCCTCCGCCGAACTTCGGTCTTGTGGCGTTTATCATCCGGGAGTCTTCCATGTTGAAGGTATTCAATGATCGTTTGTCGCCAATCTTCTTTTTCAACAAGGCATACCGAAATGATATTGGCTTGCTCTTCTTCTTCTTCTTCAACCACGAGAGGTACCACCCACCTTTGGGAAATAGCAACTTTGGTGGTCTCTTCTTGGGATAATGCCAAGGCAGTAGCCAAATTAGCTAAAGCATCAGCCTGTCTATTCTCCTTCCTTGGTATATGCTCCAATGTGATGGCCTCAAAATTTGTTAGCAATTTCTTCGCATATTTGCAATAGGGGATGAGGTCTTCCTTCTTGACGTCATATTGCTCCAAGATTTGGTTGATAACTAATTTGGAGTCCCCAAAGATCTCAAGTTGCGATATGCTCATTTCAATGGCCATTTGTAGACCAATAATCAATGCTTGATATTCGGCTACGTTGTTAGAGCAAAGTTCGCTTAATGAGAACGAGTACAGAAGTATTTGCCGTTGTGGAGAAACAAACACTACACCTGCCCCCGCTCCTTCTCGACGTGCAGCCCCATCGAAAAACATCATCCATGGTGGCATTACTTCAATGTAAAACACGTCTTCATCCGGGAAATCATCGGAGAACTCCCAATCAGATGGAACTGGGTGATCAGCTAAGAAATCTGCCAATGCTTGTCCCTTGACAGCTTTTTGTGGGACATACGTGAGGTCATATTGTTGTAGCAAGACCGCCCATCGAGCTATACGACCCGAAACCACTGGCCTAGAGAGGACATACTTAATCGGGTCCGCTTTTGCTATCAAACGAACCGTGTATGCTTGCATGTAGTGCTCCAGTTTATCTATAGCAAAGAAAAGAGCAAGACACATCTTTTCAATAAGAGAATAATTTAATTCAGCCCCATTGAGAGTTCGACTTAGATAATAAAGGGCTCTTTCTTTCCCCTCTTCATTTTCTTGCGCCATAAGAGCACCCAAAGACTTTTCTTGTGCTGCAATGTACAACACTAGAGACTTTCCTGGAATAGGAGCACCCAAAACTGGAGGATTAAGCAAGTATCTTTTGATGGGCACAAAAGCATTGCTACAAGCCTCATCCCATTCAAAGTGCACATCCTTCTTCATCAATCTATTGAAAGGTTGACATCGACCAGCCAAATTCGAGATAAATCGTCGTATGTAGGCTAGTTTTCCTTGCAGGCCTCTAAGTTCTCGCAGATTCTTAGGCTCTGGCATTTTCTGGATAGCTTCAATTTTGGATTGGTCAATTTCAATACCGCAGTGCCTCACAATGAAACCAAGAAATTTCCCCGATGTTACGCCAAAGGCGCATTTGCGTGGGTTCATTTTAAGCTGATATTTTCTCAGGCAGTTGAACACGGATCGTAGATTTATCAGATGGTCTTCCCTTCTTTTTGTTTTAACCACCAGATCATCGACATAACACTCCACGTATTTGTGAAGTACATTATCAAAGATCTTCTGCATGGCCCGTTGATAAGTAGCACCAGCGTTCTTTAGTCCAAAAGGCATTACTTTGTAACAGTAAATGCCCTTAGGGGTACGAAAAGCTGTGAGCTCTTCATCCTTAGGATTCATTCGAATTTGGTTATAGCCTGAAGAACCATCCATGAAAGATAAAGCTTCATGACCAGTGGTGGCGTCAACCATGACCTCAGTGATAGGTAATGGAAAATCATCCTTGGGACATGCATTGTTCAAATCACGGAAGTCAACGCACACCCGAATTTGTCCATTCTTCTTTTTGACAGGGACTATGTTAGCGATCCATTCCGGGTACTGTACTTCACGAATGAAGCCCGCCTCAATTAGCTTATTGACCTCAGTTTCTATTTGAGGGATAAGTTCCGGCCGAAAGCGTCTTTGGGCTTGTTTAACTGGGCGCACGCCTTTCTTTACTGCCAAATGGTGTAAAGCAATATTTGGATTGAGCCCGGGCATTTCCTTGTAAGTCCAAGCAAACACATCTTTGTATTCTACTAGGAGCTTGAGGTACCCTTCTTCTTCTTCAGGGGTGAGAAGCGTACTGATGAAAGTTGGCCGGGGTTTTTCAGTAGTTCCTAAATTGACCTCTTTAAGTTCATCAATTGTAGCTTGTCCTCCATCTTCCAAGGCTGGAGGGGCTTCATCAACCTCTTCAGCTTCAGCATCTGAAAGTGTATCCTCTTCTATTGTAATATGAAACGAGGATGATACCTCTTCAATTTGCTCATTGTGGGCAAGTGACTGACTTATGTGTACAATCGTTCGTCTTTTGACTTTGAGCGGTCCTTCAGTGCTGATATCTAAGGTAAAGTTACGTTTCATGCGTGAAGGAATGCTACTGCGGATCTCATCATTAGCTTTCTTCTCCCCTTGAACCTCAAAGTTTATTGAATTTTGAGACTGACTATCAACAGGCCTTTTTGTTGCCCCCAATCTATCAAAGACTGATTTACAAGCAAGAGTGTCACGATTTTGTGTTAAGCAAGTTGTATTTAACCTGTCGAACACTGTAACTCGTGACGATGAGGCCTCGATGCGATCAAACACTGAGACACGCGATGAAGAGTGATCTTTTCTTTGATCCGAACTTTCGTCGACCTCCACTGTTATGTATTGGGAACTTGAAGCATTGGTTCTCCTCTTGATCCATATCTGGGCTGGTTGTTCTGGAGTATAACCTAATCCGGTCTTTGGGATAGGAATCTTATGCCCTTCAAGCCGCATTTTCCTTTGTGTTTCGCTAAGGCCATGCATCTTTTCTCCGGTGGCTTCTGGAATTAGTTTCCCTAAGTCTCCTTGTTTTGAGAAATTGTAGCCTGCTTTGGCTAATAGCCTATATGCCTTTGGGTCAAACCATTCTTTCGTCCGCTCACTTGGTAGAATATCATGCTCTGTCAGATTTTGTGAAGACCTCACGAATCCATTTAATGGCTTTGAGGGCAAAAGATTTGTAGATGAAGTTAAAGGCATGACATGATTTTCTTTCAATATGGCTACATCTTCCATTGTAAGCTTTGCAGGAGGCTTTTCCATGCCTTTTGTAGATTGAAGGCATTCCACAAATGGTGACTGTCCATTCTTGCGGCGTGATAATGGTACATAACGGAGGAATGGAGGATTATTAGAAGGTGTTGAAATTTCAGCTCTTATTGAATTACTGGTAGATTCACTAGAATGATCATTCCCGCATTCTGGACCTTTCTTTGAGGAAGGATTATCCTTTTCAGTGATGAATCTAACATGCTTCTTTTCACTCTGCTTGCTTTCCATAGACGGGATCTCAACTGGGAGGACTTCACTAGCAATGTTATCTTCTACATAAAATTTTGCGTCAGCAAAATGAGCTTCAGTCTCAGCAAAAGGCTTTAAGTCGGCATTGACCTTCTTTATTCCACCTTGAAGATACTTGAAACATTGATGCAAAGTTGATGGCACTATTCCATTTCCATGGATCCATGGACGTCCTAACAACATGTTGTAAGTTGTCTTGGCATCGATGACATGGAACAAAATGTTACTTGTCAATTCTCCAATGATTAATTCCAAGTGTATCATGCCGATTGCGCGTTGTCCTCCTTGGTTAAAACCCTGAATGACCAAACGACTATGCGATAATTCCTCCATAGCAAGACCAAGTCGTCTCATTGTCATTTTTGGTAGTATATTAACAGCTGAACCTCCGTCAATGAGAATACGATCGATCTTTTGTTCACGAGTATAACCAGAGACATAAAGTGGACGATTGTGGGGCTTAGAGCCTAACAACAGATCCTCATCAGTGAAAGTTAAGTCTGGAGAACACGCGTAACATTCCTGAGTTTGTTGAAGCGTGTTGGTAGGAGGAGTGTATATCTCCGGCTTTTCAAAAGCTTGAGTGAGTGCTTCTTTTGATGAAATGGAGGATTGCAAGGGTTCAACTTCATCAACTCGAGATGGGAGTTCCTCCGCAGATGGCAAAGTCTCATTTGGACCACCATGGTCAACATCCTCCCTTTCATCCTGAATTTCGCAACGAGAGACTGTGTGAACGGCCTCGGCTGAGTCATTTTGAAAGAATTTTCTGGGGAAGAATTCTTCCAATGTGATGAGATTTCGAAGTTTTTGGGTTTGTGCTGAATTGTCAGACATTTTTGTTCCCAGTCTTTCTTGCCTTTTATCACTCCTTCTTCTTGACCAAGGCTGAATCTGGTTTTGTGCTTTTCTAGACTCTTGGGAAATCAAATGAAGAGGGAATGTACGTCTCTTCTTCCATCTCCTACGAGTAACCACCGTCCAGCCTTCTTCCTCATCTGTTGTTGACCTTTTATCATCATTTGAATTATAATCAGATGCCTTTTGTGAGAGCTGAACTTGAACAGGTTCTAGAGAACCAAACTGAACGAGAGTGGTATTTGCCCCCTGCTTAGTAGTTAGAGACATGCAACTGGGTAACCCACAAGCAAAGGTTGCAAGGTTTGACTGAGCAACATCATTAAAATCCAAGTCGATTTTTCTTTCCTTGGCGAGCTTCATGATGAGTTCTTTAAGAACAAAGCATTTTTGGATTGGATGGCTTATGATGCGATGGTATTTGCAATAGTTTGGGTTATCAACTTTTCCCATCTCTTCCGGTCGTTTGCATTCTGGCAATTCAATTAATTTCAACTTGAGCAGTTGTTCTAGTATTTCTGGCATATCGGCATCTAGGAAAGGATACACCTTTTGTTCCCATTCCTTAAGTGATGAGCGTCGCGTCTCACGCAGTTGGCCTACCTCGGGCCTCCTCTCGTTGGTCTTCACATTTCTTGTTGAAATTTTGATTGGGGCAAGGTTGACATTCATTGAATCTTTAACATTACTTTTTGGATTCCTGTCATTTTTCCTTATTTCCCGCCTTTCTTTCCTTTCCTCAGGTACGGGAGGTTTTGTATTTCCATGGCTAGAGATACTCAATTCCATGTCATGCGCACGAGTTGCTAACTCCTCAAATGTTCGGGGTTTTATCCCTTGAAGGATGTAAAGAAGTCCCCAATGCATGCCTTGGATGCACATTTCTACAGCAGATATCTCAGAAAGTCTATCCTTGCAATCTAGACTCAAAGAACGCCATCGATTAATATAATCAACGACGGGCTCATCTTTCCACTGTTTGGTATTAGTAAGCTCCATCATGCTCACCGTGCGCCTTGTGCTGTAGAATCGATTGAGAAACTCTCTTTCAAGTTGTTCCCAACTATCAATTGACTCGGGTTCTAGGTCTGTATACCAATCAAAGGCATTCCCTTTCAGTGAACGAACAAACTGCTTTACAAAGAGGCCTCCTTGAGTCCCTGCATTCTCACAAGTTTCTACAAAGTGAGCCACGTGTTGCTTAGGGTTTCCTTTGCCATCAAATTGCAAGAACTTGGGGGGTTGATACCCATTTGGCATCCTCATATTATCGATGTGCTTTGTATAGGGCTTCGAATATATGAGAGAACTTGTAGAAGAACCTCCATATTGCGCTCGAATGGTGTTCGTTATCATGTCCTGCAATTGTTGGACAGATATTGAAGCCATTGAGGTGGAATGTCCGTGTTGAGAAGTGCCTTCACCTCCTTTTCCCTTATCACCCTTAGCATTTTCTCCTTTCAAGGTAAAGCCAGGTGGGCGCTCAGGGCCATGACTTGATTCACCCGAATCTTCTACCTCCAGCTTGTTCATTAGGGTTGCAATTTTGACGTCCTTTTCTTCAAGTGATTTTGTGAGGAGGATGATCCTTTGTTCCATTTCAGCCATCTTTTCTTCCATGGTAGAGGTGTTAGTCATCATTACTGGCATGACTTCTAGATATGATGGAGAAAATGATGAAATAGGATGAGTCAAAGGTACTTTATTCCTTAAGTTTCTCATCACAGGTGAAGAGTTGATAGAAAAGGTCTTTGTTGGGGATGATTCATTACTGCTCTCCAACTCTTTCGAGACATATGAATCCTTAGTGGTAGCTTTCCTATTTGCAAGAAAGTCCAGAGAGATGACAGTAGGAGATTGGCTTTCTTTGGTTGGTTGGGGTTGAAGTTGATCAAGAGCTTTGGATCGACTGCGAGTGATTGGGCCAACGTAATCCTCAGCACTGGAAGCATCAACTACTGATTTTTGGGCATTCTTGCTAGAGGCCATTGAAGCTGGTAGCAAGATGATGTCGAATTTCTTTCTTTGAAGGAGAATGAGATGAGAGGGAGAGAGGTCCCACTGGGCGTGCCAGAATATGTAGACGACTAAATTTCTAGTTCGAAATAAATCAAACAAGTAAATTAGTTGCACAAGTGCGAATTTATATTGATGATTGTGGTATAATTCTCTGTGTTTACAAAAGAGTGATCTTCTGATTCGATCTCCTTGCAAGATTTGTTGATTGGAGTTGTGGTAATGTGATTTTGATTTGAACACCAAATATACTTCAATTTGGCTGAAGAATGGATCGAAGACCTTTGAAACAGAATTACAATGAATCTCTGGCTATGAGCTTGTTATAAATCCTTTGTTCTTCACGTTCTTCGTGTTCTTCGTGTGTTCTTCGTCTTTGAAGGTTTGTATTGGAAGTTCTTTGGTGCTTTAGAGGCTTGAATCCGTAGAGCTTCACTGATTTGTGTTTATTGAGATTTCTGGAGGCTTTTGAGCTTGATTCCAGTGAACTTTGAGATCTAGGCAGGTAGTTTGGATGATTCTGCTTCGAATGTTCTTCGTGTTTGAGGGTTGAAGTTCTTGAAGTTCCTGGAGGCTTCAGGGCTTGGTTCCGGCAGAGCTTCTGGACTTCTGAGTGCTTCAGATGGCTTGGTGCCCTCTTAAATGTCTCAGGAAGGCTTCTATTTATAGGAGTTTTGGGGTGGATGAGCGACACGTGGCGGAGTCTGATTGGTGACACATGTCACAGTCTGATTGGTCCGCTTATGTCATTGCTTACACGTGCGAGGTTGCTTGGGTCATCGCTTACACGTGCGAGGTTGCTTGGGTCATCGCTTACACGTGCGAGGTTGCTTGGGTCATCGCTTACACGTGCGAGGTTGCTTATGTCATCGCTTGCACGAGCCGATGCATGATTGGTTTTTACATGACACTTGGCAAATTTCTGTTGGCTTCTGAACAGTAATAGTAAAACCTAGCAGCAGTATGTGGTGCTTTGTAATTGATTGTATTTTGTGGAATTGGTAGTGTGATGTGTCAGCTTGTGATAGGTCGGGAATTTTCCCTCTGTACACATGTATTATAAAAAAATATATAAATTTTCTTTTCCTATAATTTCTAAGTTGATAAATATCTTAATTTGATTACAATTCAAATTCTTCATATGATGCATCTAATCCTTATTTAATTACTATACTACACATAAGAGAAAACATTTATATATATTAAAAAAAAAGGTAGCAATGTGTATTAAAAAAAAAACCAGCAACGTGTATCATAAAAATAAAAATGCAACAACATAGTGTAATCTAATCTTTCTCAAATTCTTTATCTAATCCATCTAATCATGATATAAAATTTAAAAAAAAAAATTAGCAACGTGTATTATAACAAAAAAAAAAATGTTGAATTTAGTTCTTTTTTCATGCATATATACAAACATGTAGCATGATTTTTACTTTTGATTACATAATTGTAATTCATTTAGCTATTATTTTTTTAATAAAATTATATGTTTTATGAGTTTATACTCACGAGACTTAAACTTCAAGTTTCAGTGTTTTTTCTCATGTTTTCAAAGACAAAAATTAAATTCTCATGTGAGTCTCTCTACTTCCAAAATTTAAATATTTATCAATTTAGATTGTTCTTAATGATTGAATTGAGATTTCCACTTAAATATGATTTCAATTGTTGCTTTCGATAGTTTTTAATTATTAAATTCAAGGTTTATCCATTTAAATACATGTGATTAATTGAGCCTTAAAGTTCAATGTATTATTAAAAATCATTTTATATATATTTTTTAAAAGTATTTCTACCATCTTCCATTCAATTATACATACATACATACATATATATATATATATATATATTATGATACCTTAAGTCTCACACAATATACATTCATTATATAACTTAAACGTAAAATATTCATTTATTTTTATTATCTACTTTTAAGTAAATTAATAAAAAAAATTATTTACATATGAATTTTAATTAAATCGTGCATCATACAGGCATAATGCTAGTATAATGAAAAAAAATATAGATCTTTGCACGTTATTAAGTTACGTGCCAATTATAAGAGTACTAAAATTTAGTTAAATTTAAATTTTGAACAAGATTCAAAGAGCGTTTAATAAGTGTTTTGTAGTCTATAAAAAATACCTATTTTATAGTTTTTAGTGATAAAAAAAGTATATTTTTCAAAATATTTTTTTCGTTTGATAAACTTTTCTTTTAATAATTTGTACGTGCATGTAGCATACTATATATATTACAGTATTAATTGTGTGTAACACAATTGACAGCTTAAAAATATTATTGACCTAAAAAGGTTAGAGCATTCTCATTGGCAATTACAAATGGGAATTGTAGGGGAAAAGTACAATCAAGGCACAAAAAAGGTGTTGACAACTGGACTTGTAAAATGTTATAACTGCAAATTTTTTTGCAATTGTGCTACAGTACCATCCTAAATGTAGGATAACACTGTAGCACAATTGTAAAAATTATAATATATTTTAATTGATAAAGTGGAAGAGAGATGGGGGAGAAGAGAGAGTGAGAGTTGTATTAGAATATATTATATTATTTTAGTGGGTTATATATATTATTTTAATGAGTAGAATAGGAAAATAAAAATTGGGATGTTGGGTGTGTTGTAAAATAGTATAGTATAATTGATAAAGTAGTTTTTTGAGATGGTAAAATAGGATGAAATACAATTTTCCATTGCAAATGCTCTTAAAGGTCTATTAGATGTATTTTTTGAATCATGAAAAGGATATTATTATTATTTTTTTTTTTTTTTAGTAAACGAAAAGAGTATAACTAATTTCAAGTTACCAAATATAGATACACCGAGCAAGATTTAGGAGCAGTACTTAGGTGCTGTTTCTTAGGTTCATCTCTTAAAATTCTGCCATGTGGCTTTTTTCTCATGAATGAAAGTGTATTTTTTACGTTAAGTAACTTGTGCACACCTAAGATGAGACTGCTTGGGCTGGGCCTCACTCAGATTCACAACTTACTTGTTTAGTGGGTAAGGATTTCCTACTATGGGTTGTTCTCGGCACAGAGACTCAATGAGATCACTTTTCTCTTTCTATGTTACCACCATTTCTCTCTCTCTCCCTCAACTTTCCAACCCCCTTTCTCCCACCTCTCTTATTTATAGCACTCTGATTAGTGGGGTGTTATGATTGTTCTTGCAGTTAGTGTAATGAGAGGTCCAATATCATCAGTCGTAAGTGGGTGGTTAGGTGGGAGTGGGATGGGGTGAAGGTAGCTTTGGAACTTGGCTCCCACTTCAGTGATCATGCCTGGCAGAGATGCTTCTGGGTATTGCCGGTCACGTTCATGATGGGATGTTCGGACATTATTCTTCCCATACTATCCGGTAGTGGCCTCCCGAGCAAAGATAGAGCGAGGAAAACTAGGCCTACACTTTGTGTGGGCTTAGGCTGGGATCCCGGGTAATAAAGGGGACGGAAACCATGGGCCGCACTGTTTGTGTTTGAACTCAAGACCCAAATGTGTTTGGACATCTCGGGGCCGTACATTAGCCCCTTTTTGATTCATGTCCGACAAACGGGCAGAATCAAGAAGCCCGGTGGGTACATTTACTTGAGAAGGCTAAGAGGCGCATGACAGGACGGTTTCAGAGACCTATTAATGCGCCATTAAAAGGCGTGCCGTTTCAGCCCGTTTAGTTTACCTGTCATCATTACCTGACGGTTCGTGAACCGAAGAGGCGCGTGTGTCAGTTGGCGCCCGTGTGGATCCCTCATTAAATGAGCCCCATTATTGTTGATTAGGCGTCGTTTCCTTCATCCTTTGTCCTCTATAAATAGTTCGTTCCACATCAATTCTCCATTTTTAAACTCTCCCCACTCTGAATTTTCCCTCTGCCGAGCATTCATCTGCGCACCTACTCGCCTGCCCAGAGCCCCTCTTTCTTTCCTAGAGCCTAAAGTAAGTCTCCTACCCTTTGCTTTTACTTCTGTATCTTTCTTCAAGTTTCTCCCCTCGATCTTAGACTCTAGGATGGGGTATGCTTATCTTCTAAACACCGCGACGTCCTTAGCCACTTTTAGGCACAAGTTTGATATTCCTAATGATGTGGAGGTGGCGTATTGCCCCGAGAGTGATTTCGAGCTCCACAGAGGGCAACAAACAGCCTTTTTTCCCTTGATGGCAGTTTTAGAGGGTGGGGTCAGGTTTCCCGTGGACCCCCTCTTACTTGATACACTTAGGTACTACGGGTTATGCCCCGACCAACTCCCCCCCAATTTTTACCGGGTAGTCAGTTGCGTCAGTAGATTGAACCATACGTTCGGTTTGCAATTAAACCACCATGACATAAACCACATGTACAGCTTGTGTGGAAACAAGAATACAAACTATTATTTAAAGGTTAGAGATAAGCGGGTACGGCTGATATCATGCCTACCTGACTCGAATAGAAACTCTACCGGGGAGTACGTCCGGGTGCGTGGCAACTGGTTTGCCGGGGATATCCCCCCTCCCCTCTCTCGTTGCGAAGTGGGTTCATATTGACTCCTTACCTTACTTTGTTTGATAATTGTTTTGCTTACCTGAATTCCTATGTGCCTACTTACATGTTCATTGTTTCCTCACTTTGCCATCATTCATTTATTTATTATTTCTCTTTTCTACAGACGGTAGAGTGTTTATCCCTGACGTCAGGGTAGTCCAGGTAAGGGATCTGAACTTCGTGCTTCGATCCGAGATATTCGTTCACTGGGACGGGCAGCTCCGAGCGTCCCATTTCATCCTCGGAGTTGAACCAGTCTACTCCACCTGGCAACCCTTCAAGCAGGCACTTTTGGTAAACAGTCCACTCATGTCTTACATTGACGTCCGGCACGCCAATTTCTTGCCGTCGAACCTTACGATGGGAGAAGCTCGGGAACAAGGCCGACGATACACCTGTTCGGACGAGCTTGCTCCGTTGCGCGACGAATCGGCAGAGCGCGTATCCTGGTGCCTCCGAGAACTTACTCATGTTCGTGTTGAGGAAGAAGCCCCCTTTCAAGAGGCTCCCGCTCAACCCGAAGAACCAGTTGATCTCGAGCCTCTGGTGCGTGATACCAAACAAGAGACCGTCAACATTACCGATCTTTCCGATACAGAATCGGATCGCAGTGCAGACATGGTGACCCGAAGAACCCTGACCATTGACCGCTTCGTGCCCGGTGCACGATAGGAGGCGTAACAGCAGCCACCGCAAGGCCAAAGCCAGATGCCTCCTCCCCCGCTTCCTTCCCAAACTGGGCGAACTAGAAAGAGACAACGCTTCAGCGAGCAGACCTCTACCGGGCCGGGAGACGCTGCTACCCAGATAGCCCCACAGCCGTCCCAGGGCATTGTTACACAAGAGCCGCAGGCTCAAACCGGGGCGGTCACGGCGTCCTCTTCTAGGGCATCTCATCCGTGGAAGCCCAAGTTTATCTTGGACGGCGAGCCACTCCCTGATACCGACAGTGTACAGGTTTGGGAGAAGGGTGATGAGGGTCGCGTTGCTTAGAGCCTAGCGCACGGACTCCTCTTGCCCGAGGACGTACATGCTTACGAGCAGGGGACGGAGGAGTCCATGGGGCGAAGGCTGCAGTGGTTTACTGTCGCGGTAATTTCTCGTACGCTTTTATCGTTTGTTCTTATCACTATTAATGCATATACGTACATACACGCACAAGTTTCAATTATGATCGTCCTTTTGTTGTTGTTTTTTTGTTTTTATCATATGCATACGTACAAGTGTTTTATCTTTCGCCGTACTGACCCTCGAAGTTTTATCAGTCTGCTCAGTTGGCACACATCATTAATGGGCGCTTGAAGGAAGTCTCCGAGGATGCAGACCGAGAAAGGGTGGCCAGGGAGGTGGCTACTAAGAAAGTAAAGGAAAAGACAAAGGCTGCTGAAACCGCTGAGAAAAAAGTTGCTACAGCCGAGAAGGCTAGGGCGCTGGCTGAAAGCAAGTGTACGGAGCTCTTGGTGAAACAGAACGAAACAGAAATCAAATTAGCCAAGGCGATAAGTCTGACCATTGCCCAAGCTGAGGAGCTCGCCAACCTGAGGGCGGCGCTAGGGGCTGCCGAAGAAAAATGGTACCAGGAAGGGTTTGTGGATGCGGAAAACTCTGTGGAGCCGGTCGTGAACCAAGCTCGGAGGTTGGGTTTCGAGGCCAGATGGTTGGCTGCCTTACAGGTCATGGGGGTCCCTGAGGAATCTCCCCTCAAAGACCCCAGCCAAATACCCTTCCCTAGCTTTACCCCGTCTGTGCAGAACCCATCGGCGCCCATTGATGAAGAGGACACAGCCAGTATGATGGAGCTGGTGGAGCAAATAGATGCCCATGCAGAAGCAGATGACGCGGAAGCCACCAGTGTCCCGCAGCCTACCGGTCAGCTTAGTGGGGATGCAGTCTAGCAACATGTCGACCGTCAGCCAACTGAACCCGTCGCCCAGACGCAACCCACAGATCCTCAAAATTAGACTCCGAACAAGACAACTAACGCTTTTCTTTAGTTTATGTTTCTATTATGTTTTTATTTTTCTATTTAATTTGCCGGTTGTGGTGGCTGAACAATCATTTGCCTTGTTTTGACATTTACATGGTCGCTGGACTATGGTGACCGGACAATAGCTTCGTTTCTATGTATTTATTCTATTTACGTGTCGCTTGTTCATTGAATGCTTGTCCTCATTGTTTTCACGAAGGCTTACTAGCCATGTTTTTCTATTTTTCGTGCTTGAATGATTTCTTGAATGCCCGGTGAATTATATAGTGCAGAAGGCCGCGATATGAGTTCCCGACCTCGGGCAAAGTGTTGGTTTCAATCTTCAACCCTTGCCTTCAGAATACCTTCCTCCCACCCGGTAAAAACAATCAAGTCGGGTGATAGGATTTTACCCTTAGAAAATCTTGGTTAAGTTTTCTTCCTCCCCGGTGATGGATATCGCACCGAGGACAGGTTTCTGTTCTCAAGAAAATCAGGCTACGGTTTCTTCCCATCTGGTGATGAGTATAGAACCGGGGACAGGCTTCTGTCCTTGGTGTAGTTTCCGAGTGTAAGGTTTCCACCTTCTCGGTGATATGGATCGAACCGAAAGTCGGGTTTCTGTCCTTAGAGCAATTTCAGCGTTTAAGGTTTTAACCTTCTTGGTGACATGGATCGAACCGAGAGTCAGGTTTCTGTCCTTAGAGCAACTTTAGCGTTTAAGGTTTCCACCTGCTTGGTGATATGGGTCGAACCGAGAGTCAGGTTTCTGTCCTTAGAGCGATTTCAGAGTTTAAGGTTTCCACCTGCTTGGTGATATGGGTTGAACCGAAAGTCAGGTTTCTGTCCTTAGAGCGATTCCAGAGTTTAAGGTTTCAACCTGCTCAGTGATATGGGTCGAACCGAGAGTCAGGTTTCTGTCCTTAGAGCGATTTCAGAGTTTAAGGTTTCCACCTGCTTGGTGATATGGGTTGAACCGAGAGTCAGGTTTCTATCCTTAGAGCGATTTCAGAGTTTAAGGTTTCCACCTGCTCAGTGATATGGATCGAACCGAGAGTCAGGTTTCTGTCCTTAGCAAGACTCGTAACTTATGATTCTTTCATTCTCGGCAAAGGAAGTCGAACAAAAATGCAACAATAAGATGGAGAAAATATGCACGGGTAATCATTATCATCTTTGTTAGCGAAACCCGTACAATATTACATTCAACTCTCAATTTAAAGCACTGCCCATCAGTGGTAGAATCTCTTTAGGTTATGGACGTTCCACGGCCGAGGTAGTGGCCTCTCGTCTAGGTCTTCCAAGTAATACGCCCCCATGCCAGCGACGACGGTGACCCTGTAGGGCCCTTCCCATGTCTGCGCCAATTTCCCGGCATTCGTATCTCGCATATTTCTCACGGCTCTTCTCAGGACCAAATCTCCGGCGCTAAACTCCCTCGTTTTTATGTCTCGGCCATATCTTTGAGCGAGCTTTTGCTGATATTCTGCTAGCTTTATAGTCGCTGCTTCACGGCATTCTTCTAGCATATCCAAGCTTCCTACCATCATCTTGTTGTTCTGGGCGGGATCGAATCCCGTTACTCGTGCACTGCATAGACTCACCTCGGTGGGTATCACGGCTTCAGCTCCATAAGTTAGAGAAAATGGGGTTTCCCTTGTGGATCTCCTGGGGGTTGTCCAGTAGGCCCATAATACATTGGGAAGCTCCTCGGCCCATTTTCCTTTCGCGCCCTCCAACCTTTTCTTCAGTCCATTCACAATTACTTTATTTACAGCCTCGGCCTGGCCATTACCCTAGGGATATGCTGGAGTTGAGTACCTATTTTTAATGCCGAGATCACCGCAGAATTCACGGAAGGCCCAGCTGTCGAATTGCAGCCCATTGTCTGATATAAGAGAGTTCGGCATCCCAAACCTTGTGACTATATTTTTCCATACGAATTTCTTTACGTCCATGTCTTGTATATTAGCCAAAGCTTCCGCCTCCGCCCATTTGGTAAAATAGTCAACAGCCACGAGAACGAATCTTCGATTACCTGTTGCCCAGGGGAACGGGCCGATGATATCCAACCCCCACTGTGCAAAAGGCCAGGGACTGCTGATCGGGTTCAAATGGCCTGTGGGCTGGTGGATTAAGGGGGCATGCTTCTGACATTGTTCACACTTTCGTACATACTCAGCGGCATCCTTCTACATCTGAGGCCACAAAAACCCTTGAATCATTGCCCGGTGCGCCAATGAACGTCCTTCTACGTAACCGCCGCACACTCCATCGTGAAACTCGGCCAAGAGCTTACCCACCTTCTCTGGGCGTAAGCATAAAAGGTATGGCCCCCCAAAGGACCTCCGATACAACGTCCGGTCTTCTGATAGCCAGTATCGAGGAGCCATCCTACTGATCTTGCCGCCCTCCTTTTCGTCGCACGGGAGTCAGTCCTCCGCCAAGAAGTCAAAAATGGGGTCCATCCAGCACGGCCTGAGTGTTGTGATTGCGGTGATATCTATCCCTACAGTTCCCAGATCACTTACTACCCTAACGCTCGGCTCAGGAACAAGCTCGACTCTGATTAGCCGGGGTATCTCTTCGGCTATTGATGATGCTAGCGTAGCGAGGGAGTCGGCGTGTCTATTTTGCGTTCGAGCTACTTGGACAACCTTTACCGCGCTGAAGCTGGTCATAACTTGCTTCACATGTTCCAGATATGCTTTCATCAGGAGATCTCGGGCTTCAAAACTGCCCTGCACCTAACTAAACACCAGACACGAATCTGAATACACCTCTACTTCCCGGGCACCTAAACTAGAGACTGTCCTTAGTTCGGCTAGCAAGGCTTCATATTCTGCCTCGTTGTTGGAGGCTCTGAAACCCAACCTAAATGAGTGCTCTAACCATATTCCTTTCAGGGTGATTATGACAATCCCTGCACCGGTCCCGTGGAGCACGACGCCCCGTCCACAAATACCCTCCACGGGCGAGCCTCCACACGACAAACTATCTCCCTATTCGTTTTCAGCGAGAACTCGACGACAAAATCTGCAAGGACCTGGCCTTTCACTGAATTTCGAGGTCTGTACCGTATGTCAAAAGAGCCAAGCTGAGTTCCCCACTTTGCTATTCGGCCCGTGAAGTCCGACCTCTTCAATAGTGACTATAAGGGATACTCGGTTAAGATGTAAACCGTATGAGCCTGAAAGTAGTGCGGCGGCTTTCTCGTGGCATGTATTAGGGCCAACACAAGTTTCTCCAGAGGTAAGTATCTCGTCTCGGCGTCAACTAGAGTCTTGCTGATGTAGTACATGGGTTGCTGGATTCCTTGGTCCCTCAGCAGCACAGCGCTCACGGCGTGCTCAGACACTGCCAGGTATATGAATAAATCCTCACCCGGTTCTGGTGCTACTAGCATGAGTGCCCGGGCTAAATAGTCCTTCAGATCCATAAAAGCTTTGTCGCATTCTTCGTTCCACTAAAATCCGGTCCACTTCTTCAGAAGTTGGTAGAATGTTCGGCAGCAATCTGTGAATTTGGAGATGAACCAATTAAGGGCGGCTAGCATCCCGGTCAACACTTGTACTTCTTTCGGATTGCACGGTGGCTTCAGTCTTTTCATAGCCTCAATTTGGTCGGGGTTGACCTCTATTCCCCGCTTAGTGATCAGATACCCCAGGAATTTTTCGGCCCCCACACCAAACGTGCACTTCTCGGCATTAAGACGTAACTTATGCTGTCGGAGAACCTCAAAAACCCCCTGAAGGTCCTCCATGTGCCGTGCTACCTGCTTGCTCTTCACCACCATGTCGTCAATGTACACTTCAACTGTACGCCTTATCTTGTCTCGGAACATTCTCGTCATCATTCGTTGGTATGTGGCTCCGGCATTCTTTAGTCCGAAGAGCATCACCGTGTAATGATAATTGGCCTCCGGAGAGATAAATGTCGTCTTCTCTTGATCCTCGGGCACCAGCGCGATCTGATGATACCCTTGAAAAGCATCCAGAAAACTCATCCTCGGGTGCCCATACGTGGCATCCACCAACTGATCAATCTTTGGCACAGGGAAAGGGTCTTTTGGGCATGCTTGATTCAGGTTCGTGAAGTCCACGCAAACCCTCCACTTGCCGTTTTTCTTCTTCACTACCACGGTATTTGCCAACCAATCTGGGAAGAAAATTTCCCTTATCGCCCCAGCATCCTTCAACTTTTGGACTTCCGCTTCGGCGTGCTCCCAGGCCGATCTCTTCGGCTACTGCTTTTTAGGAGGGAATGAGGGGTCAACTCTAAGTCTATGGACAATGAACTCGGGATCCACCCCGGGCATTTCATATGGACTCCATGCAAACACATCCACGTTCTGTATTAGGAGTAACAACATTTCTACTTTTTCCTGTTCATCCATGCTTTTCCCTACGTGGAAACACTTGTCGGCATCTGGGAGTACCTTTACTCTTATCATTTCCTCGGCACAAACACCCCCTCGCTCTCCTTGGTTATGCTGTAATTGCTATAACGGGACCACCTTTGACGGGTCCTTCTGTTGGGCATGCTCCTCCTGATTGGCTATCTCCTTCCTTCGATTAATTGTGGCGACCAAATACTGTCTAGTCGTCTGCTGGCTTCCCCTTACCATAGTGATACCATGCTCGGTAGGAAACTTCAATTTCACATGCAGGGTGGATGGGACAGCCCTTATTGCGTGGATCCACGGTCTTTCTAGGATCGCGGTGTACAGGGAGAAAGAAGCCACCACTATAAACGTTACTACCACCTCCTTGCCTTCCATATTCACGAGCAGAGATATTTACCCCTCGGGTATTACGATTTTGCCATCAAACCCGACCAAAGGTGTATTGTACTTAGAGAGGTCCCCATTCTTCAACTCGAGCCCCCAGTACAGGTCCGGATACATCATGTCGGCCCCACTCCCCTGGTTTATCATCACCCTTTTTACCAAGAAACCGCCTATCCGGGCAGTAACTACCAACGCATCGTCGTGCGGTTGGACCGTTCTCTCTAAATCATTATCACCAAAAGTGATGGGCTCCGGGGTAAGCTTCATCTTCTTCCAGGCCGGTTGTGCGCCCGAGCTTCCCTCCACTGGTACCACGTTTAATACCCCTTTTTTTCTTGCCGAGGCGAAGCTCCTCGGGGACGCGTGTATGACCTCAATTATCCCGAGTGGGGGTGGAAGGGGGTTGCCCCTTTGCGCAGCTCCTTGCCCTGTCCCCCAGTCCCCTACATCTACCACAAACTCCTTCAAATACCTAGCCTTGGTCAGCTGCCCGAGATGATCTTTTAAAATTTGGCACTGCTCAGTGGTATGGCCTTTGTCTTTATGGTAGATGCAGTATAAGTTCTGATTCCTCCTAGAGGGGTCACCACCCATCCTGTTCGGCCACCTGAAATATGGCTTGTGTTTAATCTTGTCCACGATTTTGTGCATGGGCTCTTTGAACGTCACGTTTACCTCCCCCACTGGCGCTTATGGTTCTTGGATTCTCAAATTCCCACGGGTCCTCAGTTGAAAACCACTAGGCTGAGGACGATCTGTCATCGGCGCCTTACCTTTGCTTTGTATCTGGTCATCTTCTAGCCGTTTATATTCTTCAATGCGCCTCATTAGCTGCCTCATATCCTCGGGAGGCTTCTTAGTCAACGACTCTCTCAGCCCGAACTCCTCGGGCAATCCCATTCTAAATGTGCTCGCGGTAATCTTCTCGTTTCCTTTGCCGATCTCATTGTAAAGCTCCCAGTATCGGCTAGCATAATTACGAACGGTTTCCCCTGCCCTCATCTTCATAGACAGCAGTGCGTCTACCGGTTGCGGCGCCCGACTGCATGTTACGAACCGGGTTCCGAACTCCTGTATCAGCTCTGCAAAGTCGTGGATGGAGCCCTTGCGCAACCCATTGAACCATCTTAAAGCTGTGGGACCAAGGCTAGAGGGAAAGACCTTGCACATTAGAGCGACATTACGGGTATATAGAGACATCATTTGGATATAGTGGCTGACGTGCTCCATTGGGTCCGTTTTCCCATCATATGAATTGAAAGGTGGGCGCGTAAATCTGTCCGGCATTGGTGCTCGCTCAATGTCTGCTGAGAACGGGGACCAAGCTACTCTACGCAGTGCACGGCTCATCGCATCCATGGCTGCATTGTGGGGCCGTCTTTCTTCTGGAGAGTCCGAACCCCGATCTGCATACTCCCACAAACGTGATCAGTTTCTGTGTCGGCGAGATTCCCTTGAATGCGAATGGTCTCGGTGCTGACGAGACTCTCTCGAATGTGAGCGCTCTCGGTAGTGGTGGGATCCTGACCGATTTGATCCCGTTCCATGTTGTTCTTCCTCGGCGTCAGGCCTTCTCCCTTGGTTGTCTTGATCCATTCTGTGGCGCTTGTTTCTTGCTTCCAACTCCAAATCTCTTACCAACTTGCGCAGCCGTTCAAGCTCCTCATCCCGCTCGTCAAACTGCCTGTGCCCTGAAGCATTGGTCACTGTTCTCTGTGTTTGATATGACCCTTCTCCGAGGCCGGACCTTTCTTCCTCTTACTCGTAAGCCCGATCTTCGCGTCTCTTCTGCCTCCGCTCTCGCCAGGAGGATCCCCGGGAAGATCCTACCGAGCCACTTTCAGCGTCACTGCCAGAATGTCTCCCAGACATCTTCCCGTGCATGAGTCTCAGCGGAACCACTGCCTTGTAGGAGATCCCCACAGACGGCACCAATTGTGCGCACCTAAGATGAGACTGCTTGGGCTGGGCCTCACTTAGATTCATAACTTACTTGTTTAGTTTAAGGATTTCCTACTATGGGTCGTTCTCGGCACAGAGACTCAACGCGATCACTTTTCTCTTTCTATGTTACCACCCTTTTTCTCTTTCTCCCTCAACTTTCCAACCCCCTTTCCCCTTTCTCCCACCTCTCTTATTTATAGCACTCTGATTAGTGGGGTGTTATGATTGTTCTTGCAGTTAGTGTAATGAGAGGTCCAATATCATCAGTCGTAAGTGGGTGGTTAGGTGGGAGTGGGATGGGGTGAAGGTGGCTTTGGAACTTGGCTCCCATTTCAGTGATCATGCCCGGCAAAGATGCTTCTGGGTATTGCCGGTCACGTTCATGATGGGATGTTTAGATGTTATTCTTCCCATACTGTCCGGTAGTGGCCTCCCGAGCAAAGATAGAGCAAGGAAAACTGGACCTACACTTCGTGTGGGCTTAGGCTGGGATCCCGGGTACAAAAGGGGACGGAAACCATGGGCCGCATTGTTTGTGTTTGAACTTAAGGCCCAAATGTGTTTGGACATCTCGAGGCCGTACATAACTATATGGCAAAATTTTAAAAGGGAAACTTAAGGAACAGTACCTAAGGTACTGTACATAAGTTTTGTCTTAAGTACACCCTAATCGTTCGAGTTTAAACTATTAGATTTAATGGACTATTAAGATTTATTCAATTGTATTTTTTTGCTCGAAGACTGTTAAGATTTATTGTTATTTTAATAAGAAGATAGATAATACTATTTTTTTTCTAAAATTATTTATTCTCGTATACATCACTAAGAATCGATGTTAATAGTACATTAATATATATAAACTTTGGTCATCTCAATAAAAGAAGTAAAAAAAGTTTGATGGAAACAACAATAAATAACTTATTATAACTGTAAGGACCTGATTTGAACTCTCAGCCCACTACGTGGATGGATTTGGGCCCAAAAAGCCCAAAACAATGAATTTATAGAAAATGAGTCAGAAAACTGGGGTTTAGTTAACCAAACAAATGCTAGAATGAATTCAGATGATAAGGGAATGTAAAGAAGAAGAATTGTGTTGAAGAAAAATCGTCCTCGGCAAAAGTTCGAGGATGTTTGTTCTTATATATTATTCTCAAATTTGGTTCCTGAAAGCTGTTAGAAATATTTTAGTGAATAAACAAGTTTTGATACAAAAATAATATCCCAAATAATTAGCAAGAACATAAAATAAAAAAAAGGAATTTAGAACAATCTCACAATACTATAGAATCACGCTGCGAAAGCGTTGTCCTTAAAGGTTGATTCGTGCCACCCAAAGTAAAACTTGGTGCGATTGGTTCTCTTGGCCAAACAACCCCCCAGGATTAGACTATAGGGTCGACCTTTGTGACGTACGCACTTCCACTCACAAAAGGTTTAAAAACAACCCTCTATTGCCTTTCCTTAGAACAAATATTCTTGTAGAAAAATATGTGGGAGAGAAAGATAGTAGAATTGTGTATCTAAAACATAGAGTAGTAAAAAGACTCCTTTAGAAAATATGTTATGATGAGTATTATATAGGCTACTTATGAAGATAATAGTCTATAGTCATTGGTTACTAATAACCCTTAAAAGCCCAACGGCTATATTATCAATTATTGCCTAATGGCTATTTTTGTCATAATTGCCCAACGGCTAATTTTCTCATAATTGCTCAACGACTATTTTACTCATAAATTTCCAACAGCTAGAAAATAAATAAGAATAAAAGTGTTTGGAACACACACCTACACCAACAATCCCCCACATGTTACAAACACAAAATAGGAAAGGCACACAACTAAAGAAAGCATGCATCAATATGGTACCAGAAAGTTTTAACCATACGTAGGATAAATAAGTAGGAACTAAAAGACAATGGTGGAGTTAAAACTCTTTTAACCAAGCTATTAGTAAACCAAATTTACCACCCACATAACTTTCTTTATCAAGGTTATTCTTAAGCGTGTTGGCGCCTTATCCAGGCCATGCGCCACTGGGTTTCATAAGAGCTCTAGAGACCTACCCAAAAAGTCTCATAGGAAGCGGCACAACTTCCACTCACACATAGGTGGCATCCATCAGGAGTGCGTGCAGAACACCCCATCCCAACAAGTAGGGAGTATGAATCCATTAAGAGCCTAAAGCTCAACCTTCAACAATCTGCAACTTAATCGGTGACATCCATCAAGAGTGCGTGCATATACACCCCATCCCAACAAGTAGGGATATGGATCCATTAAGAGCCTAAGCTTATACTCACCAAATTCTACAACTTAGCACTGTCTCACACCATAGGGATGGACTCATCACTAATCTCTTTATCGAGATAGCAGAAAACACGTAACAAATGACAGTGCTTATGGACCACTAATGACCTCTACCCATTTAACCTCTTACGTGGAATCACCCGTCATAAAGAGGTTGGATATTAGCCACAGTGTCGCAACTTGGGTATCAGTCCAATCCCCCTAGATGTCTCACTCACCAGCCTCATTGCTAGTGGTTTGGTCAAAGGATCGACCAAGTTCCTTTCAGATCTCACAAAGTCCAATGACATAACATTATTATCAATAAGCTGTCATAGCCTCAATTGGATATATCGACTTTTCCCATTATAAACTTTGCTCTTAACACGTGTTATGGTAGTCTGGCAATCACAAGGAAAGCAAACAGAGACAATAGAGTTAGTAAAATGAGGCATATCAATTAATATACTCCTAAGCCATATAGCTCCTGGCCTAGCCTTCTCTATGGCCACTAACTCTGTTTCCACATTAGATCTCACTATACAAGTCTTCTTAGTTGACTTCCAAAAGACAGCCCCTCCAGCTAGTGTAAACACATATCCACTAGTGGGCTTCACCTCATCTGTATAAAAGATCTAGTTAGCATCACAATATCCTTCTAAAACAGTAGGATGACCACAATATGACAAACTAAAATCAAAAGTCCCCTTTAAATATCTCAATAATTTAGATATTGCATCTCAATGCTCAATAATAGGATTATGAGTGTATCTACTCAATCTACTAACAACATATGCAATATAGTACAATTTGTCAAAGACATTAAACTACCAATAATTTGTGCATATTTATCTTGTGAAACACTATCACCATGATTTTTAACCAAGTGCACCTTTAAGTTATACATAATAGACATAGGTCACATATCAAAGTGTTTAATTTTTTTTTTCTTCACATAATTAGATTGTGATAGTACACTCAATCATTATCCCTAGGGATTTTAATGTCTAAAATAACATTTGCCTTAACCAAAATTTTCATAACAATTTAGAGGCAACAAAACATTTAGTATCATGCACAACATTATGGCTAGTTTCAAATATAAGTAAGATATCAACATATAAACAAATAATGACACCTTTATTATTATTTAACTTATTATATGACCATAAGTCACAAATCCATGTGTAAGCATCATATATCAAAATTTTCATGTCATTGTATAGGTGCTTGTTTTAATCCATACAAGAATTTAACCAATTTACAAACTTTACGTTATTGTCTAAGGACAACACAAATCTCAGGTTGCTCCATATAGTATATATATATATATTTTTTTTTTTTTTTTCCTAATTCACTTATTAGAAAACAGTTTTAACAACCATATGATATATAATAGGTTTGTAAATAGATACAATGACAAACAACATTCTTATAGATGCAATTCTAATAATCGAAGAATAAGTATAAAATAATCAACATGATATTTTTGTTTATAGCCTTTAGCTACTGAGCATGCCTTATACTTATCTATGACCACATTCAGTTATAAGTTTCTTTTGAAACCCACTTGCAACCATACAATTTTGTTTTAAACACCCACTTACAACTAATAGGCTTAACCTTAAGTGAAAGCTCAACCCATTCCAAGTGTGATTAGACATAATCTAATAATTTGTTAAAAGCTTCCAACCGTAATGGTGCATCAACAAATTTAATTGCATCATAATAACATACATGTTTATTTTCAACAATATAGGTAAGAAAATTTTTACCGCAACTCTTTTTCTTCCTAGTTCGCTTACTTCTTCTCAATTCTTGCACATCACAACAAGATCATTAGAAATATCAATAGGTTCATGAAATATATTTTCCTTATTTTTCAAAGGAAACTCATACTTAAAAAAGTATTTTTAAAATTCAACAATAGTATTAAATTCTAAATACATCACTATTGATGAAAATAATTCTATATCATGAACTATAGCAAACATAACCAATAAACACATAATCACATATTTAAGAATCAAGTTTCCTCCTTTTAGGTTCATGTAGCATGACCTTAAGCAAGTACTCCCACACTTTGAGGTATTCTCTTTTTAGATTTGGGTAACATCTTAGCCAACCACCCCCACAATTCGAGGTATACCAAGTTAGGCTTATGCCATTCTTAACTTCATTTTTTATATTTTATAGAAATTTCCAATACTTCATCTTCAGTTTCTAATACACAAAGTTAAATAAATATAGAATGGTCATCAACAAAGATTACATAAAATCTTTTACCATCTCTAGTCATTGTGTGTTTTACATCATCCAAATTATTATATACCAAACTAAGGAGTTTGGTTCCTCTTGTTATGGGTTTGCAAGGTCTTTTTGTTTCAAGTTCATAAAAACCTATCCACCATCTCAAAACAACACATTTAGCCAATAAAAATATGTATATGTGTGTGTATATATATATTTAATATCACTCTTGCACTTGGTGGATAAAAGGAATATTTATTTCCACTAGATCTTATCCACTAGCCCAAAATACTAGTTGGATCATTTTATTTATTTATTTAATATATATATAAAGAAAATTTTAATTATTTTTCATAATTTCTCATTTCATATATTTGTGTCAAGAAATGTAAAATTAATAGCTTTTATACATAGAGCCAATAGCCTCTAATTACTAAAAACCACTCTTAGGAACGTCCAAAATTTTACAAGAATAAGACACTTAATATTTTGTAAAATTTGACATCAATATACCACAATTGTATAATACAAACATTTAATCATCCACAATTTCTTTTCCACACGACCATAAATGATTACTTGAATACTTTAGCAAGGAAAATAAAATTTAGTTAAATTATAGTATCATTGTATCTTCATTATACAAATGGAGTACCAAGTTGATACAACACTATTGATTCCACTTAACAATAGGAATGCCTTCACCATAAGTCTACACCATTCCCCCCCCCCCCCCCCCCCCCCCTTCAGAATTCTACCAAAAAATAAAATTTTACCTCATTTCTCATAAAAATTATTACTAACATTTTTTTTTTTTTTGAATTCCAAAAAACATTTCTCAAAATACATACATTTTTCTTCAATCTCATGTTCCTCATATTTCAATAGACATAAAACAATTTCACAAAATATAATACACATATAGTATCACATAATTGCAAATGCAATAAGTTGATATCCACATATCAAAACAACGTTACATAATATTATTCACATATTGATTTAGATTAGAGAATCAAAATCACATTTGGATGGACGTCATTTATTTTTTCTTCTAAAATATTAGTCCACCAAATTGTTTAGATAAACCAGATAGCAAAATAAACTCAACAAAAGATATAAGTAATTATATTTAACAATATAATTACTAGCATTTTTTCTTTATAAACATAATATCATATCACAATATAAAATTTCATGATCAATAACTTGTTTATCCATTTTGAAGCAAGAGATCAACCTTTAAGATTGTTGGAAATATTTTAGTGAATAAACAAGTTTTGATATAAAAATAATATCCCAAATAATTAGCAAGAACATAAAATAAAAAAGGAATTTAGAACAATTTCACAATGCTATAGTATCACGCTGCAAAAGCGTTGTCCTTAAAGGTTGATTCGTGCCACCCAAAGTAAAACTTGGTGCGATTGGTTCTCTTGGCCAAACAACCCCTCAGGATTAGACTATAGCGTCGACCTTTGTGATGTACGTACTTCCACTCACAAAAGGTTTAAGAACAACCCTCTATTGCCTTTCCTTAGAACAAATATTCTTGTAGAAAAATATGTGGGAGAGAAAGATAGTAGAATTGTGTATCTAAAACATAGAATAGTAAAAAGACCCTATAGAAAATATGTTATGATGAGTATTATATAAGCTACTTATGAAGATAATAGTCTATAGTTATTGGTTACTAATAACCCTTAAAAGCCCAACGACTATATTATCAATTATTGCCTAATGGTTATTTTTGTCATAATTGCCCAACGGCTAGTTTTCTCATAATTGCTCAACGGCTATTTTACTCATAAATTTCTAATAGCTAGAAAATAAATAAGAATAAAAGTGTTTGGAACACACACCCACACCAACAAAAGCTATAGTGTTTTCCCTTTAATTTTCGATCCCCCTTTCCTTCTTCCCACCTTTGTCTTTTATACCATATCTCCTCTTCATTCCCACCTTACACATGCATGTTAAAGGGTTGGTGTTGATACTTGTCCCATCAGCCCCTCCCTTGAGTCACCATATAATAGCCGTAAGGCTGAAACAATACTGTTCAAGTATCACCTCCACATTAATGCAGCCAGAGAGTCAGCTGCAGTGCATTTAATGCGGAGGTAACAACTTTCTCCTTAGATATTTTTAGGGAACTTTCCTGTCCGATATCTCCACGATACTTATCAACTCCAACGAGATCTCTAGGAACATCACCCTGAGCGATAGACAACCCCCTTAGACCTCGGCATCATCCAACCGAGGATACATTTATCCTCGGCCCACCCTCTTATGCTAGTATGGTCAAAGCTAAACACTATTCACCAACATAGTCTTTTCTAACAAAGATTTCTTCTCCTTGGACAACCCCTTGCCCTCGGTCTAGGCCACCGGCCTGTAACACAAACAAATGATGGACTCCTGGGCCCAATACCCCTACAACAACTACCAACAATGAGGACTTGTTTTCCATTGTTGTCGTCAGGCAAATGGGGGACTTGTTGGCTGGATAAGTGTGTGAAAGACCAGTTTGTTATGCTACTTGCTAGTTGCTAGTTAGACTAAAGTATACCTTTTTATCCTCAAAATTTGAAATTGTTTTTATTTTAAGTTTGGATTTTTTTTTTCCTCCACCAAATTTAATTTCATTTTTAAAATGATCATCTCTATAACTAATTTGGTCGTTAAACACTATGGTATGCGAACGGATTTTTGGGCCTTTTCGACTTGAATGCAAAAGAGGGGAGTAAAGCTCAAAACTCATTCTAATCTTTTAAACGATGTAGTGTGGGTTTAAAAAAAAAAGGGCAAAAACGCGTTTGCGTGAAAACGCAGACGCAATCCAAACACTCTCGTAGGCTAATGGTGCACTGTTAAAAATTGAAAGGTTTCTTGCTCACCAAAAGAAGCATCAAGTAGTAATAATTCTTTCATAATGGTAAAAAATTATTCTCACGATGCAAATAATTGGGGAAAAAAAATTAATGAAAGATAGAGAGAGCACTAATTGTGCTCTCTCACACCCAAAATCACCCTATAAAATTGGCTGCTTTTAATAATCAAAAGTTTTGGCCTAAGTTAGAAATATAAATGTGGATAGTGAGGTAGATATAAATCCGATTAATGATTGGCTCGGGACAAGGCTTGATAGTAGATGAAAGGTACGTCTAATATCCATCTCTAGGTAATGTTCAAAAGTTTTATTTGTTGGATTTTTGAAAGAATGCAAATTTGAGCTGTGAAATATTTTAAACATTGCAACAATTTGGTTTGCTACTAAATTTGGATAATAAAATGTTCTTGAAAGTTCTCTCTGTTCTAGCTGTGAAAACCCATGGAAGTAGAGTACGTTGAATCTCCTTGCTCAAGGGAAGAAGAAGAAGAGTTAGGGCGTAGTGTGAAAAAACTTAAAGAGAATGTTGATGGAAGGCATGCCTTTCAACCTCGTGTGCCTATGAGCTATAGAGACACTTTAGTGGGGGAGATACCGGATGCATATGAACAAGCCTTTAAGTTTAATATGGTAAGAGCTGATGAGGAAGAAGAAGAGGCTGAGATGGAGCCTCTTATTGAAGGTATGGTTGATATTACTTTGTCTAAAGAGACTATGAGGCGTATTAGGGAGTCTTGGTCCAAGGCGTTGATTGTAGAAGTGTTTGGTAGGACTGTAGGTTACAACTACCTTACTTTTAAAATCAACGAATTGTGGAAGTTAGCGGCTAAGGTTTAGTTGTGTTGATGATTTTGATAAGGTGCTAAAAGGAGGTCCTTGGTTTATTGGAGGACATTTCTTGGCCATCAGACCTTGGGTGCCTTATTTCAGAGCTTTTAAAGCTAAACTAACGTCTGTGACAGTGTGGATTAGATTTCCTGAGTTACTTATAGAATTTTATGACGACGAGGTTCTTAAAGAAATTGGCAGCGCCATTGGACCAGTTTTGCGTATAGATGCTTACATGGCCTCTGGTTCAAGGGGTAGTTATGCAAGACTATGTGTTCAAGTGGATCTAGAGAAGCCACTTATCAACATGATACGAATTAGGAAGTGCAGACAAGCTGTATTATATGAGGGTATCTCTGCACTTTATTTCAGCTATGGTCGTCTTGGTCACACTCAGGATAAATGTTGCTATAATATTAAACAAGGTGAAAAGGTTGAAGAACACGGTGATGACCCCAAAGTCCAGGAAGTTAGTCAAGAAATTCAGTCAAATCCCAACTATGGGCCATGGATGTTGGTTACAAGGAAATGATCCTTTGCTCGTAGTGGACGTGGTTCCATGCAAGTCAAGGGTGTACCGGGTTTAGAAGGGCAAAAAGGGAAAGCTAGAATCCAAGTAATGGATGTTGATGTGACAACCAAATCCACTTTTGGGATTTTAGAAGCAAATGCCTCTGATCTGGCACGTGAGGATGGGATTACACAGGAGATGGGTGAGGGAGATTTTTATGCGGATCATGACACGTTATCTCCTCAAGCATGCCAAGAGGATATTTTAGTTGTTTCTCATTAGAAGCAACCAGAAGTATCTATGAAGAAAGCTTCTCAGAATTCAAAAGCACGGTCATCTAAGAGTCTTGGGATTAAAACTCCCAAAATACTAAAGCGCCAGGTCGCATCACCAGGAAATAGAAGTGTGAATATTTAAGCTCCATCTACTTCAGTAAGTGCTCAAGCTGACTTTAATGGAAACAAGGTTCCTAGGGTTGATGCCTCTTCCTCGGTCAGGATGGGCAATATGGCACAGGAACAAGGTGGTGGTAATATCCGATGAGAGGATTGCTCAAATAAGAGCTGCTCCGACGGAGACACCGGGGTGGTTCGATCCAACGCTATGCAATGCTTGGAAACACCTTTTTCCTATAATTCCAATCAGTATCAGAACAGGGGAGCTCAATCTGGGTCACCAGGCATGGGCTCAAATGCCCAATCTGCGGTGGAGGTTCATCACCGACACACCTCTGCTGTCTTGGGAGGAGGCAGAGAATTTAAGCAGGCAGAGGAGGCCATTAGTCGTGCCCTACTTTAACGAATTAGGATGGATCATTCAAGAAAGGAAGATTGTGGATTTCAGAGGATCGGCTTCGACTCACATGGGGAATCATCCTATGTTGAAGTTGATTCAGATTCTAGTCCTAGTCAAGAGTTGCAACCTGTTGATATGTTGCAAAGAGGATATTGGGGATTTTAAAGTAAATGATGATATGGAAACTGGAGTGGAACTCGTCCAAGGACCTGCTGAGGAGGTTAGGGTGGATGTTGCATTAATGAATCCTAACCCTATGGAGGTTCCATTGGGTTAGTTTGTTGCAATAAATATTTTAATGTGGAATTGCAGGGGTGCTTTGAACCCCGATTTTAAAAGACGAATTTTTGAAATGACTATTAATCATAATCCACCAATTATGGTGATTACAGAAACTAGAGTGGGTGGAGATAGGGGTGAGAGGATTATTGCTGATCTTCCTTTTGACGATTTCATTACAACGGAGACCATTGGTTATACTGGGGCCTTTTGGGTGTTGTGGAAAAAGGAGGAAGTTGATATTGATCTCCTTGCAGCTACAGAGCAGGAAATTCATGCCACAGTTAAGTTATGTCACTCTAATTTGAACTGGTTTATTTCAGCTATTTATGTAAGTCCTCGTCTGGTTGAGAGAAGGTTAGTCTGGTTTAATCTCTCAGAAATTGCTAAACTCCACAATCTCCCCTGGTTGATGTTTGGTGATTTTAATGAAGTGTTAAGTAGTGAGGAGAAATTTGGAGGGAATCAGATAAATCTAAATAGGGCATTGGAATTTAAAGAATGTCTAGACAATTGCAACTTTTTGGATTTGGGCTTTGCTAGCCCAAAGTTTACTTGGACTAATAAGAGGCCTGTCACAAGCCTCATTCTTGAAAGGCTTGATAGATGCTTTGCCAATCCTAGTTAGAGATTGCTATATCCTGAATCTATTGTTACCCATCTCCCCAAGACCTTTTTGGATCATTGTCCAGTTTTAATTGAGTAATTAGGCACTAGAACAAATGTCACTAATAAACCTTTTCGTTTTCATACCATGTGGTTATTGCACCCTCAGTTTCCAAAGGTGGTTGAGGAAGCTTGGTTTGGAGATAGGTCTCTTTCTTCAGCCATTTTTTATTTTACCATTAAAGTGAAGAAGTGGAACCTTGAAGTATTTGGGAATTTGTTTGCAAGGAAAAGAATGGTGCTAGGCAGATTGGGTGGAGTTCAAAAAGCTATAGCTTGTAACCCGAGTGAAGCCCTTCTCAGGTTGGAGAAACTATTGATTAAGGAGCATGGATTGATTACGCTTCAAGAGGAGGAGTTTTTGGCTCTAAAGTCCAAGCTGAATGCTGTTGTGTTTGGGGATCGTAACACTTCATATTTTCACATCACAACTGTGGTTCGAAGACAAAAATAAAATCAGTTGCATCATGGATGGGACTGGTGAATGGATTAATGAGGATGAGAAGATTAAGGAACATATTCGGCATGAGTTTTCTAAATTGTACACTTCAGAATTATGCATGGTTCCTTTACACTCCCCTGTTATGAATTTTTCGTGTTGCATGCTATCTGAGGAGGAAAGGTGTAAATTGGGTAGAGTAGTAGATGAGGAAGAGATCAGGGCTGCCTTATGGTCTATTAAGCCTTTTAAGGCCCCTAGACTTGATGGATTGCATGCTAGATTTTTCCAATATTTTTGGTACGATGTGCAAGCTTCAGCGTGTTAGGAAGTTAAGATGGCTTTTGATCATGGAACCATCCCAGCCTATTTGAATTCTACTCTGATTACTCTCATTCCTAAGTGTAATAACCCTGAATCCCTGGCTAATTACAGGCCTATCAGTTGGTGCAATTCTGTGTATAAAGTTATTTCAAAGGTGCTTGTTGCCAGGATTAGGCCTCTTCTCAATAATCTCATATCCCCAATTCAGATGCCTTTGTACCAAGGAGGAGAGGTGTTGATAATGTGGTAATTGCTCAATAGCTAATTTATACGATGGATAGAATGAAAGGACGTGAGGGCTATATGGCAATGAAGGTTGATCTAAAAAAAGCTTATGATAGATTGGAATGAAGCTTTATTCATAAAGTGCTACAAGCTTTCAGGTTTCCTCATAACATCATTAAGTTGATCATGAGTTGTATTTCAACCTCATCCTTGTCCATGTTGGTGAATGGGTGCACTTGATGCTTTTAATCCCTCAAGGGGCATTAGGCAAGGAGACCCTTTGTCTCTATACCTGTTTATCATGTGTATGGAGTACTTAGGTTGTCTTATTGAAGAGAAATGCTCCAAAGCTTTGTGGTGTCCCCTTAAGGCATCACGTGGGAATATCAAAATTTCCCACTTATTTTTTGCTGATAATCTTATCCTATATGCTAAGGTTACTAATGAGATTGGTGAAGTTATACCTGACGTGTTACAGACTTTTTGTATGGAGTCTGGACAGAAAATCAGCTGTGCTAAATCTAGAATATATTTCTCCCCAAATGTTGGAGCTGATTTGAAGGAGGAAATTAGTGAGAAGTTGGGTATGCTTGAAATGAATAATTTTGGGAAGTATTTGGGGTTTCCCCTTAAACATAAAGGAGCTTTGAGGGGGCAGTTCAACTTTGTGGCTGATCGGGTTATGAAGAAATTGGCTGGTTGGAAATCCAAATTTTTATCTTTTGCGGGAATGGCGGTTTTGGTGAAGTCTGTGATGTCAGCTATACCAAACCATGTTATGCAAAGAGCTGTTTTGCCAGTTCATTTGTGCGAGAAATTGGATAAAATAAATAGAGATTTTTTATGGGGGTCGACCAATGAGAAGCGGAGAATGCATCTTGTTGGATGGGAAAAAGTAATAAGACCCAAGGAAGGAGGGGGTCTGGGGATTCAGTCAGCCAGAGCTAAGAACTTAGCTTTGTTGGCCAAGCTGAATTGGTGTATGTACCATGAAAAGGAGGCTTTATGGGGCAAGGGTGCTATTAACTAAGTACTGTTCTAATGCCAGAATCAGATCCAACAACCCTGATAGTCTTCCTTCTTCTCCTAATTGGAATGCTATTAAGGTTGGTTTTCCTTATTTCTTTAAAGGAATATGGTGGAGGGTTGGGAATAACTCCAGAAAGAGTGTTCGGATGGATAATTGGATTTGTGGGCAACCATTAAGGGAGCTTATTGAGGGGCATTTAACAAGGGAAGATTTGCAGTTAACCATAGCTGACATTCGGACTAACAATGAGTGGAGGTGGGAGAGTTTATCTTTTGCCTTGCCTCCTTGCATCAAGGAGAAAATTAGAGCAATCCTAGTTCAAGAGTTTGATATTGGAGAGGATGTTTTAATGTGGAAATTTACGAAGGATGGCGATTTCTCCACTAGCTCGGCTTATCTCAGTATTAAGACTAAAATGGGAGTGGGAAATTCATTCAAGGGTGCTTGAATTTGGAAGTTGGATACTATTCCAAGGATCATGAGTTATCTATGGTTATGCATGCATAATAGTGTGCCAGTGAGGGAAGTTCTTGCAGGCAAGGGTATTAATTTTAATCCTCTCTGTTCTATTTGCAGGCAGCAAGGTGAATCCATAGATAATTGGTATTGTAATCCTCATATCACACCGCCCCTGCACAGCCAAAGTTTGGGTGACTGGCTGCATGATAATTGCCACAGTACACGGATTCATCATAGTAACGTGCCTTGGTGTGTTATTTTTCCTTTTGCTATTTGGAATTTATGGAAGCACCGTAACAGAGTGGTTTTTGATAATATTCCATTCAATACCAATTTGCATGGGCTTTGTTTAAGTCAAGCCGTGGAGTATTATTATTGTGTTGGAAAGATGGGGAAAATTAGTCAGAGAGTGTTAATGCAGGTGAAGTGGTCCAAACCTCATGAAGGGTGGTTCAAGCTCAACTCGAATGGAGCTTCTTGTGGAAATCCTGGTAAAGCCGGAATTGGTGGGTTAATAAGGGATTGTAGTGGGTAGTGGATTAAAGGTTTTGCGAGATCCATTGGTTTTGCTACCAGCGTGTTAGCTGAGTTTTGGGCATTAAGGGATGGTCTGAAACTAGCTTTAAGTGAAGGGATATAGAATTTGATTGTGGAGTTGGATGCGCAAGTTGTGGTTGATCTTTTAAATTCTAATGTGGACATTAATAAACCATATTCTCCTCTTTTATGTGGTTGCAGATGTTTGGTGAGAAGAATCCCTCGGTTCAAGTGGTGCATGTATATAGAGAAGGTAATTGATGCGCGGATGCACTTGCAAGGTGGGGGAGTATGATGGAGGAAGATTTTGTTATGTTGTTATGTTTAGCTCTCCACCAAGCCTTGATGTTTTGTATTTAGTAAATATGGATATGGCTGGTATGTATGTAGTTAGAAGTGTTGGAACTGGTCTCACTGCTTCTGTGAGATAGTTTTTGTATTTGTTTCCAGTTAAACAAAAAAAAAAAAAAAATTGGATAATCCAGTTAGCCAAACTTGCTTTGCTGAGCCTATTTAGGAGGGACCTTGTCAGTTAGCATTAAATGTGGTCAAAAAGCTTGTTCATGGCTTAAGGTGATTTTAGGCCTTTTGGAGATATATAATATATAACAAATGACAAAATTTAGGTATAGTGCTCTGGATGTTGTTTCTTAGGTTCTTCTATTAAGATTCATCCATGTGGCTACTTAACTAAAAAATACACTTCCATTTCATGAGAAAAAATCCACATGACAAAATATTAACGGGGGAACCTAAAGAACAGCACCTAAGTACTGTACCTAAGTCTTTCCCTATAACAAATTACTTAAGTGTTACATGGCTTACACATGGAGAAATTATTATGTCTACCACTAGGAGGATTGCTGACATGGTCCTCCCAACTAATGAGACGATGTCATTTATTCAAATGTGTGAGTGAGTTTTCTAATTAGTACAATCAATAAAAAATAAAAAAAAATTACAAAGTGATGTCACATTTGCATAATCGGCCTTACTCCTTACCCTCAAAACTTTTCTCCCTCAAAATTTTCCATGAAAAATTAAATGGACTTGGACCATGTATAAATTTAAGAAAATAAAAGTAAGTAATGGGCACAAAATAATTAGGCAATGGCTTCGAGACATCGGGGAAAAACAAAAAAAAGGAGCATTATTAAATTTCAAATTAAACCTTCAACAGTTTCTTAAAAAAAAAAAAAAAAAAAAAAAACTTCAACTCATTAAACTCAAAAACACAACATTATTACACCCCTAAAATATAGGGTTCAAAATATAATTTTTTTCATTATTAAAACTTTATGTAATGACTACCACCGCGCACCATTGGCGCGATGGTCACTCTACAAGTATAAGTGCTTGTGAGGTGTGAGGGATAAAAGTCGGAGTTCAAGTTTCTAGGAGGAAGTTTAACACACATATACAATTAGATTAAACTAGAGTAGAATTTTATTTTGTATATAAAAAATAAAAAAAATTTATGTAATGACTATTTAATTGGTATAAGTCACAAAAATATTCAGGAAAAGTCCAAAAAAATCCTTTAATTTATTCTTGTAACAAATTAAACTCCATATTGTCAAATGAACCATTTCAAATCCCGCAATTTTTGATATTGTGCCAAACACTTAAAAATTATAAAACAATTGAGACCATGGGTGGGGTTCTGTTTGGCACAATAACGAAAGTACGAGGTTAAGCCTCCGTTTGGATTCAGCGTCCCGCGTTTGCGTTTGCGTCTGCGTTTTTACTTTTTTTTTTTTTTTTTTTTTTTTTTTTTCACGCGTTCTGCCCAAATTTTGCACTGTTCATCACTGTTGCGGCTACTGTTCATTGAACAGTAGCCGCAACTTTTGACTTTTTCTCACATTTTTTACTGTTCACGGACCCACAATTTTCACTTTTCAACAATTTTTTTTATTAAAAATGGGTCCCACGGTACTATTTACACATTTAAAAATTATTTTGCTACAGTGTTTCAGTTTTCAGTTTTCAACTCTATCCAAACAGACCCTAAAAGTGATGCATTTCTCATTTAAAAATAAAGGGTTTAATTTATCACGAGAAAACTATAGTTTTTATTGGGGGGGGGGGGGGGGGGGGGAGGAGAAATAGATGAATAAATTTCATTAACTCAAATAAAAAAATCACTGCAGAATTCGTAGCATCAGGAATATTCTCAAACCAAACGTGAGTCTACCTTCCATCTCTCGTGCTTTCTCTAAAAGTGACCGAACTTTTGAATTGTCGGCACATGAAAATTTGAGAAAGGCTATGTTTGTAATATTTTCACAATAAATTATAATTGATACATTATTACGGGTTGTAATTTGTAGAAAAAAAAGTAATATTAATGAATATTTAAATTAGAATCAATAACAATTTATAACTCATAATTTGTTGTAAAAGTGTTATAAAAATGTTGTGAATCATATCAACTCCCTAAAAGTTGGCTCCACGAATCACAGTGATAGTAAACGGTCTTAAGCCTATAGGAGCTGGCTTGGACTTTTGAATGCCTGGAATACTACTTTTCAACGTATTATTAAGATAGGTTGAGTTCAGGTCGAACCTAACTAAATATAATAAAAGTGACATTATGGACTTTAAAGTTAAAATATACATGTTTCTATTATAGCAGATACATGCAGAAATAAGAAGAAGAAGTGCAACAAACAAGTCCTGCAGATTGAAAAGCTGTGAAACTGTGCAAGAGAACAGCTAGCTATTGAGGACTACCCAGGTCAGTTTTTATTGCCCTCATCAATAAAAACTATCAAACTAGTTCTCTCCATTCTTCCATCCTTAAGTTTAGCATACTGTTTTACATTCATATATAGTTTTTTTTTTTTTTTTGGTTTGCTTGAGATAGACATTCATATATAGTTTATTTCTTTCATCAAGTCCAATTTGAGTCTTGTTTTTGTTTTTTTTTTTTTTTTGTTTTTTTTTTTTTTTTTGATAATGAGGATCAGAGGATTTGGTATTTCGTATTCATGAAGAGGCCGGTTGTGTTTATTTACTTTGTGTTGGTTTGACTTCACTGTTTTACATTTTTTTTTTTTTTTTTTGGCTTAACTTGGGTTTTACACCAATAGTTACAGTATCACTTTTGAATTATGTTATATATCTCATGCTTTATAGTTTTGATGTTATAGTTGCCTGGTTTTGAGAGATTCAATCCGGTATGGCAACTGGGTGCTTATGATTTTTGACTTTATGAGGTCGAATTGCTCATTTCTTGCTATGACTTTCACACTAACATATTCATGATGGATGCCTTATAAAAGTTAGATTTTGATCCTTGAAATTTGGGATAAGTTCGATTTTGGTCCTTTAATTTAAAAAACTCGGATTTGATTCTTGAAATTTCAAAAAGGAAAAAATTCCATCTCTCTGTGTCTATGAAACTGGTTCGATCTTGGTCCCTTAAATATGAGGTTGGTTCGAATTTGGTCCCCTACAAATATGGTTAATTCAATTAATTCTCTTAAAAATGGGATGCCTTTGCATACCATTAGTCACTGAAACAAAAAAATAGATGAAGGAAGCAAATTGTTCTATTTCTAAAATTTCAGATAGCAAATCTGAAGTTTTTAAGTTTAAAGGACCAAAATCAAACCTACACCAAATTTTGGGAGGAAAAGTATAATTTATTTCGCCCCTTTTAAAAGCAAGTACCAGTAGTTTCTTAAATACCAAGGGTCAGTGGTCTAGATTGGGCCTTCTCAGAAAAAAAAAAAAAAAAAAAAGATGCTTGAAAGGTTGAAGTTTCTGATATCTTTGTCTTTATATGTGTAATGTTGCCATCCAAGTTGTGAATCCACATGGTTTGTTGCGTAGTGATAAATACATGACTCACCATAAATGTCTTTTAGGTTTTTATTAATTTGATTCGTCAGCAGTGGCCAGTGGAAGCACAAGTGCCTATGAAAGGCCGTGACACTATAGAGAGAAAGAACAGCAAACCATTCATCCTATGGATCAAACTTAAACAGTTTTGGACATGCTTGAACCTTGCATGAGATAGAACGAGTCCATTTATTTGCAGTTGGATTTGACATGCATCCTTCTGTCATTTCATGAAAATTTAGAAAACTTTCCTTTAGTGCAACAAAATTGGCATATTTCATATGTTCACTAAATCAAAATAGACTCAAATCAGATGCTATGTAAAAAAGAATAGAACAATATTATATGTAACAAGGATTTAAATTGTCTTTCCGTCAAAGAGAACTCCAGCCAAAAATGTAAATCTATTAAAATGAGACATGAATGTTTGTAAGCTTATCTCTTACATTGAAGTTTTTTTTTTTTTTTTTTTTTTTTTCTCTTTGGATGTTGCAGTTCTATATTACAAAGCATCAGCTCAGTATTTGCATCATGCGTGCTTTTTTGAGCTGCCTCAGCTTGAAGAAGAATAAGCAAAAACCTCGGTATCAAGAGGCTATCATTCTTGCTTCTGAAACATCTTGTAAGTAGAAAATTTGAGCTGACTTGATCAATTTTGACTTACAGATGAAATAATCAGATCAAGGACAGACAGCTTTAAGTTATCAAAATTATTTCTTTTATATATCCTAATTAGGCCCTGCTTCAGTTTTTCTTCTTTGTGGCCTTAAGTTCTCTACTTGCCCTCAGCTACACAAACAAGTGGAAATATGAAACCGAAACAGAAAGCATATCTATTCAGAGTAAGGAAGTCTATATTCTAGCCTATCTAGGAAAAGATTTTTCAACTGGCTTTTCATTTGCTATGCTGTCAAGTGTCTTGGTAGTTATTCTCAGCTGCCTGTAGGATACGTCTCCTTTTATTAGTTAGTTAACCTGCAAGGCTAGGACAGCCACATATGCCATGCAATGCCCCGCATTGCATCAGCCAATCAGTTCATGCATTTTGAATCAATGCTAGTTTACTTGATAATTGTTGGTCCGTGTAACTATGTAAGTGCTAACTAAAAGCTTAGCTCACTTGATTTTTTTAAGTACTTAGCTCACTTGATAGGTTTTTGGCTTTTTGCATTAGTTTACTTTCTCAACCTCATGCCCTGCCATTCCTTCGCAATGGCTTCTTGAGTACTTATTTGTGTGGGATATAACTATGGTCCATGGAAGTGTGCGTATGTAACCAACTGGCTATTGTCTCAATGTACGCTAGCATTATGCTTATGGATATTTCTCCTCAAGCTATACTCATGCCATTATCAACATGGCGTTGCCTGTATTGCACCCACAATTCAAGTAGAGAAAAACTCCCTCATGCCTCTAAAGTAGATTGAACCAGATTGTTAGTAGGAACATCAAGTTTGTTCATGCCTTTATTTTTTACCTAATACAAGTCTTCCAGTAAGTTGATTATAGGTCTACTGCTTAATGCACCATGCTTGTTTCCATGCTGCACATGCCAGGGTGTTTCTCTCCTCTATCTTCGAAATTGCCCTTGCATGGGTGTAGCCTTGGTGTTAGTTGCTGCAAGCATTGTTGTTTAGCTCATTTTCCACTTTGCTTGCCAATATCTTGACTCCCTTGCACATTGTGTGTTGGTTTTGGCATAGGTGCAAGGTGACACCATCTACTTCTATGTCTGTCCACCAAGGGAATAATACATATCTAGTTGAACGTGTTACAGTACATGTACTTCTAACCTACCTGTAGGGAGTAAATGCTTTTTCATCATAATTTTTAGAATCTATATGTTAATTTTTTAGAAGTTTTTTAGGTGAAAAAACCATTTGCTAAGATCAAAGTTCTGTTAGTAGGCATACAGGGGTGGGGTGGGGGACTCCCCCTAAAGGCATAAGAAAAATCTGGTTTTCTTTATAAGGAACTTGTAGAGGCAATGCTGAGAGCTGTTAGGGCAGAACAAATTTTCTTCAAAGAGACTATTTGTAATGCTCATTCACTAAAACCTCAAAACCTTTTGCACAATTACTGGAGAGACTGAGGCAGCCACAGTTGCCACAAAAAGCTGAAGATAAACAAAGAAATTGTCAAAACTGTGTGTTTGATTTGCCATTTGAGACAATCTTATGAATTTTTAAATTTTTGACAGTTACAGTCAATGAAATCAAGGCCTTGTATGATCTATTCAAGAAACTAAGCAATTGCATATATGATGATACTCTTATTCACAAGGTATATGCAATGTTTTATTATGTAGCTTCTGATTTGTCTCTTTTCATGAGTTAGTGGTGGCAGCTTGGTCCACTTTCTGAAATCTCTGATCAATATGGTTGAAGGTTAACATAGACTTTTTAACACTTTGATTAGAACTTGAAATTATTGGTGCACCTGTGCTAATTTATTCAAATTCTATGGACAGGAGGAATTTCATCTTGCACTTCTTAGAAACAGCCATAAGCAGAATCTTTTTGCAGACAGGGTCTGTATTTTCTGCGTTGCACTGTACTCTTTGTTTCCTTTTTCTACTATTGTTGTCTCTTGTCACCTTGTATACTTGAGTTTCTTCTCATGTCAATTATTTATTACTTATAATTTTTCTTTTAAATGTATACTCGATTGGGTAAAACGAAAGGTTGTATCTGTTTATCAAAGAAATCCAACTTGTCAATTTCCTGGAATTCAAAGTGAGTTTAGAATAACAAATGGATCTAAAAATGTTTTCATTGTAAAAAAAATGATAAAAAACTTTATTATCCATTGTAGCTTGTTGTCCATAGTCCGTCTAATTGTCAACTGTCTTACTTTGTACATAACAAATTTCAGCCAGCTGATACTGAGTTATATGCATGCATACACTAAAACATATTGCAGGTATTTGATCTGTTTGATGTCAAGCATAATGGGGTTATTGAATTTGAAGAATTTGTTCGGTCTTTAAGCATCTTCCACCCAAATGCACCTAAAGAAGACAAAATTACATGTATGACAATTTGTCACAACAATAAATCATTTCCTTCTTCTTATTTTTCATCTTGATGTATGTTTCTTGTTCCAGTGAAGATATAAATTGTATGTTGAAATATGCAACTCTCCCTTTATCTATCCAAGATCTTTTATGATTACTAAGCTGGGAAAGGATTCTTTTGCAGTTGCATTTAGATTGTATGATTTGCGACAGACTGGCTACATTGAGCATGAAGAGGTGAGTTACAACTTTTCTTTTTGTCCTCGTTGTGTCTTTAAAAATATCACAAAATCCAATTAATGGCAACAATAATTGCTCAACTGTTGCTAATATTTATGTGGCTTTAACACTCACATGACCATATGCAAAATCTCTTTACGTTTTTTCATATAGCACAAATACTTCAAATTGGAGCCTATCCAGTAGAAGGCCAGCTGGGTGCGGGAATTCCCCCCAATTTAATATCTAGTTAATCTGATATCAAGAATTTAATTGTAACCTATTGTATATGTTATTTTCAACCATATCCTGTAAGGCTTAAACTAGTCTCAATTCTAACCTTGGATAGCTGCCAATGGAGAATTTTATTGGTAGTTTACCATCACTTGGGGACCAAAAGAATAATCACATCAAATATGTTTTGTTTCAGGATGGTCTTCAAAGTGACATATCTATAATTTCCTTCAAAGATAAAAAATAAAAATAAAAATTAAAGAAATCACAATACAAGACTAAATAAGATATTAGAGGTTCCAATTAGATATCTGGTTTGTTATTTTCCTTCACAATTATTGCAAGCCTGATTATTAGACTGAGCAGTTCTCATTGTTGTAAAAAGGAAATTTTTGCAAAAAAATATCACTATGAACTTGTACAAAGCTTTGGAGAAAGCTGATTTTATTTGGAAATTTCATTTATGGAATTGCAGAAGAAGTGTGAGTCATGTTAACAACTACTGTCTGTCATAGCTTTGTTCTTGCATACAATGTTAAAGTTACTATACCTTTCCTTATCATATGGTTTTTGTCAGATGTGGTATATAATCTCTTGTGTAAGTATAGCAGCATATAAATCTTGTTCCAAACATATTGTTGAACTTCCTAACACTCTCTACAAGTTTTCTTTAATCACTCAATTTTTGCGTCCTCTATCTCATGAACTACGCTATTGCTACTCTTGAAGTTGAAGGAGATGGTGTTGGCTATTCTGACTGAATCTGAATTGACGCTTTCTGATGAAGAAGTGGAATCAATTGTAAATAAGGTGTTACACATGCTACACTTCATATTTGCTGTATTTTCACTCAATGTCTATATCTAAATTTCCATTGGTTGTCAAATTTGTTTATTTGTTTAGACAATGATGGAGGCTGATTCAAAAGGAGATGGGAAAATTGATCAAGAAGAGTGGAAGGAATTGGTAGAAAAGAATCCAGCTCTGATAAAGAACATGACTCTTCCATATTTAAAGTAGGTCCTACTGTTGTATCCATGCATCATCTGTTGTTCAGTTCATTTTTTATAATGCTCGGTCATGATATCATTTTGGATTTAAACTCTAGCTAGTTACTACTCTATATCACTAGCCATACATTGAAACAAGAATCTTGAGATGGTTTGTATTAGAAGTTATGTTAGGAGAGAGAGAGAGTAGAAGTACATAGAGATTAAAGTGGTTCAGCCTCTTGTCCTAACCCCAACAACGTTCATATTGTCTTAAATTGTGTGTTACAATGAGTTGATTGGGGTATACATATAGAGACTAATCCTAGGCTAACCATATACTAACCTTGGGGTTACTTTACTTGCACTACAAGTAGAATTAAGATTACTTTGCTTGCACTACAAGTAGGTCCTAGTATATTGAATCTATATGGCCTCGGGCCCTGAACCTTACTATATCTAACAGTTTGACTATTTAAGAGTAAAATAAGCAATTCACCGGGGGGGGTGGAAATATTCACTAACAAGATGAACTATCCATTTGAAATTGCTTTACTACTCAAACTATATAGTTATTCTAATTCTTCATAAGTGGTTCCCTTTTTCCAGGGACATAACTCTGGCATTTCCCAGCTTTATACTGAACACTGACTTTGAAGAGTAGAATAAAAATAGTTCCCCCATAGATGCTGTTCACTTCAAGGCACATTCCCTGTGGACAACTTGGTCAATCATGGTTGCTGCTAAAGTGGCAGAGAGAGGAGCAAAGAACCAACAATCTCTGAGGCGCCTCCCAAGCACTTTTGATAGTGAGATCCAGCCAGTGTATCATGTTTGCTATTCACAACAACAAATCTTAATGTTTCACCACATAGTTTAGTTTACATTATTTTTCCTCACCTGTATGGCATAAAAAAAAGTTTCTAGTGAGACATGTTACCACCTTACCTAAAAGTTTAGGTACTGGTCAATTACATTATATTAATCACTTGTGACTTCCATTCGATGTGAAACTTAACTACTCATACTGACACTTTTATTTGTATCTATGTTAACTGATTGTCATGCATTCATCATTCTTCTTGAGTTTTTCAAGTCTTTAGTTTTACATTATCATACATCCTGATTATCTTTACCCACGGTGCTGCCACTACGAGGGGGAGAATTTCATTGCTTCAGGATAACAACTCCATGAGGTTTGGTTGTCATTTTTAATGATTTGTTAATAAATCAGAATCATTGAGAGTAATTTGGTCAAGTTGGCATTTGGAACCATGCGTAGTCAACGTCCAAGTTGTACCTTTTTCCCATTCTAAAAGAGAAGGAATTGCAAACATAAAGACGAGGCAACCCAGACCTTATGCATGTCACTTTTAAGCCTGTCTCTCTTCTTTTATGTTTTTGTTTTGGTGCCTTTAACCTTTTGAAGGTGCATTGGTCTCTCTCTCTCTCTCTCTCTCATGAGTAAGTTATACACACCTTTATTGGGTTCTCTCAACCCTCTACCCAAATAAGAGGAGGAAGTGTTGTTTGAACCAAGGCTTATTGGCAGTTGCATTGGATTTATGTGCTACACAAGATAGTATGCTAAGTTGCTGAAGCAACTATGTAATGGTAGAGCCAGATTGTTGTCAATGGTCTTGTCTGGACTATACTTTAAAGTACTGTAAATGACATGATAATTCCCTCTGATTAAGACTACAACGAGTTTATATAGTCATGCTTTCCATCCAACTTAATGGAAAATAACCCCACACAAAAAAAAGGACCAGTGTCATGTGTATCTTTGAAAGAGAAGATGGATATTTTTGTCATTTTATTAATCATTTTTTGTCAATCTGAATGGAAAATATGACATTGCAATTTTAGTCCAAGATATACGGAGGTAGAGTGTAACCTTGAAAAATCAGGGGGCAAACGAGGGAGCTTTTTTTTTTTCCTGAGAACCATAATGTTGTCACTTACCATAATAATATTGCCAAATATTATGTCATTTCCTATATAATTCCAGATTCCTTTACCTTACGAATGACGCTACAAAAACTCATGCTCCTTTTCTCATTCATCCACAAGTTGTTCCAATCTTCTAGAATCTTTTTTTTTGTTGATAAACTGGAATTCATTAACAGCAAAACTAAAGGGACAACAAAGCATCAGGACAAAGCCTGGAATCACCAAATGGAGAAAAATTGAACACAGCATAGCATGGAAAATTGCGTATTCCCGCAATATAATTCCACATTCGGAAGCATATAGCTGTGCAGCGATTGGACATTTTCTTTTCTGGTTAGTTAAAGCAATGCTTGAAGAGAGAACCTCGTCCTCTACTTTAACAAGCTTCCATTCTTAGCAGCTACGAAAGAGAAGAACCAGATTCCAGCATCAAAGTTTAAAACCATGATATATTCCACACAAAAAAAAAATCCATGACCATTATAAGGGAATTTTCTTGTCATCTTTAAATCAGGAATTAGGTACTGCTGTGGAGGGTTGTCCAGGATTCCAATTATACGGAAACATTGCGGAGGGTAGTAGTAGCACTAGCAGTCCACTTTGGTGTATACGGTAGTCCTCTATCCTTCCTGGTCACTTGTTGAAAAACCTTAAATTGATATTCCCTGTCACCAATTGATGTTGATAATTAATATTTTAAACGAATCAATCCTATTTGTTTTATGTAAAGAGACCATATCTTATGTAAATATCTCCTAAGTAGGGGTGTGCACGGTTTGGTCGGCTCGGTTTTTTCTCAAATTTGTTACCGAACCGATAGAGATCAGTTTTCTCATAATTAAAACCAATGCATACCGATTAGGGTCGGTTTTCCGACCTATAGCAGTGCGGTTCAGTTGGCTTGGTTTAATCGGTTTGGTCGGTTTGAAACATTAAAAATTCTATTTTTTTTAATAAAAAAAATATGTTCAACCTATTCAGTATTCACACATAAAATCTGTTCAAAAATCTATTAAATCTCATCAAAAAACAACAACAAAATCTATTCAAATTTCACATAAACTTCATAAAAAAATCTGTTCAACTTGTTTACACAAAATTTGTTCAATTTGTTCAAAAAACAGTAATAAAATCTGTTCAAATTTCGCAAAAACTTCATAAAAAAAAATCTGTTCAACTTGTTCACACAAAATCTGTTCAATCTATTCAAAAAAGCAACAAAATCTGTTCAATATGTTCAAAAAACAACAACAAAATCTATTCAAATTTCACAGAAACTTCATAAAAAAATCTGTTCAACCTGTTCACACAAAATCTGTTCAATCTGCTTAAAAAACAGCAACAAAACCTGTTCAAATTTCACAGAAACTTCATAAAAAAAATTTGTTCAACCTGTTCACATATAAAATCTGTTCAAAAACCTGTTCAATCTATTCAAAAATATGTTCAGTATGTTCAAATATGTTCACACATAAACAATAATGATCCAAATTTCATCATTTCATTCACACATAAACAATTTGTGCAAATTTTTTACACAGCAAACTGTCCAAATTTCATAGTTTCACACATGACAAACTGTCCAAATTTTTTTCATTTCATTCACCATGCAAAAATGTTTTGAAATTGCCTCAATAAGAGTTCAACTCCCAAAACACTATCATGTAGCATATAATATCACTAGTGTCACTGTGTGTGTCAGTGTCAATAACAATAAGCGTTAATGTATCTACTTAATAACGTATTACAGAACCATTTGTCGCTGTCCACAAATGCCAAAAGAAAGATATACAAATTAAATTAGCATTCAGGCAAAAGAATGTTATTTGCTTGTATCCCTAATGATAATCCCACCCATGAGTACCTAAATAACTACCATTAGTGAAAAGTCCACTACCAATAACATGTACAAATATAATTAGCATATAGGCAAAAGAATGCTAATTCCTGTAAGTTATTTGTCCAGTAAGTCTGTGCACTATGCATCATTCTAGAACTCTTACAAAATACTAAACAAAACAAAATAAACACGTGTTAATAACAATAAAATGTTTATAAACAATGAAATATTTATGTAAGGTTGAATTTATTCAACCATGTGTTGGTTTTATTCCGTGCCAAATTTGCTTGTATTTCAGCAATTAGATACCTTGTGTTTAGTTGAGAATCATGTAAAGGTTGTGTGTGAGAGAGTGTGAAGAATTCAAGTGTGTGTGCATTCAAAAGGATTCTCGCGACTAGATCTCGCGAGTGTTGACTCACCAAAATACCACACGTGTGAAGCATATAGGAAGCTAAAGGGTCACGACAACTGGAGCACTACAGGACAAAAATGACAATCTGGCCAGTAAGTTATTTCGCGACTCAAACTCGCAACTCATTCCAGTCGCCAGAACACCCTATTTTGCAGAAAAATGTCTTTTCACATTTCTCATGTACCCTACTATAAATACCCTTATAGCCACGAAATGTAGAGAGCTTCCAAAGAGAATTTTGAGAGAGAAACCCTAGAGAACAACAAGATTGACTCATCCACAATCTTATATCTTTGATTTTCATATTCCTCTACTCTCGCTCTCTCCATTGACATACCCTTGAGAGGTTCATTATCCAAATCCTTATCTCACCATACTTATATCTGTGAGGAGGTTATTTGGTGCTTGGGAAGCAATTTAGAGATGACCAATTCATTTGGTTGATGCAATGAGTTTATTGCGGGATCCGGAAAGCTAAAGAAGACACGGTTAGGCTTAACATTGTTGGAGCAAGAAGCTTAGAGGGCTTAGGTGCATTGGGTAGATTAGGCTTGGAGGGTCTATTGTTATACGTGTATCCAAACTTTATTCTTTAGTGATCATTTTACCCCTTGGAGGCCGGTGGTGAGGTTTTTCACCGAGTTCTTCGGTTTCCTCTTCGATAACACATGCCAGTGTTATCTTTGTGTTTATATCTCTCTAGCCCTTTCTCTTTACCTTTAATTGTTGTTGTGTTGTGATTAATTATGGTTTAGAGAAGTTTGTTTATTCGGGTATTGCTTGTACTTATCATTCCGCACATATATTGTTTGAGTATAAGCTTGTGTTGGTTTTTTTTTTTTTTAATTGAGGGTCTAAACATTCACTAGTGTTTTGTACACCAAGTGAACTTTCAATTTATAATTAGAACAAACGAATGATAATAGCAAGTATACTTACATAATACTAACTACTAACTAACTCCAAGCAAAGAGCAGCATATCACTCATCATCATCCAACACAACGGTGCTTGGATCATCCTTCATAGGCATTGGGCAAACCGATGCAATTTCTACAATCTCATTCAAAACAAAATGATTCTTAAGCATTGAGCAAATAAATAAACAATTGATATATACAACAAACAAAATGAACATATATATATTTTTACCAGTGTCAATCTCAAAACCATCCATATCCTCCACATTATCCATGCACTCCCGAAACTTTATTGGTCTTTTTTTCTTTGCATCCTTCAACCAATTCTAGATACAAATAAGGGCTTCAACTATATTAGGAGATAGTGAACTACGAAACAAATCCAAAACACCCCCCCATACTAAAAGCAAACTCGGATGCAATTGTAGAGACAAGAATAGCCAACACCTCACGAGCAATTTGGGAAAGGACTTGATATCTAGAAGAATTCATTTTCCACCACATCAAAATGTCAAAATCTTCCACATCAGGGTCCTCAGAAGATTCTAACAAAAACCTATCCAACTCAGATTTGCTTTCCACACTGTCCTCATCCGCCAAGTGTTGCTTAAACCTATTATTATAGTTTTTAATGCGATCAGACAATGAAGCATTACCAACACTTGGTCTGGAGTCCCTAGACAATAAAGCACCACTACCACTACCACTAGAACTCGAAACTCCATTTTGACACACTCTCTCCACATACAACCTTTTCAATGCATCCCGAACCTTAGAGCTCATCGCATCCCCCTTGTCCTTTACATACCACTCCCTAAACCAAAACTTGACATACTTCAATCTATACCTTGGGTCAAGAACAACAGCAACAAAAAACATCAAATTGATATTATCTATACTTCCCCAATACTTATCATATTTTTTTTCATCTCTACCACCATACTCCTCAAAAGTGGATCCCCATCAACTCTACACAACAGTTGCAATTGATCTTCAATGCTAATTAGCTCATGAAAGTATGTATTAGAAGTGACAAATAAGGACCCAGAAAATCTAAGTGTCGCCTCATAAAATATGCCAAGAAATTTCACAAAGGTCTTGACAATTTCCCAATCAAGATAGTTAGGAGGACCAATGGGCTTTTTTCCTTTTCCATCCACTTCACAAAAATAAAGTTTGTAATGTCCATCCTCCTCTTCCAACCTATGAAATGCTCTCACAAATTTCAAAGCACAATCTAACATGAGATAAGTCGAATTCCACCTTGTTGGCACATTAAGGGACAACAAACATTTGACTTTAATTTTCTAATTTTCAACACATTCTTGAAACTTCTCAAACCTTGCAGGAGATGCTCTCACATATCGCATCGCATTCCGAACCTTGGTAATTGATTCATGAATGGACTTCAACCCACTTTGCACTGTCAAATTCAAGATATGCGCACAACAACGCATATGCATGAACTCACCACCCAATATGCTACTATCTATTTCTTTTGTTTTCTTCTTCACACAATCAATTGCCACATCATTAGAACTAGTATTGTCTATGGTAATTGTAAACAACCGGTCTATACCTCACTTCAACAAACATGACTCAACTGCTCTACCTATGGTGTCCCCTTTGTGATTAGCTATAGGGCAAAAGTTCAAGATTTTCTTTTGGTAAATCCAATCCCCATCAATGAAGTGTGCGGTAACTACCATGTAGTTCAAGTTTTGTATGGACGTCCAAGTATTTGTTGTCACACAAACTCGTTGCCCAACAAAAGCCCTTCTCAAAATATTCACCTCACTAGAATAAATCTTCATGCAAGCCCTTGCAATGGTAGTGCGATGGGGAATAGGAAACCTAGGCTCAACTATTTTCATAAATTCTTGAAAGCCTTGATGCTCCACAAATTTAAAAGGTAATTCATCAATAATGATCATCCTTGCCAATGCCAACCTTATCCTCTCTTCACTTTTGTTTGCAACCATTAACACGTTTAAACCACTTTCCCCTTCCCTCTTAGCTTGGAAAGACAAAATTTTTTGCTTATCATCACGGGAAAAAGGCCACTTCTTACACACCTTCATGTGTAGCAATATGCCCGAAGTACCATTTTTCTTACCATGGCAATTATATTGATTTTTACAATACTTGCATTCAGACTTAAGCTTCTTGGGATCGGGACCAACCAACTTAATGAAGTGCTGCCATACTATAGATAGGTCCTTACCACCTTGTTTAGGTGACAGTGGGGGAAGTAATGCACCAAGACCAATTAGTGCTGCAAGTTCAGGTGGATTAGGGTTAGCACTACCAGGAGGAGGTGGGTTAGGGTCCCTAGGGGTACCAAATTCAGGTGGAGCATCAACATTCATCTAATAAAAAACTTTCCAACCAACAAAAAAACAAAGTTTCCACAACAATGTTAAATTATAATTTTTCCAGCAAATACTATATCAAATAGCTCACTCTCAATCAATGAATGTCACAACTAGGTCCAATAATATTAATAACTAATCAGTTTAGTTACAACAAGGCAACAATAATAGACTAACAATCATTAGTCATTACTCAACAATTCATGTCACTAATATTAACAAGGAATTCATTATATTATACTCAATATAAATATAAAATAAAAGTTAATTTTATATATATAAACTTAAAGCAGTTGTTACTGAGTACTAAAAATTTAAAATGAAAATGCTGAATATAGTGAGTGATTAGTGTTTAGTAATTACCTCTCGGTGAAGGATTGAAAGCGAAAATTCTCTCAATCTCGTCTCCCTCAAAAATTAAAATGCTGAAGAAGAAAAAAAAGGTTAGTACTTAGTAGACTGTGACACACTGAGTCACTAATTAGCTAGCTCATGCAATGCAACTATGCAAGTAAGTTACTTAAAGAATTAAGTGAGACTAAAGTAACAATGTAACACTCCAAACAAATGCTAAAATAATGATAAAAAAAACATGATAAGTATTACTAAGTTTATAGTTTATACTATTACTATTACCATTGAGTCCAAACAATTGAAACCAAATAAGTGCTAAAAAGTGATAAAAAAAAACATGATAAGCTTAGTTTGGACTTTGTTTTTGCTAAGAGGTGAGAAAGGAGAGGGGCTTATGGATTATCGGTGGTTTGCTGCGGTGAGCCAGTGACTGGTGAGCGCCTGCTGCTGCTACAGAGGCCAGTCAAGCCAAGCGGCGAGAGCTCAGAGGCGAGGCATCAAGCCGGCGAGAGGCGAGACGCAAAAGTGAGAGAGAGAGTTAAGGTTATGAGAGAGAATAGAGTGAATTTATACTTAGGGTAGAAATATGAAAACCTAGCATAAAACGGTGCCTTTTTTTATTATTATTTATAAAACCTAATACGATGATGTCTTATAAAAAAAAAATTAAAATGGATACTCGGTAAAACGATGCCATATCCAAACATTTGAAAATTATACATAGGTATCAGTTCAGTTCGGCGAGACTCGGTTTTGGATTTTTTGATTCAATGACTACACCGCACCGGCATCGGAACTCCTTTCATGCTCCGATCACTGGCATCAACTCCGTCAGTCAGTTGCAGTGATAGTGCAGGAAGGTCAGCACTGGTCGGCTGGATCGGTCACAGTGACTTTCTGCACACCCCTACTCCTACGTAAGGTTTACATGTGTAAGCCTCCCACAAAAAAAAAAAAAAAAAAAAGTAGCACAACTTACTTTTATATAGACTTGTTGAGTGCGCTGCACCTTGGGTCCAGCCCACTTGTAATAGACATGCTCATTTAATGAGCTTGTCTTTCATGTCTCTTATAACTTGTTTGGATGGAGGGAGGGTAGAATAGAGGGAGAGGAGTAAGTTAAGTTACCTTGTTTAGATGTTTTTTAAGGGAGAAGGGGGGAGGGGGGATTTGGAGAGGTTTGGAGGGGATCTAACTACTTCTAACCCCTCATTTCTAATTCCCCCAAATTGGAGAGATTTGGAGGGAGAGAAAAATATAGAAATGTTTGACCAAATGAATTACCAAATTTACCCTTACCATATTAATAAAATTACAAACTATGAAAAGGCTAATTATTTCCCTCACCCTTACTTAATTTTAAAAATATCCAAACAAGGTAGAGGATAACCCTTAAATATTATACAAAAGACATCATGAGTTATCAGGTTGGTTGGGTTTTGGATTGATTGGGGTTGGTTGGCTTAGGTGTGTTGGACACGTTGAGGAGAAAAGAGAAAAGAAGGGGGCTGATGCATTAAGGGTGTGTTTGTTTGAATGTGAAATAGGGTGGATGGAAAACTTTGAAGAGAAAATGAGAAGGAAAACTTTTTTGTAGTGTGTTTGGTTAGATTGGGGAGGAAGGAAAATAAATGGTGGGACCCATGTATTTTCTCTCCGAGACTACCAAAAAGTTTTCTCCCCAAAATGGAGAGAAAACTAAATGGAGAAATTGGACATCATTTTTAGACAAAAATGCCCATGTGCAATTTCACATTGCTTGTCCACGTTGCTCTTATGTACTTTTTTTTTCCCTTCGGCTGGACGTTGCTTCTTCTACTTCTTCATCTTTTTTTTTTTTCCCTTTCTTTTTACTAGGCTGGCTTGTCCAGTGCTAATATTCTTTTCTTTTTCTTTTTCTTTTTTCTTTTGCTTTCTTTTGTGTTTTTTTATTTTTTAATTTTTTGTTTAGATGTGATTTTTTTTTTTTGACATGATTTTTATTTTTAAATAAATTTAGGTGATTGATTTTTTTTTTTGTTATTTATCACTTTTTTGGTTTTAATTGAGCATCATTATTTAACAAGACTATATGCATAAATTTATACAAACTCACTTTTTTCCATCCCTCCACTTTTCCACTCTCAACCAAACAAAAAGGAGGGAAATAAAATTTTTTTCTATCTTCCCACTTCCATCCTCCCACTATTTTCTATCATCTCATTTTTCCACCCCTTTAACCAAATGGACCCTAAGGCTATTCAGCCTAAGGGAGAGCCAAAGAAAAAAGAAATTGTCTGAAGCAAAGTCAAGGCAAGTGGGTTGCATTTATTGTGAATTGATGTGAAGAGTGTGAAAGGAAAAAAAGAAGCAAAAGATTTAGAAATAAAAGGAGAGGCCATTCCGCCAGTGAGTAAGTAGAGAAGTCCCAAAGAATGAGACTGAGGACAGTGCAGTCTTGAAGAACTACGTGAGTGAGAGCAAGCAAAAGAGAAAGAGCAAGCGAAAGAGAAGAGAAAAAAATAGAGAGCAAGAGAAAATTGTGAGAGATACACGGTAAGGAAGAAAGCAGTAAGTGAAAAGAAAAAGAGAGTTTTTTTGCTCAAGTTGTATCTCTAAGTGTTGTAATCTCTATTTAATATAGTGAAATTATTCGGAGTTTGTCCAATAATTTTTCGCTTCAAGGAGAAATGGTTTCCACGTAAATCTTTGTATTCTTGTGTGGTTGTGCTTCCACGCGCTGTGCTTACTAAAATTTATTCCCACTTATATAGAGTTTTTCCCAACAGGACTCACCATTATTATTACTTTCATTGTATACTATACTACTAATCACCACATACCACCTTGATAATTACAAAAAATTGTGTGAAATCTTTTTATGTCACTATGCTTAATGTCTTGGAAAAGCAAATGTTAGTGGACAGTAAAGTAAAAGAGAGTGTATCTCATACATTTTACATATGCATTATCCCACTTGCAAAGTACAAGTTTCGCAAAACTGTGAGGCTCATATGTTGGGAGATGGATGACACATACATCGAATGCATAAAATAATTATTGGTAGAGTAGTATCTGTCTTGAGAAGTTGACACCGCAAAATCGGTTCCCAACTTGGACGGTTGGAAAACTAGTGCACATAGTGACGTTACTTTATGTTGAACAAGTCACTAGCGCAGCCTTTTTTCCCAGGTGGACCACAACTAAAACAAAAAGTCATGCAATATCGGAAGCATAAATACACACAAAAGTATGTGACAGGTGCAGATTTGCATAGCTTTGTAGTTTGTAGGCAATTCAGTTTCAAAAACTTTGGCATCTTTTGAAAGCCTTATAGGCACTTGGGTGAATGAAACCATAAAACCACAACAGCATTCTCATCTAGGCAGCTCTGCTGAATCCTATTTTCCAAACAATGGTTATAGAAGTAATCATATTTGATATACCATATTGTTTTCCACAAAAGAAAGGCTTTTATTAAACATCAGAGAGCTTCACCTTCACAATGGGCTGCATGTGCATAAAGCAGCGAGTTAAACACGAAGACCCAGCTGTTCTCGCTTCTCAAACCTGTTGTAAGCTTCATTTTCTTTTCATTTACTCATTTTCAGGTTGTGATGCACGGGTTTTACTTGTTAAAAACATATCTATGCCTTATATTTTTGCAGTTAATGTGACCGAGGTTAAAAATTTGTATGAGCTATTCACGAAACTAAGCAGTTCTATAGTTAATGACGGGCTTATAAGCAAAGTAAGTTGCACCCATCACTAGTTCCCATGGCACATATGAACATATAGAATTGTAATATACAGGTGCAATACAAGTTGCTATGAAGTTGGCAGACTTGTTTAGATAATATTATACCTACAGCTCAGTTGTTTTAAGTTTGACTATTTGACTGTGCTTTAAAATTTCTTTAATTAGCCTTAATCCCAGCTTGTTAAAATAATGGTTAAATGATTAAATTCACCATTTCTTAACCTTTTAAAGTTTTGGGATAAGTAGTTGTTTACCACCCTTTCCTAAGTGTTTAAGCTTTTAGAATAAGTAGTAGTTTATCACAGTTTGAGTTTACAATCCAATACTAAAATATATAGTAATTAATCTCTTTTCATATGGTAGTATGAGTATCTAATCTGAACTTGGTTTTGAGTTTGCAGGAAGAACTTCAGCTTGGTTTATTCAGGAGTGTCAAGAAACAAAGTCTCTTTGCAGACAGGGTCAGCCTCTGGCTTTTATATTGATATTTGAGCTAAAATGTTTTTGCTTTAACTTTCTGATAGTAAAATGTTTTTGCTTGTCCCTATCTTAACAGATCTTCCAACTCTTTGACTCCAAACATGATGGGGTGATTGAATTTGGAGAGTTTGTTCTTTCTCTGAGTGTCTTCCACCCAGAAGCACCTCAAGCAGATAAAGTTGCTTGTATGAAATTCTTCTAATCTGTGTGCGCTTTTGTGCATGTTTAAAGACTGTACTAAAGCTTCATATCTGATGTTGCAGTTGCATTTCAATTATATGATATATGGCAAACAGGCTTTATCGAACGGGATGAGGTAAAGAGTGAGATTTTGACCTTAATTCTTGTTCTTGCCTAAATAGATGTTACTGGTGTATACTGTATAATACATAAAGCTTAGAGTCCCCTAAAATGTGGTCAAGTTAAAAGATAATGGCAACAACAACAAAATAAAGTAACATAGTATGCTGCTCAGCACTCAAAAGAGTTTTTTGAGTTAAATGCGATCGATTGAATTTATTCAAAGATGTTCACAATGGAATATCTTTAATTTATCATGTTGTCTAACAAAATCTGTGCCATACACACTCATGAAAGGTCAAGGCAATGCTTTTGGCATTTATGAAGGAGTCAGACTTGATCCTTTCTGAAGATATAATTGAAGCCATTATTGATAAGGTATGGTTTACAAGATGGTGCAACATGTAAAACTCTATGTAATTGTGTTGTACTTAACCATACCTTTCGTTTTGTAATTGTATAGACATTTGAGGAAGCTGATTCAAAAAAAGATGGAAAAATTGACATGGAAGAGTGGAAGGAGTTTGTGTCTCGCAATCCATCCTTACTGAAGAACATGACAATTCCATATCTGAAGTAATTCCTTTTTATCCTGTTTCTGCGTATCTCTTAATGTGATTAATTTAGTCTTAATGTGATGTGAATTCTATTCACAACCTTCTATGGAGATCTATTGTGTAAAAAAGATTCATATAAGAATATCTGCAACATATCACAGTGAACTTTAACTTCATCCCAAATACTAGAAAAATATGTATTTCTCAATTGCTTTGTTTAGAAATTTTTGGAAAAGAAACGATTCATTAATGCTTAGTGATAATTATGATACTCTGATTGTACTCTTGACCTTCATCTTTGTCTGTTTGGATGTCTTCTTGTCATCCTAGGTAAAAGCCTTGAAAAACTGCAATAAATGAAAATGACCCTGACACAAATATTTTTCCTCCCCCCAACTCACCAAATGAGATTCTACGCAATTGTAGATTCACATCTTCATTACGTTACTATGTTGAGGGTTTTTTTTTTTTTTTTTCCTTTTGGGGTTAGAGATAGGTCGCATCGAAAGTACTTATGTCTAACAAACACACCCATCTATCTGGACTGTAAAACAAAGCAGTGTTTTTATAGTCTGTTTACTACTATGGTTCATTTATTACAATTTTAGAGCTGATTGTCTATATAATTTCATTCATTGCAGGGACATCACAACTGCATTTCCTAGTTTCATGATGAGATCAGACTTTGAAGATGATATTAACAATCTTTGAAAAGGATGACATTGGATTATTAAAAGAATGAAATATGCCCTATTATTTGCCAGCTTTACATGAATCAAATATTTTGTATTCTCACTCTCACATTTATATAGTGATAACATCATCCTTACAGTCTCAGCTATGTATCCTAAAGAGTTTTTTACACCATGTGGGTTAGTAATAGATGTAGAGGATATGTAAACCAAGGAAAAATTCCAGACCAAATACTTATCCATATTTGGAGTAGTTTTCATTCTTGAAGCCTTTTGCATTGGATCAGTTTTCCTTGGGAAGTACCATTTCCTTCAAGTTCATGGGATAGCACATTTTTGTGTGCAGGCCATTCCACACATTATCTGCTAGTATGGCATTTACTGCATCAGTTGGGTGGAACTGATCCCACCAGATATAGGTGGATGCATTACTGCAAGCCATTTGTGATGATAGGCACAAGATCCAACCCCTGTACTCACCCAACCCACAGCAAGCAGCAGTAGTGTCATTAAAACCTGAACATGAGCACAATTTATAGTATGAGAACAATTAGAAAAGACAATTTTTGGGTAAAACAATATAAGGATTTACAACATCTCTCACCATAATTTTCATGGTTCTTTATTATATCCATGGAGCCTTCAAACATATCACAGAAGATGATATTGGAATCGGGAAGTTCCTCACCAAGCTCCTCAATCATGTATCTCATGAGAAAGTTGAATTCCCTAACCATGTCATTTATCGACTCAATGCACTCTCCATTCTCACTTCTGTATTGCCACAAGTAGTGAGGTGCACAACCAATAGGTGCCAACCCCATGACCACCAGTTTCCTGACATTAAGGTCATACAGGTTCTGTAACATCAATGTTAAAATGTTAAGGAAGTTTCCAAACTGACAAATGCAAAGAAAACGCAATCCAAGTGAGAGTCGAATTTTGGAAACTGTTCCAGCCTTTAGAGCAATGATTATTAATTTACCCATGCTCTAATTAATTCAATAAGAATTTTGAATGATAATGGCTAAACATTTGAGAAGGAATAAAAGTGATGCATCTTTTGGGAGAGTTTATGAGTACAAAGGATATATTCTGTTGTCAAGACATTTTTGATACATCTTAAGTGGGGGAGGTCCGGGAGGATTCAAACACTGGGCGTTTCTGTTGGAATCTAGAAACAGCAGGAAATGCCAATTGACCTAAATGTCATTGGCCTGTTGTCATGGAGTGGTTTTCTTCTATTTGGACTCCATTTGGAATGTTATACATTTATAAGATATTCAATGCTTTTACCGATTTGGGTAATAGTGTTACAGTGCAATGATGCACACAAAAGGAATACTTAGAAGCCCAAGGCAGCTAGATTATATTCAACATATTAACACAAAAATACAAGGCACTCCTAAGCATATTAGTACAGAGATCAAAAGCATCCATCATCAACTATTAAATGCCAGGGAAACAAAGACTAGGAAAATTACCTTGATTTGCTGCCATATTGTAGAAGCTAAGAACTGGTTGAAACTCCACGGTAAGTAGAGATTTTGTACATTAGATACATTACGCAGATAGTAATGTATATAGTCATTGATTCCAACTGAAAGGTAGAACACTGAATTTGAGATGAGATCAGCTGCACGATGCTCACCCATACTTAATATAAACTGCTGATAGGTATCTGTAAACTGTTGAATTTGCTCTAACAGCGAGATGTGTTGGCCCTGTAGTAATTTACAACAACCAATGTTTAGAATTAATACTTCAAAGTATATTAGTATTCCAATTATTCAGCTCAGCAGATCATATGCAAAAACCAACACATGGGGCAAAATTTTAGATGGATGGAGATCTAATTTAACTTGTGATCCTAAAGGTTACCGAGTAAACAATAGGAAAAGAAATACACTTTGGCTCTCATTACTGATTGGGGTTAGAGCAGCTAATTGCTATATCAAAATTCCAAGTTTTCTTATACTTTTTCCTGACTTCGGGAGAAACTAAAGGCTGTCTAAGGCAGTTAATACACCATGATAGTTTACAAACCACAGTCAACAGTTAATACATCATGATAGTTTACAACCACAGTCAATAAGTTCATTTCCACACACACACATATCAAAGAACCCAATACCCTAGAATCAAACAATAAAATCTGCAATACAATTAGAACATTTTATCAAACAACTGAAAGTCAATTTGTTTACTCACAAGCACAGTTAATCACTTCAGTGATTTAATTCAAAGTTATCAACAATAAAAATAATGGAAAGCATACCAAATCTGAACCACTTGAGAAAATAATCCCAGCACCAGCAGAGGCATAATTCACTCCATGGATCATATCTTCAACATTTCCATTCTGCCCAAGATAACTTGGTACAAAGGGAAGCCCAAGCCGCAAAGCTGATTAAAGTATCCAACACAGAAAATCCTAATAAGAAAAATTTCATGAAACAAATCCAAAGACAATATCCACACTTCAAACTTCTGTTTCAAATAACAAGAACATATTCACGTCTTGTTTTCATTCTAGGCTCTCTAGCAAGAAACATGTATGCTCAGTATAGTTGCTGACAAAAATTGGTAAAACAAAAAGAAAGTTAGAACTTTAACCATTCAGATCCCAAGAAAATTACAATATCAAACGAACTAAAGCAATAACCAAAACAAAAAGTACCCGTAAGACCAAAATTTATTATATTTTCTCTCTCTTTTTCTCAGTGACCAAACATAGGGTCACTAAACAGGAGACATGAACAAAATCAAGAAAACAGAAACATCCCACAAGACTCAAAATTTAGAGTTTTTTCCTGATCTCTTCCTCTCCATTTTCTCAATAACCAAACAAAAGGGTCTTCGAAAAAACAAATAATCCCACAAGACTCAAACTTTAGTTTTCTTCCTCTTCATTTTCTCAGTAACCAACCAAAAGGGTCTTTACGAAAAAATACAAACCAACATTACCAAGGTAATCAACCGGTATTCTTCCATTACAGAACCGCCCAGTTGGGCGGTGCGTGTCAAAGTCTCGACCATAAGGAAGGTGGTCGGCACGTGCCAGCGTGGCGAGAAAGTTGTTGGTGCCACAGTCAACGGAGGAGTCGCCAATGATGAAGAGTGCAGGGACAAGAGAAGAGGGTTGTGGAGGAGAGATTGAAGTGGAAGAAGTGGGTGAACTTGTGGGGGTGATAATGGAGTGGATGAGGTTCGGCCCGAAAGCGAAGCGGTCGTGTTGTGAGTATTGGAGAGCTCTTGGTTGTGGGAAAATGGTGGAGATGAGAATGGAGAATAGAGAAACAAGAAGATTGAGCGCCATGGTTTCTTTCTGAGCAAGAAAGACAGAGAGAGAGAGATTTTTGGCGGGTAAAAGATTGGTTGAAGTTTGTGAAATGTCAACAAAGTCCTTTTAGATTTGCTTGGGCCTGAGGGACTATACGAATAGTAGCCCAATTTTGTGGCAAAAAGTACATTTTCCATCTTCTTTTTATGATTCTACGGGTCAAATATTAATACCCATTTAAAATGTAATATTTCAAACTTAGAGTACATTTTATATTGATTGCTCCTTATTTATTTATTTATTTATTTATACAAGATAGAAATTTTACTTTAAAATAATATAAGTGTATATGTGTGTGAAATTTCCTTTTGAAGACTTGAATCTCAGCTCTTACCCCTTACACCCTACAAGCACTTATATTTGTGAAGTGACTATCATTCCAATGGTGCACGATAATTTGATTGCTCTTTAATATTAGACTAAAACACTAATCGATTTTTACTGTAAGCGAAGTTCAAATCTCAAATCTCTTATTTAAGAATAAGAGATTTTACAAATTGAGCTAACTGAAACCTACGTTGTGAAAGGCATTTAGATTGCATTTGAGAACAACTTATTTGTATAGTGTTTATCAAAATATATTATTTTTGGTATTTTTTTTTTTGTTAAATGTGTGACAAAAGTTACAAACTAATTATTTCAAACAAGCTAAAAGTTAAGTTATTTGCCCAAAACAAAAACAAAAACAAAGAAGAAAAAAAAACAAAAAACAAAAAACAAAAAACAAAAAACAAAAGGCAAAAAAATAAGCTAGGGCCAAACACACTCTAAAATATGTTAGGAATAAAATCATTCTACCATACACCTTTTTTATTTTATTTTATAAATTTACTATACTTACTTAATCTTCATCGTTCATCTATTATTCTAAAATATATATTATATAAAACAATACTCTACTTTAAGGGTTCTGAAAAATTGTATGAAATAAAGGGATAAAATCCTCTCCATCGCCAACTTAACAAATCTCAACGTGGAGGTTCAAATGTCGATGTAATTCCCCCTTAGCTAGGAGATTTACCTAAAGGCGCCGTTACTTAATTAATCTCTAAGAAAATTAAAGAAACCTTAAAAAAGAGTACATGCTTATTGATAAAATGAAAAGAGTACAATGTGTGTACATTACAACACTTTGGACCTACGTACAACCTAAAAAAAAAAAGTACAAGGTTTAGGTTGCGTTTGGCATGGCTTAAAAAGCTAGCTTATTTTACTATTTAGCTTTTTTTGCTACTATTCATGGGTTCCACAGTACTATTTCAACTAATTTTTAACTTTATCTACAGTACCTTCAGAAAAAAAATTTCAATTTCAGCTAAATAAATTATTCCCAAACGGACATTTAGTTTCCTAGTTATAATCTAAAGAAAGTAAAAGGAAATTATACAGTAAAGACCTAATCTACATTCCAAAATCTAGATTTGGGGGGCTAAGTTACTAAGTATAAATGTGTTAAGACATCCCACCTGGCCAATATAAGCAAATCTACTTATTCTCAAACAAAGGAATAATATAAATAAGGCACTCACATAAGCAAATAAGAAAAATTTATTCCAAGTGCACTTGAGGAAAAAAAAAAAAACTTTTATGGAAAAAGAGACAATGCTAGTGATGACCCTAAATTATTTTCAAATCTTATAAACATTTTTACTAAAAATAAAAAGGACAAAGTTTAGCAACATAATTGACTGTAATCTAAGACTATAACCTTACTCAATATATTTTTATTGAATGTGAATTTTGACAAATCAATCATTGAATTACATCTTCTTCTTATATCCTCCATAATTGCAAAGTTTTTAGAAAATTAAAGATCAATAGTTATGTCATCAATAAATTGTTTAAATTGCAAGTTTTTGTAATTTAAAATTATGCATAAAATATAAATTTATAGATCACATAGTAAATAATATCCGATTGATACAAAATTTGATATATGTATTAAGAGCGTAAAGAACATGTAATTCAACGATTAGATTTTCAAAATATGTAATAATATTTATTTTATTAAGTAAGATTGTAGCCTTAAGTTATAATTAATTTTGTAGTTAAACTTTGTCCAAATAAAAAATGTACCACATCATAACACTTTTGAAATATAACAATTTTTTTTTGTACTTTTTTTTTTCTCTTCAGTTAAATATTTTCATCTTTATTTTTGCTTTATTATTATTTTTTTTAAATTTTGATAATTCAATAGTTGAAAATAAAGGGATTTGAATTGTACATGTTTCCGTTAAAAATACCGAAAGTACCAATTGAGCTACAAGTTTTTTGATACTAAAAAACAATTCAAACTTTCATTTATTAGGTAATTGGAGCACACCAATCATATTTATTATTGCATAAATTTGTAAGCTAAAATTCATCAGAAAAACTCTAGTAACACACCTAAATCTACAACAAGGTTATATATCAATTTGTGATTGGTGAACCAAATTTATTTTTTTCACTAATTATTAATAATTGTCCCATATATCAGTCTTGTAATCTAATCACTAAGTATGTCATGAATTTAAGTGTGGATTGGGTGTGTCCGACTCAAAAAAAAGTAGCCTAGCATTTTCTGTCCAAAACACAAAAGGTCTTCTACCTTTAAATATGGACCGCTCGTAAATTTATTAAATTTTTAATGGTCCTTTTCAGTTCGCACCGTCCAAATCCATATGCTTTAATTTGAAAAAAAAGAAAAAAAAAAAAAAGCACACACGACGATGGGAGTATACCTAGTTTAATTTAATCTGGTCCCCCTATCAGAGTATAACGTTTGCAACTGTCTTGCCGACCATAACGGTATTTTTCTCACTAACGGCCATTCAATTAGGAGCCTCTTCTACCCATATAATAATCTTTTTTTCCATCAATAAATAAATAAATAAATAAATAAAATAATCTTTTGTGTCATCAAGTCACAAATAAGTTTTTTTTTTATAATTAAAAAAAAAAAAAAAAAAAAAAACTGGTTATTAGATTGTTTTGATATGAATGCCATGCACGTATTTCTTGACTTAAATTATTAAAAACAATAAAATAAATAAATCAAAACTGAACATGAATAAAGGGATAATATTTTGTCATATAATAGTCCCATTATTTTGCTGATTGTATAAGCATGTGTATATTATATATGCTTATACAATCAGCAAAATAATGGGACAATTATATGACGTAAAATGTAATCAAGTGATTCAAGTCAATTCTATGCTATTTAAAAAGCATAGAAGTTACAATATCTAAGAAACATATTATTAATAATATATATGTGGAATATTTATAGTCAAATGAGAAGTAACGTACCTACTACTATGAAAAAGAAAAAAAAGAGGTAACATGTAATTGACTAATTGCATCCATATAAATTAACACTTTAACACGTTAGTAAATATCACTTTCTTAACTATTAATTGGTGTCTTTCTTAGAGCTTTATAACGTGGTTAACGTAACATGGAAAGTGACAGCTGATTTGTTGAATTGTAAATGGTGTTTATATGTTATTATTATTATTATTAATTTTTTTTTGTTTGAGTTATAATATTTCTAAGAATAGAGATGTGGGGTCTAAGGCCCCCATGGCCACATGAAGAATCATGATAGTGCATTAGTGCCCATGAAAGCACTTCATTATTATTTTTTTATTTTTTTGGGTACCATTTTTTATTAACAAATCAACATTTTCTTTCACCAAAAAATAAAAACCAACCTTTATCTTCAACGTTCATAATCTAACCACTAAAGGAAAACTCATAATAGACCTTAGGTCCACCTATCCAACCTTTTCAATTGCATGATAGTACATAATAATGCAAAGTACAGTTACCAAAGTTATGGAAAGTGGAAACCCAACACATCTTTTAATTTCTTGTTGCTTATTTCAAAGCCAATCTCAAAATTGATACTTTAGAAGTTAGAACTTGAAACCCACGTTCACTGCATTTACTTTCTCTAGAAATTCTTTTGAGAAACTTTCCTTGCAAAAATGTAAACCTAAGTAATGAGCACGGAATGAAAATAATTAAGGGTTCGGTTAACGGGTCTCTTTAGATCAATTGTTAATAAACTATGGGTCATGCTAACGAGTGCCTTTAAAGCACTCATTAATAATCTATTTTAAGAAAGTTTTGATATCACTTTTATGGGAAATGAAAAAAGTTGTCAAAATATTAATTTTTTTTTTCATTTCACATAAAAACTTTTTTTAAATGGATTATTAACCAGTACTCTAAGGGCACTCGTTAAAAAAAATTTGACACTACTTTTATTGAAAATATAAAAAGCCATTGGTAGCAGTAAAAAACTATTAAAAAATTAATTTTTTTCTTATAATATAAGTTTTTAAAAATATTTTTTAAACAAATATCTTTGGAGCATCTGTTAACTTTTTTTCAATAATTAAATAGACAAATTTGTGAAGACATCATTAAGCAAATGGCTGATATAATTACACCCCAACTTGTAATAATTTAATTTGTGGTGCCTATTGTTCATTAACTTCTCCCACTCTAAATTATAAAATTAGCTTCAATGTTTTTTTTTCACAAAAGGGTACTGTTCATAATTTGCTGAGTGCTTTTGCAGATTTGTATTATGGATTCGGGACCCTTTTCTGGTGCACCGGCGATTAACTAGGCCTTTGTACCCAAAAAAAGGTTATATAATAAAAACAAAGAGATTAAAGAGGAATGAACCTAAAAAAAGATGCTTCATAATTCAATTTATATTTATAATTTATCTTAATTAATACTGACCCAAACAACCCTCCTCTTTTGCTGTGAATCACAGCCAATTGATTTGCTTTCGCTAACCGAAAGAGAGAGAAAAATTAAATTCCTTAACTTAATAATAGAAGTTGCAACTTAATAATAGAAGCTTGTGTGTGGATGTGCACGTGTATAGCAATTATTGAAAATTCAGACCCTTTAAAAATTTGTTTGTACATGAATGTAGCCGATTAAAAATAAGTAAAAAGATTCTATTAAATGGCTTTTGATTTATGCTACGACAAATAGAACTGTGTAAAGTATGTGCTTGAGCTAGTGTACAACTACAACCCATATGGAGGCTCCCTGCAACGTCTGCATTTTTAATATTAAAACCTGCATTCATGATTATAAAATTTCTAAAAATTTTACCATTTTTACTTCAAAACATTACCAACTAATGTGATTATGAATTTGATTGATGTTACATAAAAAATATAAGTAATAAGTTTCATAAAAAAATGAACAAAATTTATATACAGTACCTTAAGCGTTATCTCCTAGGTTCTCTTTTTTAATATTCAGTCATGTGGCTATTTAACTAAGAAATATACTTCTATTCCATGAGAAAAAATCCATATGGCAGAATCTTAAGAAGGAAACCTAAGAAATAGCACATAAATACTGTACCTAAGTTTTGTTCTAAAAAAAAAAATACTATAATAAGTAAATGTTTATATTGCTTTGAGTGATATTAAATATACTACAAATTTAATGCACAGTCTTACAAACTAATATATTTGTTATTTTCCCATCATTACTTCTTTTTTTGATAATTCGATAATTAGAGGAGAGAATTTGAACTCTAAATTTTTTTATTGAAAAATATCAAGAAATAGTAGTTAAGTTATAAGGCTCTAGACCCTAACATTACTCTTACTTTTATTAACTTTATGCGATCGGTAACATATAAATTTGTAAGACTTATTTAATAAAATATGTAATAGGCCTAACATTACTCTTCATGATTTTTCATACTCATCTAAAAACAAATTACATGCTCCAATATTCACGAAGCCATGGCATGAATGAATACCATTTAAGTTTCAACTTTGATTTAAGACTAAACACTTTTAACATTTAACTTTTAGGATTGTTTTTATTTTAACTCTTAACATTTTAAAATTTTCATTTTGATTTTCATATTTGATTCTATTTTATATAAACTCATTATAGAGTTCTTCTTTCTTTCATTTTTATCGACAAGGTAATGCAGTAACAGTGTAGCACATACTAGCCAGGAGAGCAACAGTTTGAATGAAGGATATTCCTTCAAACTTGTTTTTATCTCATTATGGCTAATTTATCAACTCAGAGAATAAAATAACGTACTGATTCTATTTAAGGGACAGAATGGGCCTAGTCAAAATTTATCTTGAAATTTTTAAAATTAGATGATTTAAAATGTAATATAATATATAAAAAATAAGAAATATCTGAACTAACAAAATTAAGCTTAATATAGTTGATTGTTATTTTGTGTGTGTGTGTGTGTGTTTTAAAAAAAAAAAAAAAAAAAAAAAATACCATTTTGTTGTTATTGTGTTTTTTGATAGATCATTGAGTGAGAGAGTTGATGAGCCACATCATTTTAGTTTCACACTTTCACTAGATTCGTCATTCAAATCCAACTTTTCACTCAACAATTAATATTGTACCACGTGGCAGGTCTGACAAGCAAACCCAACTGAAATATCTGCTTCTGTTAACTAAATTACCCTGCATTCCAACCCGAGATTCTTGCCATCAAATTAAGATAACTCATTTTCAACAAACTTAATAGAAAAGCAAATTTATTCTATTTTATCCAATAAGAGGAGGGACTCATTGTCAAGTGTCAACTATGCTTGACATTGAAAATTAGCTGTACTATTTTTTTAGGAGTTGCATAGCATATATTGGCTATGTATAAGTATTTTCCCAACTGGATAAATCTCTTACAACTCACTATATAGTGATTTATAAAATATTATTTACGTAAATTATTTAAATAAGTCACATGATTTATTAAAAGGTTATATAACTAAAAAGAAGGAAGCTTCAATTAAACTGATTTGATTGAAGGTAGACTATTTCCATCGGCTTTATCTACAGAAATTAGTATGCTTTTTAATTTCATATGTTTGATGTCATAGTGTACATTACAATTAATTTCACGTAGTACAATTTCAATACTCTTAAACTTCATTGACTATTCCTTCTAGACTTCATTGCTATTCCATCTAGCTAAAATTTAGGGGAAACTTCTTTTTCTTTTAGCTCATGAGACCATGAAAAAAAAATGTTATAATGTCACATGTTAACAATTTTTTTATTATGAAAATTACTAATTTGGTCATTCAATTATGGTGCAATTTAATTTGATTAGTGATGGTATGGGTATTATAAATTTCATTAAATAAATTTCACAAATTAATGTGTCACCATTACCAATCACAAAAAATAATAAACTACTTATTTATCATATTGTTGAAGTGTCACTAATTAGATTTATTGTCACTAATTTTGTAAATATTTTGTAGTAATAATAACTTTAGCACTTTCCTTTTTGCCCATCAACTATTTACGTTTCAATTTGATCCCATATCTTCCAAAATCAACTCAATTCCTTCATTGGTATTCCCTTCATTAAAATTTTAACAATTTCATTTGAAGTGGTCATATATACTCCCCCAACCAAAAAAAAAATTTATCCAATGAACAAATTAAATTATAGCCAATAGTTAAAAGATCAAATTAATATTGTTTTACATTAAAAAAATTATGCCAATTAAGGAGATAATTAATAATTTATCGAGAACAATTTTTTTGAAATAATAGAACAACGAAAAAGAATATACATGATCGACCCTTGTTAGTCCCAATATTTTGAAACTAACGCTTACTTGTTGTTATTTAACCTATTCTTCACAAGTCTTTAAAAAATTTACATTTTTTTTAGAGATATTTTCAACCTTTGGCTTCCGCCTTATTCTATTTTAGATCTTTTATTCAATAACCAGAGATTTTACCCCTTGATTTATGAGTGAATAATATATGGTTAACCTTAAATTACCCCAAAAAATAAAAATTTCAGACAAAAAAATTTTCATTTATATTTAAGAAAAAAAAAACTTTAAATTTAGATTTTTTTTTTTTATGGATTTAAATTTATATTTAGAAAAGTTTCAAACTTTTCACATAACGTGGAGATCATATCTATTTGGTAGTTTAGACTATCTATCTGGACCATATATTTTCCTATAATTTTGGAATTAAGGGAAAAAAATTAAAAGTGCTATATTTACAATATTTTCACAACAAATCAAATATGGTAAGTTATTATTAGTTTTAATTTGAACACATTACTGAAATTACTTTTTCACCCATCAGTAACCGTCAATAATAACCTATCACTTAGAATTTATTGTGAAAGTGTTGTATATATAACATTTCTAAAAAAAAACACACTCATATATTTTTGGGTTTATAGACCGACAACAGAAAAGGGCATATTGGTAACTAAAAAAAGACTAAAGTCTTCAATATGAATAAAGGAGGTCCGCTCCTTGTTTCCTTGAAAATGCTTCTCTATTTCCTGGAAAAACAAAAACAGAACCGTTAAAAATAAAACGGCATCGTTTTCCTTTTTTGGGTCACGGTCTTAGTCGTTGGGTCAAACCTTCGAAACCATCTATAAAAGCCAACGGCTATAATGCCGTTTCTCTTTCTCTATCTCTCTCTCTATGTCATAAGCGACATTTTTATCGGACCAGCTGACCTCGGAGAAAACCTCGTAGTCATCGAAACTGATGACTCGCACGACAATCTCGGAAAATCTGGCGAAAAACCAAACCTCGGTTCAGTTCCTCGGCAATTAATCGCCACCACCCTTTCTTTTTAATTTTTTTTTGTTCGGTTCCATTTTTTTTTATTAAGCTCTCATTTTTAGCTCATTTCTCTTCGGTTCTTCCTCTCCCCGTCAGAATCCACACTCTCTCCCTTCGCATTTCTCTTCTTTACCCACTTTTTAGTAAAGAGAGTTGTGTGTTGTGTTGTGTTGTGTTGTGGTTTGTTTTGTTTCTATTGGGGTTTGGGACTTGAATCTTTGTTAGATGTTAGAAAACCAACTACAAAGATTTCATTTTTGAAGCCGGGAGATTGAAGAGTTTGATTGTCATTGTGTTTTGGGTTCTGGGTTTTGCATATTATTGAAAATTTCAGAAAATATTTTGTTTGTTTGGTCTTGGATTCCTGTGATTTTGTATAGATTGTTTTTCACATTTTTGGGTGGTTTTCGTTTTTGGGTATACTTTAGAAAGTTGGGGTTCTTTGATCAAATTTTGATTGAAGAGCCTGAAAATATTGATGGATTCGTACAGCTTTTCGAACGGAAAAATGTAATTGGAGTTAGATAACGAAAAACGGGTCCTGAGTTTCTTGTTGGGGTTCAAGTTATTTGAACACAATGTCTGCTGCTGGTGTTGCTTTGAGTCCGATTCGCAAAGAATCAGTGAATTCTGCCGGGCATTATCGAAGCGGGGAAGGATCCATTCTTGTATACCTTACTGTTGCTGGATCTGTGATTCCTATGCGGGTGTTGGAGTCCGATTCAATATCATCAGTGAAACTTAGGATCCAGACATGTAAAGGGTTTGTAGTGAAGCAGCAGAAGCTAGTTTATGGAGGTAGAGAATTAGCCAGGAATGATACCCTCATCAAGGACTATGGTGTCACTGGTGGGGATGTTCTGCATTTGGTTCTAAAGCTCTCTGATCTCCTGTTGATCACTGTTAGGACCTATTGTGGAAAGGAGTTTGAATTTCAAGTTGATAGGTATCGAAATGTCGGGTATATCAAGCAACGTATTTGGAAGAAAGAGAAAGGTTTGGCTGATCTTGAGGATAAAGAACTTTTCTGCAATGGTAAGAGACTCGAGGACCAGGTTCTCGTCGATGATATATGCAATAACGATGATGCTGTGATTCATTTGGTGGTTCAGAAATCTGCCAAAGTTAGAGCTAAACCTGTTGAGAAAGATTTGGAACTTTTGGTTGTGGCAGCAACAGAAAATGAAAGGAGAGATGGAAGAGTTCAAGGAGAAAAGCAACCGGGGGAGCTGCAAGTTGTAAAAAGGGAGCCACCGGTTAGAGATTTCTGTTTGGAACCGATTACCATTAATCCCAAGGCCAAATTGCCCTCGTTTATGTGGGATATGATTAACTCTACATTTGATGGTTTGGAGAGAGGCAATCAACCCATCAGGTCCTCTGAAGGCACAGGAGGAGCTTATTTTATGCAAGATTCATTGGGTCTAGAGTACGTTTCCGTTTTCAAGCCCATTGATGAGGAGCCTATGGCTGTATATAATCCTACGGGTCTACCTGTGTCAACAAATGGAGAAGGTTTAAAAAGGGGGACAAAGGTTGGGGAAGGAGCATTGAGAGAAGTTGCAGCTTATGTATTGGATCATCCAAGAAGTGGGCCTCGTATCCTATCAGGTGAGGCGATAGGCTTTGCTGGTGTACCTCCTACAGCCTTGGTCCGCTGCTTGCACAAAGGATTTAATCATCCAGAAGGGTATGATTGCACATCAAAGAATGTTAAAATTGGCTCATTGCAATTGTTCATGAAGAACGATGGAAGTTGCGAGGACATTGGTCCTGGGTCTTTCCCTGTGGATGAGGTACACAAGATCAGTGTGCTTGATATAAGAATGGCCAATGCAGATAGGCATGCTGGGAACATATTGTTCCGCAAAAGGGAGGATGGTCAGACTGTTCTCATTCCTATTGATCATGGCTACTGCTTGCCTGAGATTGTAAGTATCGCGATCTCCTTTTTTGCACTTCTCTACCTTATCAAAAGTTAAATTATTCCAACACCGTTAAGCTTTCACCTGCATGCGTTCATTTTGTGAGTGATATGATATCTATTGGAATACACGTGATTGTAGAATTTAATTTCCATTTCATGTCAAGCCCTCTATAGACTCTGTGCATGCTAGACCCCATTTTATTCATACTCTCATGGTAAGCAGAACCAAGAGCACGTGTGGACAAAATTACATATCTTTGTGGTTTCATTTTTTGTTGTGATTTGTGGGCAGTTTCTCAAATTTGAGATGCAGGTTTTGTTGAAATCAAAAGATGTGAGCCAATTGATGCATTTTGTAGTTATGTGACAATTGTTAACAAATCTGTTATCGTGTGCCACTAAAATTGAGATCATTCAGGCTTTACTTATAAAGCTAATTTGCCCTCTTTGCAGTTTGAAGATTGCACCTTTGACTGGCTTTACTGGCCGCAAGCCCGTCAGCCTTACTCTCCTGACACTGTGGATTACATAAATTCACTAGATGCTGAGCAAGATATAGCACTTCTGAAATTTTATGGATGGGACATTCCACTTGAGTGTGCCCGCACACTCCGTGTATCTACCATGCTTCTGAAGAAAGGAGTAGAGAGAGGTCTCACTCCCTTTGCCATTGGAAGCATCATGTGCAGAGAAAATTTGACAAAGGAATCTGTGATTGAGGAGATTGTTCGTGAAGCCAAGGATTCCTTGCTCCCTGGCATGAGTGAAGCTGAGCTTCTTGAAGCAGTCTCCCAAATCATGGATTCCCAGCTTGACAAGCTTGCATAATAATTTTACTTTGGTTTATGAGGCATATATATTATATATGTATGTATTGATTGAATGGCTGGTCCACTTTTGGATGGACTGATGAAGATTGTACAAAATGCAGATGGCTTCTCTTGTTCTTCTACATTGGGCTGAAGCTTTTGTTTTTCTTCCACTTTTGTGAACTGGTGGTACCTGGGGTTGTATCGGTACGTTGAATCGAATTTTTAAGGTCGTGAATAAGATGTGTTCGGCAGGATTTTCTGAGATACTACAGGGCTTTAATGGGAGCTTAAATTAATGTGTACATACATGTTAATATCTAGATTTCTACCATGAAGGCGCATCAATTGGCCTCAGCTTAAGTGGTTGTGAGTTTTTATAGCCATTTAAGGTAGATAAAGTGTTTCTTTCAACTGTTGTAAGCCTGAGTTTGTTTCTATGTGTATTGGAGGGAGAACATAATATATTGACCGGAATCTATTAATACTTATAAATTGGTGTACATTGTGCCCAAGTTCCTTTTTATTGCCGGACTTTCTTACATATTCTAGCATAATCATGTCAGTATGTGTGTAGGGTCTGTGTGTTTGAATTTCTAAGTATAGCCGAAGGTATAAAGTCCTTGTCATATGCGTATCTTACTCATTTTTTTGCATATTCATGGTATAATTATAAGGAAAATGTTAGAATTACAACATTTTTACACACTTCTAATTTGGTGACTAGTTAATAGTAACTAAAAAAGTAATATTAGCAGTTGGTCCAGATGAGAACCGGTAAGAATTTATCACATGAACAATTTGTAAAAATATTGTAAAATACTAATGGCTGTAGCATTACTCTTATTATTATAGAAAGTTTTCTTCTTTTTTTCCCTTTCTTTTTTGTTTTTCCTTTGCAAAGCAGCTGCATTTGGCGTTAAATGTAAAATGTGAAAAGAAACCAATGTTGGTGAAGTTGTTGGCATATGAACTACTGTGCCCGCATTATATCACTGCTTCTATAGCACCTTTTATGTACACACCCGTTTGTTTCAATGAAAACCTTACATGAAGGTAGTTTTATGCATTTCTTGTTTTTTTTTTTTTTTTTTAATAGAAGATTGAAATTCTACTTTAGCATAATCTAAATGTATATGTGTGTGAAGTTTTCTCCTAAAAACTTGAACCCTGATCCTTGCTCCCCACACCCCACAAACACTTATATCTGTGAAGTGACTACCGCGCTATTTCTTGTATTTGATAGTATAAAAAATGAGTTAAATGAAAATTATCTCTTAATTTTCTTTATTTAACTTGACATGAGATAGAGTTAGTTTCCGATAAAAAATTTTGGAAAACAACTTTATCTCACTCAAAGCTAAAAAGAGAAGTCAAGAGATAATTTTTCAACTCATTTTAAGATCGCTACCAAATATAAGAAAATAAGATAATTTTCTAAAACATGCTTTTTAAAAAATAATTTATTTTCTAGAAAATGTTAATGTCGAAATAAACAAAGCAATAGAAATGATGTCAATAATTGGATTATTCATTTGAAAATCTTAGCATATTACGAATTGACATTTTTTTTCCCCACAAGAATATCATCTCTTTTTTTTTTCTTTTTTTTTTGGTTTCCCATGATGTTTCCTCAAAATTTTCAACCAGAAACTAATCACTGTTCGCAATAGGTGAGGCCATAGTGGGGTAAATCGCTGGCTCAAAAAGTTTTTTCAAATAGCATCACTTTTGCATCAATCACTACAGGTACCAACAGTTGTGAAATAAATAAATAAATAAATAAAAAATACAAAAATACAAAACAAAACAGAAATGATATCCAGCGGCATTTTGCAGAATCGTCGTTATTATAGAGAGCTATTTATTAGTTTATTTTGCTTTGTAAGCAGCTGCAAAATGGGCCTCATTTGTAACCCTACTTAACAAATTACAAATGGACCTCATTCGAGCCTAATTTGTTTCTTGTGGCAGGCTTAGAAAGAATATCTTTAGCTTGACAAAAACGAATTCAAAGTTCTTTTGAAGCAGGAAGTGTAGTTCAGTCAGCAACTTCCTCGCATCTTCTCTTTTGTGTTTGGTTTCAATTACATTGTCATCATTCCTCTAATGAAGTGCATAAGCTTTTTTCTTCAATCAGAACTTATGGCACTGCACTGCCTTGCTGCTACAGTGTCATGTCAACAATGATTAAAGACCATCCTCAGTTGCCTAGGCATTATTGCAAGTTGGTAAACTCCACTCTGACACCAAAAACTATTCACATAAAACAATTACTGTGACTTTGGTGCCCTGCCAATGCTCCTGACTTTCTCACCATATGACCCCCCATTCACATTCACATTTCCCCACCTTGTCAGTCACACACACAAAGCTAGAAACTTCAAAAAATTTCCCCCTAACGGACAATTGTCTGTGTTTGGTTGGACCGAATATTTTTCGAAAAAAAAAAAAAGGTTTTCAATTGTTTGGTTGCGATCTTTTAAAAATATTTTCAGGTAATTAGTTCCATTCTTGAAAATATTATAGAAAACATATTTTTTACTACTTTCTCACATTTTATCTTTTCTCAAGCACATGTATAATAATTTTTTTTCTTAAAAGAAGAATTTAGATCAAAAAATTGTGATCGGCGATTGGTAGTAGTGGTTGGCAACCGGAGAACAAAGACATTAGTGGGGGTGGTAGTTGGGTAATTAAAAATGAAGGGAGGAGTGGAGATTCAGTTAATGAGTTTGTCGGGGACATTTTTGCGACAAAGACCGAGATTGCATAAATGAGCCCAAAACTCCCCTTGAGTTCGTTAAATTCGTTAGTTATTTGGAAAGCCAAACCCAAAATTTGCAATGTGAGGTACACAAAGGCTAATGGTGCTTTATGGAAAGAGAAACCAACACAAAAATAAAAACACAAGAAAGTGCAGAAACTATATATTCATAAGTCAAAAATTTTAGCCCGTAGTCACACAGAGGAAGAAATTGAAGGAGGTCCCGAGCAAGAGAGGGAGAGTTCCCCTGTATCAATATTTTCACTCCCAGGCCTTCAAATCATCCATACACTAGGTAGCTGACTGGGCTTTTGTGTCAAGGTTTTGGGTTTTTTTGTAGGGAAAAACGTTGAGTGATGCATATTTATATCAAGCTCTAGGGATGCTTGTGACCAGCTTTTAGGTGGGAGGAAGGCCTTGGACCTTTCAGATGCTATTTCTATGACTTGGTGTATTATGTTTTATGCTTAGAGAAAGGTTTGGTTGCTTTTTGCATGATTTTGGGAACAAAGTTGTTTCCTCTTTATAGCTACTGTCTCTGGTCTTTGTAGGCCTTGGAAGACAACATTTGAGTGGCTGAGTGGGCTAGGCTGCTCAGCCTTTTTCTTAGAGTCAGCTGCCTTGGTGTGAAAAAATGGAGCTGGGTTGAAAATTAGGGGCACAGTCACACAGAGCATGGAGTCAAATCTAAGGTGGAAATTTCTGACATTGGACCTCCTCCATGAGCCCTAGATGCCCCCAGCGTCCCTAGCCCACTTCGCGGCACATACAGGCTGGGCCTATGTAAAAGGTACAATGAGAACTAACCCACACCCACCAAAACCATTCCTACTCAATTCTTCAACCATTCGCATGGGCTTAGGCCATGCAACAGAGCAGAATACATTGACAAAAATACATTAGTCGGACCCGCTAAGCAATTGTGCTTAGTCATTCCGTCGAACCATAAAATTTGTCGCGAAAATGACCGTTAATAGAGTTTTTAGTGAGGCAGAAAATGAAAGTGTAAAACATTTTTCGCTAAATGTATCTCTCTTTTTTTTAATCAATCAAAAAATAATTTCTGATTGACCAACATTTTCAATCACCCCAAACACCTGCAAATGCTTTTTTGAAAATCAATTTCTGTTGGAACAAACAAACAAAGCTATCTTAGTCAAAACAAACACATCTAATCCTTCCCCCTACACACAGGGATAATGATAAGGAGAAAGAATTGGTTTACCTACTGCCTAGTATGGTCTAAAAACCACTCAACTAGCCTCATGAAGCTAGCTAGTAACATGAGTTTAAGGACAGTAGTTACTTGGAGAATGTTAGTTAGAAAACTTATCCACGTTTTCATAGATCATATGATGCCTGGAACCCACTAAATCAATCTTTTAATACGAATAAAGAACTTGGATTCGAAGACCATTTGAAAAAAGAAAAAAATGTTAACTAGTTGATAGATCACATGATCCCATAATCCATCACATGCGATTTCACCTAATGTTATAGTAATCTTTGCTCTAACACTCCCTCGGCCTAAAAAACAATGACAAAGATTAAGCTCTCTTTCAGTCTTCGTTATCTAAAAAAGTGAATTAAAAGTTCCATATATAGTCTGAACTTATCGTTACTTCATTTTCCAAGTGGACCACCACTCATTTAACCTCTATCTGTGGCTGAAGATACTTTCCCCGAAAGGACCACAAACCTCAGTCCGAGTACACACAGACAATTGAACCTCCCATAAGACAAGACTCCCAACAAAATAGATTATAACAACAAAACAAAACAGTGTCGAAGTCTCGCTTTCACACTCTCCTCTCAAACAACACCACTCTTTTTCTTTCCGGTGGATTCCTTTTCATTTACTTTAGATACGGTAAAATTTTATCTTACATGGGTTGAATATTGCAAAAATAAAGAGAATTGTAGAGAAGGGAAGGTGGGAGAGAGTGAGAAATACAAGGGTTGTATGATTCAGTCAAATGGTCTATGTTCACGGAAGAATCTCATAAAATCTTCATCATCACTAAGCATTCTTTGTTTCAAAAAATCCTAATAGGGTATTTATAGGAGTTAGGGTTAGTCATAACAATGTCTACATTATATTGGATCTCTTGGACCATTACACATAAACTTATATCTTTAACACTCCCCTCAAACTCAAGGTAGATTCTTAATGATGCCTAAAATTTGAAATAGAAACTTGTGATGTCTTAAAGATGCCTAGAAGGTGACGGTGAATGATCGGATTAGATGGATGATGATTCATACATAATGGAGAAAGAACAATACAAATTAGAATCATGACAATGGAAGAATGTGCCGAAAGACAACTACAAGGGCTCGAAAAATGGGTGCATCAGTGACCAATGAGAGAAGCTACTATAGATTGAGAATTACTTTACTGATGGCCTAAAAAATATCGATGAAGGACGACATCATGTTGAAGCATATGTTAGTGAGTTGACGAATTTCGCAAATGTTGGAACCAAAAAGAATGAGATATGGACCAATGTCGGTGAGTCGTGAGCCTCATATGGGAAATCAAACACCAAAATTGAAATCTATGCAAAAAATGAGTAAGATTGGTCCAATTTTTTAGTAGTTTGACTCAGTTTGGATATGTAATTCTATAGCAAGTCAATACATTTTCTAATCGAGTTGAATCAACTCGAAATGTTAGCATATCACTTATATGGGTGTAAATAATATTTGAATTAACAATTTAAAAACAACCTCAACTTTAAATGATGTAATTAATACTTTAGCGAAAAATTAAGACATTGAATTTCATGCTTATGATCCATTTATCATCTTTCCACTCGTTTTTTCCGATTCACAATCTTTTCATTTGGCTTGAAATAAAAATACTCATTTCAGTAATCCAAACATGTATAGAGACAAAATCCTCACATGTCACTACAACTCCCATATAGATTCTTGTTATAGATTTGAAATTCGAATTCTAGCAAAGGATTTGGCTCCAAGGATGATGTTTTGAGATTTAGCTATACAATTCACAGTATTTTATTAAGGTTTGAACTCCTCCTCCATCTAAAACGTTATTATTTCAAGTGTATGTTGCTTTTCAGTTAAGGCATGCTTAGATTAGTTAGGCATTCATGTCATCATAAGTGGCCGAGTTGCCAACTCATCATAATGGACTCAACTAATATGCCACGTCAGCATTATACTCATCAATATAAAATTATATCCTTCTTCCATTTTGTGACCTAAAAAAAAAGTTATGCTAACGAGTGCACTAAATACACTCATTAATAATTTATTTTAGGAAAATTTTGATACCATTTTTATAAAAAATAAAAAAAATTATCAAAATATTAATTACCTTTTTTTCATTTCGCATAAAAATTTCTTTTAAATGCATTATTAATTTATACTCTAAATGCACTAGTTAAATTCACAACATTGAATCATTGATAATGATATCACATCAATTAAAACCTCATTTTTCCCATTTGTCCCACTTTTCCTTTTTTTTCTCACCCTTATTAAATACGCCAACCCCACATCCAAACACACCTCCTTACTCTCTCTCTCTCTTCTATCTATGACATAGATCATCCCACTGTCAAAGCAAAGGCAAAGGCAAAGGCAAAGGGAAAAGCAAAAGCAAAATGAGCAAACCACAGAGACCCCCATCGGGCCGTACAAACTTAGCTTCATGCATAGTCGCCACAGTCTTCCTCATCTTCGTTATCATCATCATCTTCATCGTTTACTTCACTGTCTTCAAACCCCACGACCCCAAAATCTCCGTTAACGCCGTCAACCTCCCTTCCTTCTCCGTCTCTTACAACTCCTCCACCGTTAACTTCACTTTCTCCCAATACGTCGCCGTTCGGAACCCAAACAAAGCCCCCTTCACTCACTACGACAGCACACTCCAGCTCCTCTATTCGGGTACCCGGGTCGGGTTCATGTTCATACCCGCCGGTACCATCGACTCGGGTCGGACCCAGTACATGGCTGCCACTTTTGCTGTTCAGTCTTTCCCTTTGGTGGCCCCACAAACGGTGAGTGCAATGGGACCCGTACAAGGTGGCGGTGGGTATCGGGTCGGGCCGACAATGGAGATAGAGTCGAAGATGGAGATGGCGGGTCGGGTTCGGGTCTTGCATATCTTTACCCACCACGTGAACGTTAAAGCGGATTGTAAGGTTGTCATTGCTGTGAGTGATGGATCTGTCTTAGGTTTCCACTGCTAATAATTCTTTTTTTTTTCTTTTTTTTTTAATGATTGTTAGTTTTTGTTTTTTTTTTTTTTTTGTTTTGTTAGTTTTGGGAAATTTGGTTGTATGGGTAATTTTAATTTGGATTACCCAATTTGTTTTGGTGGATGGTAAGTGTAAAAATTGATTTTTTTTTTTTTCCTCTTCTAGTTAAGGTTTCTAGGTTTTTGAGGTTGTAATGGGAATTTTTTTGGTTTTGTTGTAAATTATTAACTTGATTATGAGCTCAAGTTTTCGTTAGTTAACCAAAAATTGAGGCTTATGGGAGCAGTGTTGGGAAAGTTTTATTTTCTATAAGCAAGGTTTTATGTTTCAAAGGCTATGTATTTTGTATAGGTTTCCAATTAAGCTGCATTGACGAATGAACCAAAGGTAATTTGCTCTTTTATCTTGGTGAAAATTAAATTAGATTATTTGATTTATATTGATCAATGTAATCATATCCTTGAATTTAATTATGGAATGTAAGATATACTCCAAGTGTTTATGTCATTAATTTTACTTGCATCGTTTATTGTTCAATATAATCATTAAAAATTTGCTTTCATAATTTGTTTTTTTTGGAATGTAAGTATTTGGTGCTTTTTGTCGAGATTAATTAGGCGGTAAGTAAAGTTATGATGCGAGAATAAGAGTCTATTTAGGAGACCGACCATATCGGATTCGGTCCAATTGTGAAGCAAAGCCTGATACTGATAGTGCGTGTGAATGAACGAGTGCAATCTTATTACAAAGATGCGTAAAATGCGGCTCTGTTTAAGGATTTAATATTATATTTTTTTATTATTGTTATTGTTATTGTTATTGTTATGTGCTACTGCAGGAATTAAGAAAAATGAGCAAAATGGCGTCGTTTTTGTGACTTTTGAGGAACAAAATGTGTAGCACGAATTTCATGGTCAATGATTGAGATAGTACTGGAGGGTGAGTGGTGGCCATGTGGATGTGGTGGTGAGTGGTGACGGTGATTTTTATAAAAATTTACTGCGGTGGCTGAGTCTAGACTCTAGAGAGGAGTGAAAATGTAAGTGAGTGAGTTAAAAAAAAAAAAAGTATAAATTTTTGGGACAAAGTGCGGTGGTTGGGACAAAGGTTGCACTTGGTGTGGTGTGGTGTGCATTGGTGATAATTGTCCATTTTAATAGGGATTCGAGTCTGCTTTTTTGACTTTTACTATAGGTGTCACGTCTGTCTAAAACAGAGACACAGACTTTGTCAGTGAACCCACGCATTTTCTGTAAATTCACCACGTGCACTGTTTGGACTTTGGAGCAATACATTTTGTAAAATCTGGCTTCACAAATGGCTATGGTTTGGTATATAGTATATACATTGTAATTCTGAAAATGATTGAGGTTCTCTCTCGAAATTTGGGATCGGCTTCTTTTCTCATAAAAAAAATTTTTAACTGAATTCTTAATCAGTGATATAAGGGTATTCGTTAGCATGACCTTTTAAATAATATTATATCTATTTTTACATATTTTTTCATTCACACATATTTTTAAAAAATACAAACAACATTATTAGAATAACATTACTAAATGGACCCTTGATTTGAACAATAGCATGAAGAAAGTGGCTTTAAACTTTGACAATGTTTCCTTCTCCCTTTCCTCTTTTTCTTGGAGAAAATATAAGCTAATTCACAACAGAATGTTAGAGACACTAACAGATTTTATAATTTTTTTTCGTGGTTGATTTTGACTTGTAATACATTACTTTCACACTATACTATTGACATCTTTTTTTTTTTTTTTAACACCAGTCATAAACTGTCATATATGCAATTTGAGATTCGTTATAACTGACTTATTTAAATTCCCAAATCAGGAGAATCTTTTTCGGTCAATTTGAAACTAACATAAATTAACTAACATAAATTTATGAATGGGTAATAAATTATAGTTGTGATTTTATTATATAAGAAAAAAGAATAAGTTAATCAAGTAACATGTAAATGAGTTTAAGTTTATTTGATAAAGAAATGAAATGAACAATTCAATTATGATATAAATCATTAATTATGAACTATTCAAGAAATGAAATGAACGATTAAATGAGCTTTGCTTAACTTGTGTTCGAAACAAAAACAAAATCAAATGAACGATTCAATTAGTGCTAATTAGTAACTGATAGGTAAAATCCACAAAAGAGACATGCTAATTAGTGCTTGCATAGTAATACATGAGTAATTACAAGGAAATATATTTTTTTAGAAACATTTTTTTTTTCTATATATATATATATATTTGATGACATGATCTATTATGACATGAGCAACATCACTTTCATTCTGATTTAACACTGACGCCACTTTTATTATACAAACCAATCACAATAGAAAAGGCTACCAGAAACACAATAATAGTACTATGAAATAAACTCCATGAAATGAAAGAATCATCCGAACCTACTCACAATACTATTGGTCACAAATTGAATGAGTGTTCAACTTTGCTCCTAACGGCTAATGGTTTACTTTCGGCCAAACAACTAAACAAAATGTACCTCCCACAACTACAAGTATTTGAAATTTTCAATCCTGTGCGCCTTTTTAAGGAAAGTATCCAATTCAATGCGCACTTTTAGATGCTGTTAACATTCTAGTCAAAATTAGTTGCAGAATAATCACAAAGTGATAAATAAAGAATAATAAATCTAGCCCCCATAAATTTTGCTCTTTTAAGAAGGAAAAAAAAAAAGAATCTTTTTCCCAACAATTGTTAGATGACATATTGAGATAAGTGTTAATAAAAATAATGTTGATTCGTATGAAAGTGATATTACTGCTTACAACATTTGATATGAAAGTGATGTTAGTCAATAAAGAATGTGTCTATGAACATTTTAGCTTAATAAGCCCTTTTTTTTTTTTTAACTTTTCTCCAGGTTCTCTGGGCAATTGAATGAAGAGAACTACTTTTCAAAAATAAATAAATAAAGAGAACTACAGAAGGAAAGGATAATTTAACTAAATATAGTTGCTTCTTCACCATTTTCTTTCAAATAGTAGATCCTACAATGTCAAAGAAAAACCAATTTGTGAAGATAGAGTCGTTCAAAAAAAAAAAAAAAAAAAAAGGAAAAATGGGACACAACATACATACACACATATAGGGTACGTTTGGATACAGCTGAAAACTGAAAACTGAAAAACATTATAGTAAAATAATTTTTAAATGTGTAAATAGTATCGTGAGGCCTATTTTTAATGAAAAAATTGCTGAAAAGTGAAGTTTGTAAGTCCCGTGACTGAAAAAGTTGCTGAAAAAGTTACTGTATATGCACTGTTCATCCCACCAAGTCAACATTCACGGCTGGACAAAAAAAAAAAGGTTAAAAACGCAAACGAGCGTCTGGGAAGCGCACAAACGCACACATAGTGAGCGTTTGGATAGCAAGTCTGCGTTTTGCGTTTTGCAAGTTTAGCATTTTCTGTTTTTTTTTTTTTTTTTTTTTTTTGGTTTTCACGCGTTAGCAGTATTATTTGACTTTTCTGCCAGTGAACAGTGTACCGTATACTATTCACGGATCTCACAAATCTCACTTTTTAGCAACTTTTTCATTAAAAATGAGTTCCACAGTACTATTTACACATTTAAAAATTATTTTGCTACAGTATTTTCAGTTTTCAACTGTATCCAAACTAATAGAATATGTTTTGTAATCTTTTCACAACATTGTGATTGGTGGAAAAATGGATCCACCAATTCCATTCACTTTTCCTCAGACAATTACAACTTTATCATATTTTTACAAGTTAACAGAATATGCCTTAAAATCAAACATTCATCTTTGCCTCGCCTTTCCAACCGACAGATCTTCCTTGAAAAAAGATTTGAAATGAGGGTACAGTCAAACATAGCGACCAGACCTTGTGCGTTTAGCCAAGGATTTCAAAGAGACAGATCAAGTGCAACACACTTACACTTAAGTGGCCCATAAAAAATACGAAAGTAACCATAAGCCTTAAGCCAACAAATAGCAGCTGCGCTTTTACTTCTTGGTCTAATCACCATTCACCAAGGACTTGATGAAATCCAAGACACAAATTTCCCACAACACAAACCAATTTCTCTGGTTGCAAACTACAGTATTAACAAAAAAAAATGACACTGAGTACATGCAAATGAAAGGAATTCCTGGCCTCAAAACTCCATGCTTCAAACCATAGTCTCTGACCCTTTACATCCATAGAAACAAAACAGCTTGGATCCTTCTTCCTTTTTTTGTTTCAATTTCAATCTGATTGGATGCGATTAGCTGGCAACTGCTTCCATGAACTATTAGAAGGAAGACCAAATTAATTACTCACCTAGACAGATATAAGATGTATCAGAAATAATAGTAATAATAAGAATAATTAAGTCAACAATTATTTGTACTTGTAAAGATTGGACTGCAATTGGAGATCAGGTTGCCACCACTGATGAATTCCATGAGCTTGCTTAAACTCCTGTGAAGGAGTTAGATTAACCGTCAGACTTGCAGAAGGAATTAGGTGTAATGGTGGCTCTGACTCCTTCCCCATTGCATGCATTAGTAGACCCCCAATCGTGTTCTGGGTCGCTAACCTCTCAATACCTCCTGCCCCAATCTCTTCCATCTTTTTCCTATGTTCAAAATAGCCAACATACTCTGAACCGATATGATCTGCTGGATTCACAAATAGACAAGGGATCCATGCAGACAAAGCAGCAAACGGATCTTCTGCCTGGTTTCTCTGGTGGTTATGGTTACCCTTCATAGCTAGAGTAAGTCCTGCTGTGATCACACTGCTTGCAAATCGAATCCCATGTTTCACTTTTTTGTCCTTAATTCTCTCAATAGGGGCTGAAAAGAATGGTGGATTGAAGAGAAAAGATTCGATAAACATGCCATTCTTGACCATAGTTTTTCCAGCAAGCATTGCCATTGCTGACCCAAGGGAATGACCAGCTAACCAGACATTTGAATCGCCTACTGAAGCAACAATGTTTCGGACAGCTTGCATAGCAATCTCAAAGCGAGAAGTCCGGTGAAGCCCATTTCGGATGAGGTGGAGATCCAACTCAAGATCACGTGAGAGAGAATCTGGTTTAGTTAAGGTGCCTCGGAATGCAATCACATATCGTGGACTTCCATCTAGTGAGTCATTACAGTAAGATGCTGGAGGTTTGAATTCATAAACGGCACCAAATATGGAATGATCAACATCATCCACAAGATGACGAAGCAACCGAAAATGGAAAAACTCATACCAAGGAGGAGCAAGGACTTGGGAATCTCCACGCTTCTCCTGGCGATCTCGCTCAAGAATGTAGACAGCCTGAACCAAACTGGCAGCAACAGACCTTCGATGATGTGCACTCTCCCTGCATATGGCACATAACAAAATTTTCCCTCATCATCTAGCAAATACAGAAAGAGAACATCCAGAATATTGACTTAAAACTATTCCAATACTCTATGAAATTGAACAAAACATGATAACATCAAGCAAAATTTAGCCCATGTATTGGAAGTTTAGCATAAGAACAAAATCTTTGAATTCTTACTAGGCCCTAGGCCCTTAACAGGAAGACTACAGTTCACATCTTCATCTGTGCATTCTAGAGTAAACAAAGTGGACTCAAATTTTCACAAAAAAAGAAAAAGCGGACTCAACTGGAAGAATCCAAACTGATGTCAAATATAGTGCACCCAAGTCATGTCAACAAACATATGCAAGATAATAACTAAGAAGGAAAAGAGCACAACACATATAATCAAATAAATAAGTAAGCTCCACCTTCTACATGCGTTCAATTATAAAAACTGGAGTGTAATTAGAACACATGCCACTTTTTTTTTCGGGGGGGGTGGGAACCTACGAGTCATGGTTCCAATCTATGTTCCGCCCATGAAAAAGAAGCTTTACTTCAGTAGTTGTAAGTTTGATGTAATTTCATTATACAGACATTAAATGTTTGCCATATTGTCTACTATACTTTGCAATAGAATGAAACAAGCCATCTTTACATTGTTTAATTATCAAGCTAGTATTACAATCATAGTCCACTTGCAGGAGTTCAATATATACCATTCCGGTAACTCCCTATTCTTAAAAGAACCTCAGAGGCCTTAGACCTATAAAGAAAAAAAAGTAAATTTGAAGGGGGGAGGGGGTTTAGGTTTGAAGGTCTCACCAATCAACAGAAGTTAGGTGTAATGGTCCCATAAGGCTAAAATCTTCCCTCTCAGAGGCCATTACACCGTGCGTTCTTCTCTCTTTCTCTGCCTCTTAATATCCTTAAAAGCTGTTCTGCATTGCCAAGGAAATACCAGAAAGTGTCCAGAGATCATAACAGATTTTCATTGTGGACACTAGATACAAGTACTAAATCAGTAAAAAAAAATTCATCATAACAATCAATTCCAACAAAATGTACTTTCAAAAATGTCCAAGAGCACTGAAGGCAGTTTCTAAGTTATGTGACACAAGTTTTCCCATGCATGATTATCATATTAACATCATTAGGGTTATGTACAGCCACATGCTTCTTCATTTTCAACAAGGGGAACTGGAAAAAGGTACACAAGGTTTTTCCATCCAACTTCACAAGGAGTACCAATATCCCTTTCTATACAAAACATGCCCTTCAGCCCTTTTGCAGGGGATCCATACACATTCAAGAAATATTTGAAACCATATATGCAATATAACAAGCATTCTTTGTCTCAAAACATTAACCTAAACAACATATTTTTTTTATTTTCTTTCCACCTTTTTAAATTTTAAACGAGTGAGTTTGATTTGGCCCCAATGGGAAGACAAGGGGAAGATTTAAACCAGTGACCAACATTTCATGTGGTGTAATCCCCAGCCAAATTTTGCCACCCCTTGGGGGGCTTAATCACATACTTTTCCATCTTTCCATGTAGACCCTAACCCTTATTCCCCAATAAGTTTACATTTTGCATACCAACTAATGGGCAACAAGCCTGCACTTAACATTAACTTGTCTTTTTCACCTTGTAGTCTAGCAAGAATGATAATGGTCGCAGGTAGATAAATTTTAATAAAACAAAAGAAGATCAAATATTTTAGTTAAATTCATTCTCTCTTGCCCATAACACAAGCTGGAATAATTTACTCAACTTCCATCCAGACTAAAAACCTCTTCCTTTTTAAAATTTTTCTATTTTCTTCCTAGAACATCCAAATCATAATCAGCAGCCTAATTTTCGGCTCCTCCAACAGCGACAGTGTCTTAAAACTAGGACTATTTGATGAAACTATTCAGTGCACCTGGTGTACCACACCCTCCTCTCACATAAGGTGAGTTTCACACATGAGCTCACCTGTGTATGAAGACCAGGTGTACAAGAAATTATACAGTCCTCATGGTAGACCACGTCACTTATCCACCATTCCACTAAAAGACTCTCATTTGTTTAAAATTGCTGAGTCAGCTTATGATAAAAAAAAAAAAAAATTAGTTAAACTAACTAAGCAATTTTAAATAGAGTTTTTCAGTAGAATGGTGGACAAATGATATGGTCTACCATGAGATTTCTCTAGGTGTACAAAATAATGTCTCAATAAACAACAACCAAGCAACCAACCCTTTTTTACAAAATTTTGGGTCCCTCGTATGTATTCTTTTCTTTCTCATGCACTCTAAATAGAGGACCACCTTGACTTGCAAAAAATTGCATCTATACACTTGCCAAAAAAGAATTATATGTTAAACTAACCTATTGTGACCACCTTAATAAAAATATTGAACACCCTGACTTGAGAATTACAAAAAGTTGGGTTCAACAAAAATAAAAATAATGCTACATTCACAACATTTTTACAATAATTTTACAACAAATCCAATGTGGTTAGCTGATTTTAATTTGGGCTCAATACTGATATTATTTTTTTACCCACCAATAATAACTTTTTGCATAAAATTTATTGTAAAAATATCGTGGACATAGCATTACTCCAAAATTAATTCTCCCCCCCCCCCCCCCAACATAATCCTTAATCCCTTTTATAAAAATAAAAAAATAAAAAAACTTAAGTAACAACAATAAATATTAGCCCAAATAACAACAAACATAAACAAGATAAAACCAAACAACAAGAAGTTATCTAATTATTCAACAAAAAGCCTACTATAAAACAAAAAGATAAAAATCGCTAAACATTCAAATTTGTAGCTTGTTCAACCTATTCAATAAAAATAATCTCTAATTTCATTTTTCCCTAAAAAATGGTATCAAGAAAAATATTGTGATCGACAGTTCCCCTTAATGGTGACGAGAGTTATATTTTTTTTGGCTTTGTAATCACAATAATTTTACTTTTCTTAGTGACTCGACTCATAATTGTAGCAAATATTTAAGTTATTGCTTTATTAAATTTTTTATAATTTAAATTTCTTAGTGAGCACCTAACAAAAATTCCTAGAGCCGCCACTGCTCTCTTATATATGTATACTAAACACCCAACACAAAAGCTCTATCATTTTGGAAACTATGATTTTCTTACATATAAAGGCAATTCAAACCTAACCCATTTTAAGGTTCGGGCAGTGTCGAAGGTTGAATAATTAAAACCACCTCCTAGACTATCATTTTTGGAAACTATGATTTTCTTACCTATAAAGGCAATTCAAACACAACCCATTTCAAGGTTCCAACATTTTCGAAGGTTGAATAATTAAAACCACCTTTTTTAGGCTAAAAAATTAATTAGCTATACATAAAGAGCCAGAAGAATAAAAGAAAAGAAAGAAATATAAAAAATTGAAAACGAGAATGTATAAGTAAGAGAAATGTACCTATTCACAAAGAAAAGAATAGCAGATCTGATGGATTTTGCAGAAGGGTGTTTATTTGAAAATTAACCTCGGAGTCGGTGGTGGTTGTGGTTGTGTTTGCGTTTGTGTTTAATGGACAATGACATATGTAAAAATATGTGAAAGCTATGTCTTTCGTGGGTTTAAAGTTAGAGTATGTTTTTTAGGAATTTCGGAATCTGGAGCAGTGGATGCGAGAGAAGCCAAAACGTTAGCCTGAACGATGTCGTTTTATTTACCTGGTAGTTGGCCTTTGCTTAACAGACCGTGTCGTTTTTTATGCTCGGGTTCGGGTACAACTGTGCAAGACCCTTGTTTTGATTTTTATTTTGAAAATTTTTTATGAGAAAATGAAAAACTAACTAATATTTCTTTACAGTTTTTTTAATTTTTTATTAAAAAAAAAAATAGAAAAAGCAATAGCAAGTGGTGTAATTAACTCGCAAAAAACAAATAATATATCTTAAAAGGCTCGGCAAATAGTCGAACTAAAAATGCACGCTTGGTTATAAGTTATAACAACTAATCCAAACAATTGCCATTGGAGATAAATCGTCTTACTTTGCTGCAGGCAACTTGAAGTTTTGAAAAAATCTAAGATTGACTCCAACGTTTAAACTACCGGTTGATTGTTGCTTGTATCTAAAATTAACAATTTAGCAATTGAATTTGAAACAATCACAACCACCATAAATAACCACAATCCAAAAATATAAATAAAGCAACAAATAAAAACATAAAGATTTTGGTGACAAGATTCTGTTTACTGCAATTCCTAACGTCCAGATCTCAAAAAAGGGCCTAACTTCGATCTCTTATTAAAATGAAGGACTTTCCTCCTACTCCAAGAACTATTTGCATTAACAGATATTTCAATCTGTCCCAAGCAACACATATTGAGACAGCTCCAACAAAAATGTTCTAAATAAACTTCATTATAGCTGCCCTATTTTACTCACTCAGTTTACAGTCCAACGCCAGTCTTTTTTCGGAAAAGTAACATTCCACAAGTAAGAATTACATTTCTACTCAAGCTTTATAGTATTTATAAAACTTCAAATGATTCATCTCCATTCTAAAAATAAATGAAGATGATTTTTTTCCCTTAATTGTCAACGGACTTAACATGATTATTCTTCTTTCTTTCTTTTTTAATTTTAAAAAATAATAATAATAGTAATAATAATAATAATCATACGATGGTTCTTGAAAACACAATAATATTAGAGAATACTAACTTGAAACTGATTATTTCTTTTGACAACCCTAACCATCATTTTGGAGTGACTGGAAACGACAACGTCAGCTACACAATTTTCGCTTTGAGATAATGTGAAATTTTGGTTTGAATTTCTCAGGAAAACATAATGAGAACAGAATATCAGCCGTTAGTTTTTGTCTATACACTCACATCTGGGGTCATGCCGGTTTGGAAGTAATTTGGTGACAGATGAACATTGTTAGGGTAAATAAAATTGAAAACTATATCATAATGGCAATATTCTCAGCCTTGTGCAAGGAAAGGAATCGAACACTCAATGTCACCAGAAAAATAAGGTCAACATGTTATCTGCTTGGTAATGGCTTTCGTCACAAGTGGTTTGCAATCTTTCTTGTTAGCTAAATGCTTTAATTGAATATGTTAATGTAATGGAATATAATCTGACATATAAATGAATGCAAGTCCCTTCTAACACTGATTATAATGAACATTATGCTGGCTTTTACATCATCATAATTTGTAATATAAAGAATTATATATATATATATAGAGAGAGAGAGAGAGAGAGAGAGAGAGAGTACGTCCACAGTTAGCATAACAACGAATGGAAAATAAAACGCATTCCTATATCATCTTGAATGTATGTATAAATGTATCATACATAAAGATGACGTAAAATATCACCTAGAAAAAGATGAAAATCACATCTTGGAAATTTAGTAACCAAAAAAAAAAAAGAATACAACAAGCTACCTCACTCCCTTCTCCAATCTCCATCCAATGATATCACACCAAATTCCTCTCGTATAAAAAGAGATCATACGTAGTATATCGCTCTACTTAGACCAAGCAACTGCATCAATATCTACTTGTGCACTCCTGTACAACTCCAGCCTCTTTGCTAGAGCAGTTCGCCGCTCCATGATAGCTGGATCCTCATTCAATAATGATGACAAACGCTTGGGCTGCAAGAGAATTTTTAAGTCAATTAACACTCATCAATTGCCCTCAACAAAGATCAAATTTCACGAAAACATATAATATAAAGATGTGGAGGGATCCAGTCTTACATCCATTTTTCCCAAATCTATGAAGAAATGGTCAAGTAGGCTTCTTTTGGCCTCCCGCACTTGACAATAAACAATGGACTTTGGAATAGAATTTCGTAAACTTGCACATACCAGATTGACATAAGACAAAACAGTTGTTCCTGTATATATGTAGGGAAAAGAGAATACTTATAATCAGTAGCGAACCATGCAGACTTTCTATTTGCACGATTTCAGTGTAACATTTGAAGGAAGCTTTAGATAAATAAGCTAAAAGGAATAGAAAAAAGATTTTTTTTTTTTTTTTTAAATTAAAAAACCAAATTTAGGCACAATTGCCAGCACAGCCTGCTAACTTTAAGTTGTATGACTTACCAATACGCCTGAGATATGAATCATTGTATCTATCAAAAATTGAATGTGTTGGATTGCCACCCTTCTCAATATCTTGAGGAAGCTTCCGGAAGAACTCAACTGTCAGGTAACTACACTCCATATCAACTAGCTGAAGTGTTGCTTTTTTACTTTCATCCCTCATTTGGTCGAGTGAGTCAATCGCTGCATTTCCAACCTCTACTCTGAGGCCAGGATACTGCTTTAACTCCTGTGAGTCCAATAAAGAAATACTTATAAAACAGCTTGAAAAATTATGGACTTAAAATCCAAAGAGAATAATAAAGAAGAATAGAAAACAGGGGAAAAAAGGGTATCAAGTGTCCAAGGTCATTTATACAGTTGGAGAGAATACTCGAGTCTATTTCTGCGGCTGCACACTTTCAGATTTTTAATTGGCTTAAATGCAGTGATGCAAAATGTAAATTGGAAGGCTCATATCCTTGGGGTAGGTGTGCATGCATGTGCTGGTGCATGTTTGCAGGTGGTTGGGTGTGGGTGGACAGGCATGTGTATTGTTGTTGGCAAGGACAAGAAAGTTCTTAACTAAGGCCAAAACTTTTATCAGTATCTTCATATGACCTTCAACATATTTTACTAGCACAGATGGCAGACAGATTTCCCTAACAGGAGAGTAAAAGGCAATCAAAGGTCTAAGCCACCAAATTTAAGATTATCTATCACTCGATTATGTCAAAGTCAACTCCTAAATTTTAAAATATGCAAAAAAAAAAAATTCATACTTCTATCTCCAACAAATACTTTCGGTCTTCCAAAATTTTCTAATACTATACATAGTTACATGAATCCGTTCTAATCTCTTATAACTCAATGCATATTTGAATGATCCCACAAGATTTATAGTGGTAATTACAATTTCTGAAGGCTTTCAATAGTTTCCTTAAACTTCCAGAAAACATTTCCCCTTCATTTAAGAAAGCAAATTTCACGGGTGAAATTCTTTTTGTTACTTACACAACAGAAGCACTTCGCATGGTTAAAATTAATCATGGCCACAATAATACTTAATCAACTCAATTTTAGAAATGCTTCATGTTTTTTTTCTGCAAAACGTTTATGTATATTGAGTTAATGAAAGGCATCTAATTTGAACTTTAAATAACACAATACAGACAAATTCAATGGTAGCCATAAAACTTGGCATGGTAAGGAACATACCAGAGTCTCACTGATAGCCTTGTGAATTAGATCCTTCAGTAGGGCATGAACCTGGAATCATGAAAAAATAAAAATGGCTCATCAGGACGTAGGCAGTGTCATTCAGCAATGACTCAGGACTTGTGCATAAAGAAAATTCAACAACTTTTTGGCAGCCACAAGATTTTAAATAGTTTTCAATTATATACCAATGCAATACATGGGCCTTTTCAAAGGACAGGATTTGGGACTTTTCTCAACCCAAAACAGTAAGACCCAAATGCCCTATTTCATCATCATATTCCATCAACGCTTTATCTTTCCAAACAAACACCATCAAGCAATTGGGAAGGAACCTCTGGCATTGGCAGGCCCATCTACTGGGGCCATGGTCAACCTTTCTCTAATGGTTTTATCATGGGGGTGATACATGGAGAAAAATTTGAGCTTCAAAAATCAGGCGTTAATAGGTTTGACATCCTTATCAAATCAGTATATATCCTAGACTATGAATGACAGTGATGCCAACAGAATACTCAGAAACTGTCCTTTAAAGGGTCTACATTAAGATGCCAAAAAGACTAAATAGTACCGACTGCATAAACCTTTTCTAGATGCGGATGCACAAAGGAGTAAAACACAATAACAACAACAAATACAACTAATTTTTAAATGATATGAAACAGGTGTCAATGTCAGTTTTTAAAGAATGTTCACATTCTTCTCCTAAATCCTAATGCCTACCGCATCAACAGCTGCCTCAGCAGGACCTCTGATGGAAATTATAGTAGATTCTATGAGACGACGATATCCTTGCTCAGGAGCTATTAAATGAGGTTGATAACCATCAGCTTCAGTTATGATCTTCCGTATATTTTCCATAGAAAGTTGTTTGTCAAACTGCAACCTTTTAAGTGCAGCAGGAAGCTGGTTATCAAAAACGTTGTAAATTTTGTCACCACCAGGGCGTCTGTGGACAACAATAAACACAACCAATTAAATTTATATAACAACGTGGATACAACACAGAAGCCACATTGAACCAAGCTGGGAGGAGCCCCTGCCCATGATCAAGGAAGACAATGAAAGTACAAACTTACATGCCATCAAGATGCTCCTTGTATATTTGATCAAAAGCACGACAAATCTCCATGATCATGTACAACTTTCCCTGCATGTCGAAGCAAGCAATCACTATTAAATCGTCCAGAATTGAGGATCTGCTAAATGTGAAGGCTTAAACAAGGTAAGGATCAAACTTACTCCAGCATCTGTAGCAATAGGCTTTCCGAGACGACTCAGTTCAGTTTCAAGTTCAGAAACTGTTTTGTTAATAAGGGACTGGATGCCAGGGATTCTGGACTTGATTACAGTTTCCAAATGCTGAAATATTAACCATTTGATTAAGTCATGATACAAACTACTCCAACAACAGTAAAAATATTTAAAAAAAACTGTCTTTCATTTTTGCAAGGAAAAAAAAAACTAGAAAGGCAAGAATTTTGATTTGCCCACCTTTGAAAGCATCTTTGCTAGATGCTCAGAACCCATCCTGTGAGCTAGGTGCTTGTATTCTGGGGTACTATTAAAATACTCACGCTCTCTACGACGAGCAGCAATCATGTCAACATTCTTATTAATGTCCGCTTGTGAACGGTTCACAACCCCAACCCAAGGGAATTTCAACCGCATAGACCTCCCTTCTAATACCTAAGCAACCAAAGGAAAGAGTCAGAATTTAGAAAGATGAAAATCGCATGTCATGCTTCTAGCCATAGGATCCTGTTAACTTACATCCACTGCATCAGTACCCTTATCCATAAGATCAATCTTTGTCAACACTCCAATTGTCCTATCCCCTGCAAAATGAAAACAGTAAAGTATTAGAAAACTAAAAAGCCGCTGCTCATAGTCATATTGTCAAACATGGCCACCATTACAAGGTTTGAACATATCACATCATACATCTTAAGCATATATGGTTGATGATAACACTTGTAACATTAAATGCACCCACGGGGGTATATTGGAGATGTGAAAAAATAATAATAATAATAAAAAAATAAGAGGACATGGCCTAAAGAAACAATAAAGGAGTTACCTGTAGGGTCTACTTCACGTGAGATTTTGATAGCATCTGACGTAGCCAGATCTTGATTGGCAGGTGAAATGGCTAGAATTATACAGTTGGGCTGCATAAAATGTACAGCAAACAAAACAATGCAACAACTTAGAAATTTAGCCTTGCATAAATCATAAAAGTTTAATAGGCTAAAATGCAAAAGAATTATTCCAACAAAAGTGATGATAAATAGTAAGTCATAACTCATGGAATTTACCCAGAGGACCAGCAAACAAAAGAAATTATAATGACAAAAAAAAGAAGAATTTGTATATAAAGAATGGTTGGTCTAAATAGTAAATGAAAGAAGCATGCCAGAAGAGTATGAGCCACTGGTTCCTAGAATTTGAGTATTATAAACTATTGAAAATTTTCTATCCTCTGGTAAATGTGATACTAGATGATTAGCATAGGAGCTCTGTACTTGAGAAAATAACCAACATAACAACCAAATTAGTTTTTAATTGTTCCCTTTTCCCTCTAAGATTAGAGATGAAGCCAGAGATAAGAGGCCAAGGGAACTCATCCCCAAAGACATATTCTCAGTTTTGAGGGACTGAAAGAATCTTTTGCAAAACTTATTCAGACTCCATAAAATTTGGAGTCCAAAGAAATCCACATATTAATCAAACATCATCTAATCTATTTGGCTATTTTTATAGCATTAAAAAAAGAAACCAAATAGTTATAATATTACCTTCTCAATGTAGGAGCGAACCATATTTTCAATGTCGTGCACAATACTGTCCGGTTGACCCTCTATATTACCCAGGAAAAAGTGTTAGTTACAACATTATATAATTATAAAGAGGAAAAATTAGGCTTGTTTTGTTGAAAAGAAAGCCTAGGAAAAGAAAGGAAAACTTATAGGTTCCGACAGAAAGATGACCCAGCCAAACATTTGTACAATACTGAGTCAGTATATCAAATGCCAAAATTAAGAGACGCATGTAACTTACCAACAGCAACTTTTGTAAGCCCAGGAAGATCAATGAGTGTCAAGTTCACAACTGCCAGAGGAAAAAAAAATTTACAAAGTGTGTTATGCTTCAACCAAAAGGGGTGCTACAGGATAATAGCATGTCCAGAACATTTGCAGAGACTTTGATAAAACAGAAGAAGGACCATGATTCAACAGATGGAATGATAATTGTTGGTAAATTAATTCAATAAATTTGAAAAATAAGTATTAATGGGCTATACAACAATAAAGTGATCAAATAATCATATAAATTGAAATAAAACATTTTATATAATTCATATAACATTTATATAGGCCCCTCCTTTTGCAATTTTGCCACAAAAATTGCAATTCAAGTCATTTTTATTTTTTGGATCCACTAGATATAAGTGCTTTCATGCAATATCCTTTCTTAAATCTCTAGTAGCCATAATTCCATAAGACTAATTACTAATATTAGTTAATAATTCAATCACTTAATGAGTATAAGTCTAAGAATTAGTCAATATAAGATCCATGGATCATGGAATGATTGCAGTTCTAAATGGGTCTATTAGAATTTGTAAAGTTGGAGGGGTTGGGAAGTGTATAGCAGCGTTCCAGCACACCACAACATTGAATTTGGTATTAATTTTATAATAGCAAACCAATGGTTTATATCACTAGTGTTAAGATCCTTTGACTAAAATTTAATTTTGGTTTTTTATTTTTTTAAATATAAAAAAGTGCAAAAAAGCATGCTTCGAGCTTCTTGAAAAAGTCCAAATAAGGCGCGTTTCTTTCAATGTTCCTTGCTTTAGAGGCGAAAATCACTGGAGCCTTGGTGCTTCGTGCTTAAGCATGCTTTTACCAACACTAGGCATGATTCTACATGACATTAAGTAAAAACAAAGATAAAGATTGCAAACGTGCATCAAATTTTTAAGGAAACCAAAACTACAACTTCTATGTGCATTCCTCCTAAGCAGAGAAATAAAACCCATACGTTTTGATAACCTCATTCCATTCCATCGTTTTTAGATTCTCTTTTTGTTGTACTGTACAAAATTTGCTTTGTGTTGTTTTTTCTTTTTCTGTACATATGTTTTTGGCTGCTTCATTCTTCTTGTGTGAAGTAGTTTTTTGTTAATAAAGTTGTCTTACCTATTAAAAAAAAAACAATAAAGAACACTATACTTTCCTACACAGAAACAAAACATTAATCAAAAATGTATTATCATGCACAGAGGAATGAAAGCAACCCAATTTTCCAATTAGTTTACACCTTCTATATCTAGCTCTATAGCAAAACCACAATTAGTAAAGCATGTTTTCGGAATGGAAATAAAGGTACATCCAACTTCAGACAGATTCAATATCTAAGAACAAACAAAAAAAAAACACTTATAAAAAAAAATTAAAAGAATAAAAACAAACAAACAAACAAAAACAAAGTTATAATTCCTATCTTACCATTAGGAGAATGTATACTAAGATGGATTGGAACACTAGAGATCTGCCTTGTGCGGCCAGTTTCTCGATCAGTCTCATCTGCAATCTCCTTCCTTACAGCAGCTGCACAAAATACAAATATAATTAATGATAACATGCAAAATGAAACAATCTCAAAAATATATACTTCTCCCTCTCCTCTATCTCTCCATCCTTGTGTGGTTTGTGTGCATGTATTTGTGTGAGCGTACAGACTAATTTCACAAATAAAATATATTGGCCACTGAATCACTGATGCATCTACATATTATGATACGACATGATGTAGTATATAGTGGTTAGACAATAGCTTTATAGCAGCCTAATAGATAACAAGAAAACATAAATGGCATTTTCAAGTGACAATATCAATCCAGAAATTTAAAAAAAAAATCAAGGGAGGAAGAAGAAATCTACCAAAATCAGTGAATCTTTTCCGCGGAAGGTGAAGAAACTCTGCATATTCTCTGCTGCCTTCCTCTAACTTATGGAGCTGCAAGACAAGTGGACGCCGAGTAACAATCCCTACATATAAGTTGCACCATTATTTTTCAAATAATCAACAAGAAAAATCAGAATAAACGAATATAACAAAAGTATGAATGATATATATATTACCAGATCCACGAGGTAAGAAGTCCTTTCCAACAATGCTCTCTAACACGGACGACTTCCCTGAACTCTGTGAGACAATCAAAAAACACAAAAATACAATACTTGCTCAGGCAATGGACAGAAAACTAATATTCATTTTACAAAGTTGACAGGTCATCAAGATCCTGCCTCTTTCAAAAATTTCAAAATAGCAAATAGAAGCGCCCCAAACACAAAAACAAAACCACAATAACAACCCATCCACCTGACTCATCCTCATATTTCACAAAATACTTATATTGTATGTTCAAGTAAAGATATTTAAAGAGAAAGATTTGGATTTCAAATTTTAATTTAAATGACTTGAATCAAGTATGGAATATCAATCCTTTTCTATTGATGAAATTTATGGATGGATTTGAGCTTTAAACTTATATCAAGAAATCTTTACTAACAATTGTTCTTCAAATCCGTTGATCCTAAATGTTCAAATCCAAATGCAACCATAGCAATTGTTGAAGAAATATTAGTAGAAAACTAGAAACCAATAGATTGATTTGTGAAGCCGAAGTATAGCTTATATTTGAAATGGAGCACAAAGAGTTTGCAATAGAGGTAAAGATTAATCTTCAAATCATAGTGCCAAAACTCATTTTTCGGCTCACTGTCATTTCAAATTGTTCCCTATCCATACAACAACTTCAAATACAGAATCATACTTAAAAATAAAAACCCTCATCTAAGTACTCCAAGAGCTACTAACTTTAAAGATCATCTTCATTTCTCAGTTTCGATGTAATCACCAAGTTTTACTTACAATCCACACCACATATGGAAAACCATTAATAATAAGCATAACTATAAACTAGTGAACATAATTTCTAAGCTAAAATTTGTCAATAAATCCAAGTGAAAATACCTATTAGATCCTAAAACAATATGAATGAAATGAAACGAAAAAAACATCAAATCAAACAAGAGCTACTAGCTTTAAAGATATTTTTTTTTTGATAAGTACTAGCTTTAAAGATATTCTTTGATCATTAAGAAGCAGCATAACTATAAGCTTGCTAATATCATTTCTATACCAAATTTTTGTATAAATCCAAGTAAAATACCTAATTATTTAGTTAGATCCTAAAAAAATTTGAATGAAACAAAAAAAAAAAAAAAAAAAAAAAAAAAAACGTTGAATCGTTCAAGAGCTACCAACTTTAAAGATCTTCTTTGATCATTAAAAAGAAGTGTAACTATAAGGTTTTTAATATTATTTCTATGCCAAATTTTTGTGTAAATCCAAGTAAAATACCTAACTACTTAGTTAGATCCTAAAACAATTTGAATGAAACGAAACAAAAAAAAGGTCGAATCGATCAAGAGCTACTAGCTTTAAAGATCTTCTTCGATCATTAACTATAAGCTTGTTAATATCATTTCTACACCAAATTTTTGTATATATCCAAGTGAAATACCTAATTACTTAGTTAGATCCTAAAAAAATTTGAATGAAACGAAACAAAAACAAAAAAAAAACGTCAAATCGTTCAAGAGCTACTAGCTTTAAAGATCTTCTTCGATCATTAACTATAAGCTTGTTAATATCATTTCTATGCCAACTTTTTTTTATAAATTTAAGTAAAATACCTAATTACTTAGTCAGATCCTAAAACAATTTGAATGAAAATCGTTCAAGAGCTACTAGCTTTAAAGATCTTCGATCATTAAGAATAACTATAAATATAAGTTCTAAGCTAATTTTTTTGATAAATCCAAGTAAAAAAAACAAGACCTAATTATTACTTAAATAGCATAGATCGTAGAACAAATTGAATGAAACGAAAACGAAAAGTAAATAGCATAACAAAGAAGCATAGCTCTATGAAACAGTGAGAGAGAGAGTTGACCTGGCCACCGACGACGGCGATGGAGGGAAGAGAGTCCCAAAGAGTAGGCAATGCACTGGCTTCGCCGTGGTCACCGAGAGCGGTGCAAGCTCTCTGGATTTTGTTGACGAGTGAGATCAAGTTCTCCATCTATCTCCGATCGGAGTATCGATCAGATTCAGATCCGGCTGATCTGACGGCCGGAGATAGAGAGAGATCTGAGAAAGCGATGCACCGACTGGTAGAGAGAGATAGAGATAGAGATAGAGAGGAAGAGTCAGAGAGATATGAAGCGCGTAGAGTAGAGTATTACTGAATTTCTATTTTGTTTAGAATTTTGGAATTGGGGGAGAAAAGGATTTGAAACTTGAAAAGCGCGTGTGAGAGAGATAAATGACCGGCCAGCTGCTAGCGAGTTTAACAGGGAAGGGGTTTTAGTCTTTACTCTTTTATTACGCTCCGTTTGGTATGGCACACCCGTTGGATTCGAAATAAATAAATAAATTGTGTTTTGACGTAATTGCGTCTAAGAAAAAAAAATCTACAGCCAACCACTTTCTAATATTTTCAGTTTCACCCAAAAATTTAATAAAAAACAATTTCTAATTTGTCACTTGGCAGCTATATTTTCGATTATGCATAAATTAAATTAGTATTTAATTTTTTGGTTAAATAGAAATTAAAAATATATATATATCAGATTTTCGGTTAAATTGAGATATAAAGAAATTTGTGGAGTACTGTAGAATTCTTTAAATAATAAAACTCATAATGGTTATTTGAGAACAGTTTATTTAGTTTTTTGCTGAAAGTGTGTTAAAGTATACTTGTATCATGAAAAAATTTGAAAAATTAAGAAAATGCGAAAAAAAAGTGAAGTTTTAAAAAACTGTACATAAAAGTTAAAAACTAAAGTTGATGTCAAATACAATCTAAGTCTTCCTTTAGGATGCACTTATAAACTAGCTTATTATTTACTTTTCCTACTATTTGTAGATCCACACAAGTCACAACTCAATTACTTATTTTATTGAACTTTTGCTTATTTTTTCTGCTACTTACGAGTTTATATAAGTCACTTTTTTTATTTTATATAACTATTATCTTTTATTAGTATTATGCTCATGCGATGTACGGCTTAATAACAAAATTATATATAAATTTAAAAAACGTATTTTTTGACAATATAATCAAATTTAATAACAAATAAAATAGTAAAAATATTTTTTTTAATTAAGTTACATGGAAAATGTATATTAGGTAAGTTTTTTTTTTTGCAAAAAAATATATTATAAAATATTCTAAAAATTATGGCAAGTTTTAAATTTCTAAGAGCTATTAGTAGTAAAATTGTAATTTAATTATATATGTATATTTTTAAAATATTCTATAAATATTTCTGCAATTTAAGATGCATTAGACCTCTTTTTTTTAGTATAGTATACGGTTACTACAATTTAAGATGCATTAGACCTTTTGATTGAGTATAGTATATGTTGCTGCAATTTAAGATGCATTAGACCTCTTTTTTTTAATGTAGTATACGATTGCTGCAATTTAAGATGCATTATACCTTTTTTTTTAGTAGAGTAATTAAAAAATAAGAAGAATTAGATTATATTATATCTATTTTGCTACAATTTAAGATGCATTAAACTTTTTTTTTATGTAAATGTTTTCTTTTTAAAATCTAAAAAAATTTCTGCAATTCGGTGCTGCCACTTAACGAAATCACAGCGTTTAAACTCAACTTTTATTATATAGTAAGTATATGATTACTATACTTTAAGCAAAAATCTAAAGAAGACTAATGCTAAAATAAATATGATAAAGAACTGTAAAGTACGAAATATTCCCTTTATTGCCATTTTCCTTTTCTTTATAAATTGTTATATCATATACAATGTAATAAAAATCTGACTTAGAAGTCATGGTTGTGCCAAATTGTTTCACTAAATTGCAGCAATTTTTTCTTAGTTGTGGTTGCGCCAAATTATTTGTTATTATCAATTTCTTTAGATAAAGTAATAATTAGTATTTTAACAAAATATGCAACACGCATTTTAGATAAAATAACAATAAATGTTTTAACAAAACATGCAACATACATTTTAGATAAAAGAACATATACTATATAATAAAAGTCGAACTTAGAAGCCCTAGGTTGCACCAAAAGACTTCACTAAATTGCAGCAATTTTTTCTAAGTTGTGGTTGCGCCAAGTTATTTGTTCTTATCAATTTCTATAAATAAAGTAGCAATAAATACTTTAACAAAACATACAACATGCATTAAATAAAATAACAATAAGTGTTTTAACAAAACATGCATTTTAGATAAAATAATAATAAGTGTTTTTATAATAAAAATTGGGCTTAGAAGTCGTGGTTATGCCAAGTGACTTCACTAAATTGCAACAATTTTTTCTAACTTGTGGTTGCGCCAAGTGACTGATGATAACTCTTTATCATCAGTCCAAGACACCAATCAGTTTTTTGTATAGGCGGAGATTGAACCTCAGATTTCTTATTCAACTATCAAAACTTTACCAGTAGAACTAACTGGAACCCACAATGACTTCAAAAAATTAAAGCAATATTTTGGATAAAAACATTTTTTTTTTTAGATAAAGACAACAACTTTTTATTCTATTCATTTTTTTTTAGATAACTTAATAATAAGTGTTTTAACAAAACATGCAACATGCACCTAAGTTTTAGTTGATAGAGGCAATAACTTATTTGTTCTTATCAATTTCTTTATATAAAGTAACAATAAGTATTTTAACAAAACATGCAACATATATCTAAGTTTCATACATTTAAATCCTACTCCAACTAAAAATCTATTATCAAAATTTCAAAACTTATAAGTATTCACAAATGTTCTTTCCATAGAATCCCTCTTGCACTCCACGTTTTTGTTTATTTTTTATTTTTTTTCAAGTTGCAACTTAAGCATATGTATTTGTATATAATAGTTTTGATTAAATAAATTCATTTTACTTACTAATCTTTTTTAAAATTTGCATGTATGGATATAATGTCAAAGAAAGTCTTCAAATGACACATTTAAGTTCTTGATTTCTCTTAAGTAAGTTTTTTTTTTTTTTTTTGAATTCTCAACTTTTGAATTATTTTGTGTGTTGTAGTTTTGGTTATTCTATTTATTTAGTTTGTCCCCTATCCACCAAGGGTGTGTAGCTCTCAATATCAAATATATAGTTTGTAAGTGTTTTGATTTTTTTCAATTGATTATCACTACGAAAAAATCTGGTTCAAAACATGTCTTTCATGTGATGTAATACAATCTGATTCCAGCTTACTTTTACTTATTGATTGTTAAGACTTTATCAATATTTATTTATTTTTATATTTTAAAATTATGTTTGTGCTTTGTCTTAATTTCTTAGTATGCGGAATTCCTCCCAATATGTTTTTAGATCATATAATTTAAGGTTCTTGTGAACTTTTTCATGACTGTATTTTTTCAAAAGTCTTTGTTCGAAAAAATCGCGAACTAAAATGTGAGTGTCGTTTCATAAGAAAAAAAGGATTAGGGAAAAAAAATAAATTTTTTTTTAAATCGGTCCAAATTTCTATGTAAATCTATTTTTACTTAACTTCTTTTTCATTTTTTTTTTAAGTTGAAATTTGGATTTCTTTCATTAATGAATTCGGATTTTGATTTAACTTTTTTGTCAAATGTTTTAATTATAAAATTTATTATTTTTTCATGTGTAATATTAATATATGTGTTCTTAAAGGCTAAAGCACAATATAATTAGAAACATTACTCAAGTTGTATAAGTTAGGGTGTTAACAATTTGAATAAAATCAACACTAAACAGATGATTTAAATATCAAAATAAGACTTAAAAATGAAATTTCTTTTAGATGTACAAATACAATTGATTTTTTAATTTTAAGTTTGAAATTAATATTTTAGGAAAACCTTATTTATGCAGGTATTAAAAAAGATTTAATTGCTTGGGTTCAAATTATTCTCCTCATTAATAAAAAAGGAATTATAAAAAATAGAAAAGAAATTAGAGATGTTATATATAAGGACAAATATACAAAATTAGGCATTTTATATTGTAGGGACTGGGTTTGAGCACTTCTACTGTTGAGTGAGTGGACTCAAGCCCAGCTAGCCCAATACAATGAATTTGTAGAGAGCAGGTTCAAGAACTTAGCCCTAGTGAGGGACACAACGGCTAGGCATGGTTGCATATGGATTGAATAGCATGGACATGGATTCAAATGTGCAATGATGTTCCTTGGCCCTGCTCTTAGGAGCTTGAGGTTCTTATTATTTCCTCAGTAATTGGTTACAAAGGTTTTTCTGTTATTACAGGTTGTTGCAATGTTCTATACTTCTAATTTTCTCTTCTTCCTTCCGTCCCTCTTTCAAGAGGGATTTCTTACATTATATATCCTCTTTCAGTTGATCTTAGTCCTACATTTGTTGATTAAGCAGGTCACTACTTGAGTGTTTATCCCATCAGCCGCCTTCCATTCTTTCTGTGGGCTGCGGCAACCAAGGCTGCACTGTTCAGGGGTCGTTTCCTCATTAATGCGGCCAGAACGTTAGTTGTGGGCATTTAATGTGGAGGTGACAGTTCATCTTGGGCTTGCTCCTCCACCATGCTTCCACGGCTGACACGTTGTACTTGTTCCTTCTCTTTAGATGCTCAGGAAGGCTGCTTTTAGTGGCCCGTTACTTCCTCCTCCCATGGTCTCGATTGGCCGAGGAGAGGGTCGTCCTCGGCAAGGTTCTTGGGCAATTTGGACTTTCACGCTTCGTCCTCGGGCGTTTCTTCCTCCTCAGCATAGGCCTTGGGCTTGGTACGAAGTGGGCCGAGGTTACCAGATTCTTTGGCCCCACAATAGCCCCTAAAAATCCTGTTGTCTGGGTCCTCAGGCGGAGAGGAGGATTTTGACATCCTCGGGCCATCATGATGGCTTGTCACGTCTCATCCTCCGTCAGTGCCAGAGTCTTTTCGCCTGTCCAAGGCACGTTCTTAGCGCTTTGGTATATGAAGCGCGCCCTCATTAAATTCTGGCGGCTCTATGCTCCCCACGTTCTATGGCATGATGCTAATCCAACGGTTGGGCTTTTCCCAGCTTTATGAGCGGGGAAACCTGCACGGTTATCTTTAATTGGGGGTATAAATACCGGTTCGATCCGATTGGCCTCTTTACTTTTGCACTCAAGAGTTCTTGCGCACGTACATTGAATTCGGTCAAATCTCCAACTACACTCACGCCTTTTTCAGCACAAAAAGCCTGTCCAAGGAGCTTTTCCTCATTTCTGTAAGTCTTCTTCTCTCTCTCTAGCTCAAATTTCATCTCTGAGTCCTTTCTTTCCTTCGCCCTTTCTTGAGTCTCTTAGTCGTTGTTAGAGATAGGTAGATTTAAGAAGTTAGTTGAGTCTGAAGAGGCGATGGAGAAATTCATCACCGATTATAGGATACCCAATAATGTGGGCTTGAGGTAGTGTGCGGAAGGGGAATGGCACATTCGGAGGAAGGAGGGTGAGGTCGTGATCCCCATAATCGCCTTCCTTGAAGGCGGTATGAGAATCCCCATGGGGCCAGTAATGAGGGGCTACCTTAGGTACTTTAGGTTGGCCCCCACTCAATGCGCCACCAACGTGTTCAGAATCCTATGTTGTGTGGACGCCTTGAATGAGAAGATGGGGTTGAGGTTAACCCATCACGATGTGAATTGGTGCTACAACCTCCAACAACTAAAAGGTAAAACCTATTATATGAAGACGAGAGACAATAAGGTCTGGCTTATCCAATGCCTTCCTGAGTCCAGCAAGGGGTTGAACAAAGACTTTCTCATCGTGTCTGGGGAGTGGCACGATGGCCTTCATTGCCCGATCGAGAAGGGGACACTAGGTGGGGTACTTTGAGTAGGAGAGGGTCTAGTCTTTCGGGTTGTAGGTCAGCTTTGTTTGGTTGCTGATAAGAACATGTTTTGTTTTCTGCAGATCCGCACGCTTTTGAGCGTCATTTTAACCTGGTCAACAAGGAGGACTTGGAAAAGGTCCTCAAGGCGAAGATCTTTGTGAACGAGGCTGACAACCAAGTTAGAGCCGCCCACAAGATCCTCGGGTACAAGCCGCTCCAGAAGTCGTTCCCGGTTCCGAAGTACGTGATCAGAGCCAAAGATCCTCGGCTTCGTAGCATAACTGTAGCGGAGCAGGGGTTTTTGTTTCCTGAAGGGTCTCTTGCTCCAGAAGGTATTCCGTTGGCAGGTACTTCTACCTTCGCCCAAGCTGCGAAGGCCGAGGAAGAAGAGCTAAGAGAAGAGGAAGAAGTTGCTGATTTGGGTCCATCCGAGGACGAATTTAGCACTTTTGACCAAGTCCACTTGGTCGAGGATCCCTCTGGTGACTTGGGCGATCCTAATCTGACCGAGGCGGACCTCCTCTCTGTAAAGACTTCTCCCTAGGCCGAGATAGGCTTTAAGAGGCAACCCTAGACCAGCCTGCTTGACCTGCTTGAGGGTCAGCCGGGGAGGGACGAGCCGGGAAAGTCCTAATCCAAGCTTTCTCCTCGGCTACCCAAGTCTCAACCTGTTCAGACCAGGTCGTCCTCTTCCCAGTCCAAGCTTCCACCTCCTCCACCTCAGCCGAGTTTGCCACCAAGGCCCGAGCCTGCTGATCCCTAGCATAAGAAGGTCCCTAAGGGCAAAAGGCCTATGGGAGCTAACAGGGCTCGTTCTTTCCAGGAGGAGGATAAGGCTCGACGGCCTCCTAAGCAGCAAAAAACTGGGCACCAGGGCCAAGGAAGAGAGGCGGTTGTGCAGTCCGAGGCCCAGGCTTGGCTCCCTGCCCCAATGCTCTATGGGGAGCCTTTGATGGGTAACGCCTACCTCAGGGACTTCAGAGGGGGTGAAGGCGCATACGTGGCCGATGCGCTGGAGAGGTCCCTGCTACTCCCCGCCGATATGGCCCAATTGGAGGACCTGAGGAGGCAGGAGGTCATACTCAGCCTGAAGAGGTACTTAGGCATGGTAAGCCATCCGACGCTTGAGACTTCGTTGATTTTTACTCTTCGGTTCCCAACTTATCGTCTATTTGTTTCGATTTGCAGGCTGTCCAGGCCACTTACAGGCTGGAAGAGGAGGCCAATAACCAGAGCAAGGCCATGGACCAGGAACGTGATAAGCGCCTGGAAGCCACGCGGACCCTTAAGAACTCCGAGTCTGACCTCAAGAAGGCAAGGGAGGATCTAAAGGAGGTGACGAAGGCCAGAGATAGCGCGGTGTCAGGCCTAGCTAGCGCTCAAAAGCAGGCCGCCGACCAGACGAGGCGCCTTCTAGACGCTGAGCGCCAACTGAAGATTGCCAATAAGTAGATCACTGACTTAAAGCAGAAGTTGGCCAAGGTAGTGGGGGCCAAAGGTGTTGCCGAGTACGCCAGGGATGAGGCTTTGAGGGCCAAAGTAGAGGCTGAGTCTGCGAGGACAGAGGCCGAAAGCTCTAAATAGCAAGCAGAGGAAGAGGCCTTTGCTGAGGGAGTGGCTAAGACCGAGGCTGCCCTCAAGGCTCAAGTCCTTGAGGTATGCAGGCACTACTGTGCCCAGACTTGGAATGAGGCCCTCAACCAAGCTGGGGTCGAGGCCTCATCTGAGCTTAGGAGGGCCGAAAGAGTGTACTACCCTCCTACTATTCGAGAGGTTGCCTCTACCACCTCTAAAGCCGACACCACCCCCGAAGTGGCAGACGGGGACCAGGCCAATGCTGCCAAGGATCCCTCTTCTACTGATAGGCCTGCCGAGGAGGCTGAGCATCAAGGGGTGCCAGAGGAAGGAGAAACCGGTAACCTGGAAGCGCCCCCGGATGTCGTGAAGCCCCCTGTTGGTCCTCAAGTCCCTCCTGCTGACTCCCGAGCTCTTCTTGCCGAGGGGGACCTTCCCAAAGTTGCCCTTCCAGCCAAGAAGACAGCCCTCATAGTGGTGCCTCTGCAGGCTGTTCCCCTAGGTCAGAACGTCGAGGACCCCGAGGATATCATTGGACAGCCTCCCAAGGGGGAAGTGAAGTTCAAATTGAAGAAATAGGCTGTCCTAGCTAGCTTCTATCTTATGTTTCATTTTTTTTTTTGTCGTTTTTGTTCCTTTTTTCTTTTAAGCACTGTAATGCTACGCTCAAGTTGAATGAATGAATCCTCTTTTTTACTTGGTGTTTATTGTTATTGTGATGAGTTTTGCTACTTATATAACCTGGGTTTTAATTATTAGCTTCACAATCTCAGAAGCTCAGCATGTTTTTCATTCTAAATTGACAACCGAAAAATGTAAAGCCCATAGTGACAATTCCCACTTGGACCTTGGTCGATAATTGAACCACCTTAACACCACGACCTATTTTTGCTGGCTTGAATACTGAGGGAACAATTTCACAATATTGGTTCTACATCTCATGAGTTGGTTACTGTAAACGGTAAAAAATGCTTAAGAAAGCCGTTAGTTGCTAATTATGCTAAGGGGTTAGGTTTAATGTGCCTCAGAATGCCTTAAGTGATGCTCATGGGCTTGTGTTTGTTTACACCTTAGCTGAATGTAGCCGAACCCTTAGGTTCTTCTCTGAGTAGCTAGTTTCCCCATAGGTTTGAGTCCGAGGACCATACAAGGCCTTCTGGCCTTGGTTCTGTCTAACACTTAGATTCTCCTATAAGTAACTAGTTTCCCCATAGGTTTGAGTCCGAGGACCATGCAAGACCTTGGTTCAGTCCAGTACTCAGGTTTTTCTTGAAGTGATTAGTTTTCCCATAGGCTTGAGTCCGAGGACCGTGCAAGACCTTGGTTCCGTCTAATACTTAGATGGCCGCCAAAATACAGGATATATAATCATAATAGACATAAAACTCGAATAAAAAAAGAGGATGCTTTCATTAATAATAATACATTCTCAGGTTATTTACATTCCACGGACGAGGTACATGTTTTTCATCTAGGTCTTCTAAGTAGTATGCACCTATCCCTGCCACCGAGGTAATCCGATATGGCCTTTCCCAGTTGGGCCCCAGCTTCCCCCAGGAAGGATTCTTGGCAGTCCCCACAACTTTCCTCAACACTAGGTCCCCCGGTGCTAGTGGTCTTAGCTTCACGCTGGCATCATATCCTTGCTTGAGCTTTTGGTGGTAATAGGCCAGCTAGATCATTGCCCCTGCCCTTCGTTCATCAACCAGATCTAGGCTCCTCCCTAGTAGTTCATCATTACTGCCTGGAGTGAAAGAGCTTGTCCTCAGCGTTGGGAAGTTTACCTCCAAAGGGATGACAGCCTCAGCCCCGTAAGTCATGGAAAAAGGTGTCTCCCCCGTTGACCACCGTGGTGTAGTCCGGTATGTCCAAAGAACGTGTGACAGCTCTTCTACCCATCTTCCCTTGGCGTCATCCAGTCTTTTCTTGAGCCCATTGACGATGACCTTGTTGATAGCCTCGGCCTGCCCATTTCCCTGAGGATAAGCTGGAGTTGAATACCTGTTTGTGATCCCGAGCTCACAACAGTACCTTCTGAAGGCCTTGTTGTCAAATTGGGGTCCGTTATCCGAAATGAGGGTATGAGGGACCCCGAATCTCGTGACAATGTTTCTCCAAATGAATTTCTTAGCGTCCACATCCCTGATGTTGGCCAACAGCTCAGCTTTGACCCATTTGGTGAAGTAATCCGTGGCAACCAACAGATATCTTTTATTCCCTAGTGCCTTGGGGAAAGGGCCTACAATATCCAAGCCCCATTGGGCGAACAGCCATGGGCTGGGCAAAGGGTTGAGGACCCCTCCAGGCTGATGAATATTTGGGGCGAACCTTTGGCATTGGTCACACTTCTTAACATACTCCAGGGCCTCATTCTGCATCCCCGACCACCAATATCCTTGTGTGACGGCTCGGTGAGACAGGGATCTTCCTCCTGTGTGGCTCCCACAGACCCTCTCGTGCAGCTCTTCAAGCAGTAACTCTGATGCCTCGGGGTGAATACACAATAGGTATGGTCCAGAGTAGGAGCGCCTATACAACTTGTGGTCCTCGGACAACCAGAACTGAGAAGCTTTCCTTCGTATTTTTTCAGCCTCTGACTTTTTCTCGGGCAGAACATCGTCTTTGAGGAACTTCACTATGGGGTCCATCCAGCTGGGACCCACCCCAACTTGATGGATGTGGACCATGCCCTTTGCCACCTCATTTGCTCTTTCCAGATGCTCCACAAGAATGATCCGAGGCAAATCCCCTACCGAGGAGGTGGCAAGTGTGGCCAATGAATCGGCATGGGTGTTTCCACTCCTGGAGACATGTGACAAGCTGAAAAGATCGAAATCTAACTGCAAGCGCTTGACCTGGCTTAGGTCCTCTTGTATCCTCGAATCTCTGGCTTCCAATTCTCCCTTTACCTGGCCTACCGCCAATCTCGAATCCGAGAACAACTCCACCGCTTTTCCTCCCATTTTCTGCACCATGACCATCCTTTGTAACAATGCTTCATACTCAGCTTCATTGTTTGTGGCCGAGAACCCGAGCCTCAGGGATTTTTCTATGACAGACTCCTCAGGGGATACTAAGACTAGCCCCACTCCAAACCCCCTCTGATTTGCCGCGCCATCAACGTATACCTTCCAACATGGTGGCCCCGGGATGGAGATTGCCCCAACTGATTTTTCGTCCATGCTTCTCTTCTCAGCTGCCACCTCTACTGGTGGTTCGGCATATTCGGCCACCAAATTAACCAGGACCTGGCCCTTTATGGAGGTCTGAGGCATGTATTTGATGTCAAAAGCCCCCAGAATTGTGTTCCACTTAGCGATCCTTCCTGTAATCAGCAGTCCGAAGCACGGACTTCAAGGGTAGTTGGGTTAGGACAACCACTGTGTGAGCCTGAAAATAATGGGGGAGCTTTCGTGTAGCGTGGAGCACAGCTAGTATGGCTTTCTCTAAGGGTAGGTACTTGACCTCAGCTTCATGTGGTGACTTGCTAACGTAGTAGACTGTTTTTTGAACGTCATTGTCATCCCGAATCAGTACCAGGCTCACAGCGTAAAGTGCCACAGCAAGGTATGCGTATAGGACCTCGTCGGCTTCAAGATTGGACATGATAGGTGGCCGGGATAGGTACTCCTTGAGTTGCTGGAAGGCCACGGCACAATCCTCGGACCACTCAAATCCCTTCCACTTGTTGATCAGGAGATAGAAGGGCCTGCACCTGTCAGTCGACCTGGAAATAAATCGATTCAGGGTCGCGATCATTCTAGTAAGCTTTTGGACCTCCTTGGGGTTTTGCGGAGGCTTTAGATTATGAATAGCCTTGATTTGGTCAGGATCAAGCTCGATTCCCCTGTGGGTAATAATGTATCCTAAAAACTTGCCAGATCCCACGCCAAACGAGCATTTGGAAGCATTTAGGCGCAGCTTGTGTTTCCTCAAGACATCAAAGGTGTTGCCGAGGTCTCCTAAATGTTCGGACACCACTTTACTTTTTACCACCATATCATCAATGTAGACTTCGATGTTCTTGCCCAGTATCGGCTCGAACATTCTCGTCATCATCCTTTGATAGGTGGACCCTGCGTTCTTCAGACTGAACGGCATTACTTTGTAGTGGTAGTTCCCAATGGGCGTCACAAAGGCTGTTTTCTCCTGATCCTCCAAGGCTAGTGGTATTTGATGATAGCCTTGAAAGGCGTTTAGGAAGCTCATCTGAGGATGACCCATAGTTGCATCCACTAGTTGGTCTATCCGAGGCATGGGGAACGGGTTTTTTGGACATGCCCTATTTAGGTTAGTGAAGTCCACACAGACCCTCCACTTTCCGCTTTTCTTCTTGACCACCACAGTGTTGGCCAACCACTCGGGGTAAAAGACCTCTTTGATAGCCCCTGCACGTTTAAGCTTATTCACCTCTTCCCTAATCGCATCAGCGTGCTCTCTTGATGGGCACCGGGGTGGCTACTTCTTGGGAATTATGGACGGAGTGACGTTGAAATGGTGACAGATGAAGGACGGATCAATCCCTGGGGCATCACAGGCATCCCATGCAAACACGTCAATATTATTTTTGAGGAACTCAATTAGCTCCTCCTGCTCCTTGGAAGGCAACTGAGCCCCGACCCGAAAGAACTTCTCCGGGTCGTCACCAATTACCACTTTCTCCAAATCCTCACATTTTGCTTCCTCAACAGTTGCATCAGGAGGCGCCGCCGGGGCCTTTAATTGCTATAAGCCTTCTTCAGCAATGGCCGAGGGCTGTGCATCGAGCCGACGTGATATGGCAGCCACCATGCATTGCCTTGCAGTGGATTGACTACCACGAATTTCGAGAACTTGATCCCCTGACAGGAATTTCACCTTCTGGTGCAAGGAGGAGGCGACAGCCCCCAAGGTATGGAGCCATGGCCTTCCTACGATGGCTGTGTAGGGGGAGTACGTGTCCACTACTATAAAGTTCACCTCCACCACCTCTGGGCCGGTCTGGATGGGCAGCCTGATCATGCCCATTGGGATAACAAGCTTCCCGTCGAAGCTCATCAAGGGAGAGCTATAGGGCGTTAAGTCCTCCGGTTTCAACCCCAGCCCTTTGAAGAGGTCCGGGTACATGACATCGGTCGTGCTGCCATCATCGACCATCACTCTCTTCACATCATAGTCCCCGATTCTGAGAATGATCACCAGGGCATCATCATGGGGTTGGGTGGTCCCAATCTTGTCTTCTTCTGAAAAACTCAAGGTTAGGTGAAAATCCCTTCTGGCCCTCTTCGGCCCTGGCTGGGAATCCTCGGCAGGCATCTGGGCCACAGACAGCACTCGTGAAGGGCGCGTTCTTGTTCTTCCTGGTGCGGCCAAAATTACATTGATCGTCCCTGCGGGCGCCCTTAGGGCGTTATCTCTCATCGGCTCCTGATTGGTCTGGCCTTGATGGTCACCGGGGTGATGCAGAAGGTGCTTCAGCTTTCCTTCTCGGACCAGCTGGTCCAGATAGCTCCGGAGATTCCTACAGTTCTCTATAGTATGTCTGTGGTCCCTGTGGTACTGGCAATAAAGGTTCTGATTGCGCTTCGTGGATTCCCCCACCATCTTATTCGGCCACCTAAAGTATGGTTCGCTCTCGATTTTTGCCAACACCCTGTGTATTGGCTCTCGGAATACGGCATGGACCGCTTGCCTGTCGGCTGCTCCAGATTGCCCCGCGAAGTCCTTCCTCGGGCGGGTGTTGTTGTATCGGTCCGACCTGAAATCCCTCCTCTCCTAAGGGATAGCCTTCTTCTTTCCTCTGCCCTGCAGCTGGTCTTCCTCCACTCGTTTGTACTTGTCGATCTAATCCATCAGTTGGTGCATACTGGTGGCAGGCTTGCTAGTCAAAGACTTCCTTAGGTCGTGTCCAGTCGGGAGACCATTTTTGAAGGTACTGATGGCGACATCATCAAAATTGCCCTCCAGTTCATTGTACATCTCCCAATATCAGCCCGAGTAGGCCTTTAAAATCTCTCCATCATGCATGGACAGAGACAGTAGCGCGCTCAAGGGCCGAGGGGCTATGCTGTTCGTAACGAAGCGGGAGCCAAAGGCCTGGGTCAGCTGTCTATACGAATCTATGGAATTCGTCTTCAAGCCATTGAACTACCTCATCGCCACTAGACCCAAGCTAGAGGGGAAAACCTTGCACATCAACGCCTCGTTTTTAGAGTGGACAACCATCCTTTGGTTAAACTGGCTCACATGCTCTATGGGGTCCGTTTTGCCGTTATAAATGGAGAAGGTTGGCTGCTGAAACCGCCGAGGAAGGGTAGCCCCTTCTATGTGGCGTGTGAAAGGCGACTTGGATAGTTGATCCAGTGCCCTGCTCATGGCATCGTATCCTAAGCCCCTAGGAGATGGGCTCTTACATTTACGCTCCTGGTAGTGCTCTTCTTCATGAGAGAAGGTCTCGCTTGGAGGAGTTCTCGACCTTTGCCTATAGTCATCGTCGCTTTCATCGTCAGATGGCAGGTCGGGGCTAGGTTGAGGTCGCTTTCGTTGTGCATGGCGCAGCCTCCTCTTCAAGTCATCTATCTCTCGCTACATGGCCTGCTCATCATTCTGCTCCTGGGTCACGCGGCTCCTAACCTCTTTTGGTTGTATGGCCCGGTTGTTGTTTTGTGTCTGGGGCACATGGCTGTCCCCACATGAGTAGCTTCTGCTGGTTTGAGTGGTGTGCATACTTCCCTCTCGAAATCTTCCATTCTCTTCATTTCGATCGCGCTCAGGGTTGGCGAAGTTACCCTGATGCTGGGATTTGACCAGTTCAGGCTGATGGGAGCCTGCTTGATGAGGGCCTGACCCTGCCATGCTTAGTCGTTGCCCTGACTAACACACGAGTTCTCCCCACAGACGGCGCCAATTGTAGGGACTGGGTTTGAGCACTTCTACTGTTGAGTGAGTGGACTCAAGCCCAGCTAGCCCAATACAATGAATTTGTAGAGAGCGGGTTCAAAAACTAGGCCCTAGTGAGGGACACAACGGCTAGGCATGGTTGCATATGAATTGAATAGCATGGATGTGGATTCAAATGTGCAATGATGTTCCTCGGCCCTCCTCTTGGGAGCTTGAGGTTCTTATTATTTCCTCAGTAATTGGTTACAAAGGTTTTTCTGTTGTTACAGGTTGTTGCAGTGTTCTATATTTCTAATTTTCTCTTCTTCCTTCCGTCCCTCTTTTAAGAGGGATTCCTTACATTATATATCCCATTTCGGTTGATCTTAGCCCTACATTTGTTGATTAAGCAGGTCACTACTTGAGTGCTTGTCCCATCAACCGCCTTCCATTCTTTCTGTGGGCTGCGGCAACCAAGACTGCACTGTTCAGGGGTCATTTCCTCATTAATGCGACTAGAACGTTAGTTGTGGGCATTTAATGTGGAGGTGACAGTTCATCTTGGGCTTGCTCCTCCACCATGCTTCCACGGCTGACACGTTGTACTTGTTCCTTCTCTTTAGATGCTCGGGAATGCTGCTTTTGGTGGCCCGTTACTTCCTCCTCCCATGGTCTTGGTTGGCCGAGGAGAGGGTCGTCCTCGGCAAGGTTCCTGGGCAATTTGGACTTTCACGCTTCGTCCTCGGGCGTTTCTTCCTCCTCGGCATGTGCCTTGGGCTTGGTACGAAGTAGGCCAGAGTTACCAGATTCTCTGGGCCCACATATATAATAATAATCATTCATTTAGTTAGAGACGAGTTCCAAAATTATGTAATAATAAATCATTTAGTTATTATTTCTCAATATATATATATATATATATATATATATATATATATATATATATTGTGGTGGGCGAAAAGTGGAACAGAGAAGTATGGTTGGTTTTAATCCAGTTACTATTCGCTTACACAATTAATTTATAGAGATGGGATGCAAGGTCAACCTTTAAGTACCCGTTATAAAACAAAAGGTGAAATTCATATCAAAATTACGTGTGTAATGATTAATATTCAACTGGAAATAGCTTAAAAAATGGCTAAGTGTTCGTCCTTGGATTTAGTCCGAGGATGATATTACAATGGGTTGATTTCTCTCTCTCTTTTTCTCTTCCCAATTGGACCTCCCATTGATCCAAGTACTTCTTGGCTTTATATAACTTAGCAAAGATGCATCTGGATCCTACATTTGGAGGGTCATGATAAGACTTTCTTGATACTTGTCCCATCAAGATCTTACTAGAAGGTTTTTACAATAGAGTATTAGTTGTGAGAACACTATTCATAGTCATTTTCCCATTAATGCGGCCACCTAAGTGGTTGCAATGCATTTAATGTGGAGGGGATGACTACCTTGTCCTTCCTTTTTCTTCTCTTCCTTGTTCAATACCAAGTTACCTTTGTCCCCCCTCGGATTGTACCATGCTCCCTTCATTCCTAATTCTCGACCTTCCGAGGTTAAGTAGAAGTCCTCGGCGCCCTTATCAATTGCAACAATTCGAACTCTTTATTAGTTAGATAAATTCTTTCTAAGGATACTTCGTGAAGTTCATCTCCTCGAAAATGCTTCGGATCCTCATCCCCCCACATATATATATATAAAGAAATTTTATGACTAGAGCCATATAACGAACGAGACTTTTACTAGTACATACTAAAAAATAGTGTTTTTTATTTTTTATTTTAATTCTTAATGGTCTATTTATTCTCTTCTTTTGCTTCATCTACACCAAAAATTAATTAGTGCAATAACCATTATGGAATGAATACGATAAAAAAAATCTCGAATATTTCTAGCGCGATATATTGTTGCACACTTAGATTGGTATGTTTTCTTTATATATATGTATATATATATATATAAATAAATAAAAAAGAAAATTCTAGGCTTTTTTCACAATTACATTACTCTCATGTTAAAAGAAAAAGTAATAAAATTGCTCATTGTTTAGCTAGACATGCTATAAATGTTTTAGATTTGGCTGTATGGAAGGAGGATGTTCCACCACAATTTGTTTTTGTACTTCATGTTGATTTTGCCGGCTTTTCTTAACCTATTAGTTTATGTTTTCCCCCTAAAAAAAAAAGGAAAATTATGGTTGGTACAATTGTTAGATTCAAAAAATGCTAAGCCATAACTTCTTATTAAAAAAAAATGTAAAATACTATTTTGGTCCTTAAATTTTACCAAAAGATTATTTTTCATCTCTAAACTTTAAGGAATTCATTTTTCGTCCCTAAACTATTGAAAATTTGTCATTCGTTCCTAAACTATTGAAAAAGTTCTTCTTTTCATTCTTTTTTTTGTTTCTAAACTATTGAAAAAACTCTCTACAGAGTTTAGGAATGAAAAAAGAACGTTTTTAAAATTTAGAGACAAAAAACAAACACTTGTTAAAGTTTAGAGACTAAAATAGTATTTTATCCTAAAAAAATTATGGCATTAATTTTTTTTAATAAGATGTATGGCAAAAAAAAAAAAATAGTTTTGTGAATCTATTGTCGTTTTAGAAAGAAAAAAATTTTGATATTCCTTTTTGGTAACATAACTTCTGAATAACTGAATGCCTCAATAAATTTAATATAACAATTACAGTCACATTTATGTATGTATTGTAAGTGTTAATATTATAATACAATTAATTAAGTAACGCTAGAAATAAATAGTGCTACAGGGAAACAACATGTGTAAACGAATATCAAGACATCATGGCACAACATTTAGGCTGTGTTTGGTTGAATATAAAATATTTTTCGAGTGTAAAATATTTTCAGGTGAAAATATTTTCGGGAAAGGAAAATATTTTCAAGTGTTTGGTTGCATTCCAAAAAATGCTTTGGAAAATATTTTATAGTGTTCGGTTGTGTGGCTGTAAATGCTCTAGAAAACCCATTTTTATCATGTTTCTCACATTTTCTTAGGATTCAAACAAACAAATATTATTACAGAGAATCAAAATATATAAACAACACAAGAAACAAAAATCAAAACAAAAAAATCAAAATCACAAGACCAATCGTGAGAGAGGGACAGAGAGAGATCGGTTCGTGGCTGCGGCTCGCCGGTGGACGAGGTGGGTCGATCTGAAGGTGGTGGGTCGATCTAGGAGTGGGTCACTCACTGGGTGGGTCGATCGGTTTATGGGTTTGTGGCGCGATCTCGCCGGTGGACGAGGTGGGTCGATCGGTGGATCAGAGTGAAGGAAACTCACTGTGGGTGGATCGGAGCTCAGTCTGTGGAGGCTCGGTCTGTGGTCGTCGGACTGGAGCTCGGTCTGTTCTTGCTCACCATTTCTCTCTCTCACTCTCTCTCTCTCTCTCTTTGCGTGTCTGAAGCTCGGTCCGAAAATAGTTTGAAGTGAAAATAGAAATGTAAAATAATTTCCGGGTCAAAGGCTTCTTTTTACGGTCAAATGAAATGCAAATCTGGAAAATTCTATTTTCCATACGCAACCAAACACGCGGTCTTACGAAAAATAATTTCTTGAAATGGTTTGAAGCCAAAACAAACGGACCCTAAATTTAGTGAAAGTGTTTTTATTTGATAATAAAGTGCAAAATCATTAGAAGAAAATGTTATAAGTTGAAACTCTAAAAAAATTTGAATATGAAACTCCAGGTGTTACCAATAATCATCAATAATTGCGGAGACCCCAAATATAAGTAAAGACTAACATCCTAAGCAAGAACAAACATCCCATATTGATTCTCCTTGTTATTTCACCTGTAATTCATTAGTTGAGGGTTCTATACAGTCTTATTGAGGTGTTAATGCAAGCAAGTAGCTCTTTGTAAGTTGTAGTTTTCTTAATTAGATCTTGTACTTGTTAACTTATGGTATTCGCTCTCAGATCTTTTATTCAATCATCAGAGATTTTACCAGTTGAGTTAATTGGAACTTGCTGTACTTGTTATAGATATTTTTCCTTTTTTTTTTTTTTTTTTTGAGAAGAAGTTACTTTTCCTCTTCATATAATTGTCATTACTAGTTTGACTTTTATCATTTGGTAATTTTATTTCATGAATCACATTACGGTATACTTAGGATACTCTCTCCACCGATTTAGTTGTTACTTGGTATTAATCTCAATAATCAACGTAAAGCAATTAACATAGTTGTCATCAATACAATAGAATCACAATTTTTTTTTTTTTGAGTAAAAAGTAATACTTATTAGAACACACATGAAAATAATAATTGTGTTTTAAACCGAGTTTATAATACATTACATAACCAAAGTACAACGACGGACTGGGGTTATAAACAACGGACACTAGATACACACAACCAATGTGGGATAAACATCCCTATTTTTTTTGAGTAAACAATAATACTTATTAGAACACACACAAAAATAATAATAGTGTTTTAAACCGGGTTTATAATATATTACATAACCAAAGTATAACTACAAAATTGCCTAACCTTTGTAGCTAAATACACACAACCAATGTGGGATAAACATCCCTATTTTTTTTTAGTAAACAATAATACTTATTAGAACACACACAAAAATAATAATAATATTTTAAACCGGGTTTATAATATATTACATAACCAAAGTATAACTACAAAATTGCCTAACCTTTGTAGTTGTAAATTGAGGTCATAGAATCACCATCAATAAGAAAAAAGTTATATTCATCAAGGCATAATCGATCCATACTGTTTTAAAAAATAAAATAAAAATCATATACGTATACACACATATACATAAAAGAAATCAAACAATAAAATTAAAGGTTTAACGAAGGTCAGCGATGCACCTACAGCGATCAAATTGACATTTAAATTAAAATAATTACAAATAATATTTTTTATATTGTTTGGCACGACATATATAGGTGCAAACTATCCATTGTTGATTTAACCATCATATACAAATTACAAGCTTTCGGTGTTTTGCGCATTGATACAAATTACTAGTAAGTGTGAGTTTTTTTTTTTAAATTATAAATTAAATCATATAGGAAGGTATTTTTGTTTCTAGAAAAAATAACTTTCTTCTCAAAAAAAAAAAAAGTGAATAACTAATAATTAATTCAAAATACCAGTTGTTTCTTTGTTAAACATAACACAACACCATTTTTTGTTGTTTAGCTTAGTAAAAAGTTAAACTCGACCATGAAGCTTCATCGCCGCCCTTATTTTATTCTTTGGCCAAGTGGTATAACCTATATCATCTTTATTTGCCATGATCATAAGTTTGTCCGGCATTTAATTTTTTTTGTTTTTCCTTACAACAAGTGGAGGCTAGAAGAAGAATTTGAATCCAAACCTTTTATAGAAAAATCGAATAGTGTTTAACTTTTTTTTTTTTTTTGGGTGAAGTTATGTTAATTGTTTAATTCATCACCGAAGATTCTTGTTTTTTTAAACCTTAATATAATAAAACCCTAGACATGTTCCATTGTATTTGTTAATAATATAAAGTGAGAGAGAAAGACTGAATAGTCTGTATATTAATATGTGTGCGGGCTAAGCCCAATGGGCTAATCTAGCCTAATCTATACACTAACATCCCCCCTCACACTCGAGGTGGCAAGGAGGAAGCCAACTGGAGTTTGGATATAAGATCTTGAAGACGACTAGGCGGGTGAGACTTGGTGAAGATATCAGCAGGCTGGTCAGCAGAGGAGATGGAGAACAACTTGAGATTGCCTTTCTTGAGATGCAGGCGAGTGATGTGGCAGTCGATCTCAATGTGCTTGGTGCATTCGTGGAAGACATCATTATAAGCAATGTAGATAGCACTACGATTGTCACAATAAAGAGGAGTAGCAGTGGATTGTGGAGCATTCATGTCAGCCAAGAGCCAACGAAGCCAGACAGGTTCACAGGTGGTGTCAGCAAGGGCACAATACTCAGTCTCAATACTGGAACGGGAAACAACATCCTGCTTCTTGCTACACCACGAGACAAGAGAAGTACCCAACAGGAAACAGAAACCTTTGATAGAGCATCGATCAGTCGGATCACCTGCCCAGTCCGCATCTGAATAAGCATGAAGCTCAAGAGAAGACCGAGAGGAATGGTGTAGACCATGATAAAATGTGCCCTTGACATATCGGAGAATCCGAAGAACAGCAACATAGTGGACAAAACGAGGGGCATCCATGAACTTCCTAACCATACCCATGGCATGTGAAATATTCGAACGAGTAACAGTGAGATGGATCAGACTACCAACCAATTGACGATAGCAAGTAGCATCAGATATAGGTTCACCATCCAAGGGTGTGAGCTTTATATTGTATTCCAAGGGAGTGGAAACAGTCTTGTTGTTGGTGATACCGACTTTGGAGAGAAGATTAGAAGCATATTTAGCTTGGAAAAGATAGTATCCATTAGAGAATGAGGTAACCTCAAGCCCAAGAAAATAGCTGAGAGTGCCCAAATCTTTCATCTCAAAATGCTGGCTAAGGAAGTGCTGAAGAGAGCGGATACCTGCAAAATCATCTCTAGTAATAATCATATCATCAACATAGAGAAGAATAAGAGTGATACCAGCAAAGGATCTTCGGACGAAGAGAGCAGTGTCATGAGGACTCAAAGTGAAACCCTGCTGAGCAACAACTGAGCTAAACTTTTCAAACCAAGCTCGAGGAGCCTGCTTGAGGCCATAAAGAGCACGGCGAAGGCGACAAACTTGACTGCCTGAGTGTGGATAGCCAAGGGGTGGTTGCATGTACACTTCTTCTTGAAGGTCTCTATTGAGGAAAGCATTCTTCACATCCATTTGATAAAGAGGCCAACGGTGAACAACAGCCACAGCAATGAGACATCTGACAGATGTAAGGCGAGCAACAGGAGCAAATGTTTCCTCATAGTCAATGTCATACTCCTGGGTAAAGCCCTTGGCAACTAAGCGAGCCTTGTATCGTTCAACAAATCCATCAGCCTTGGTCTTGATCTTGTAAACCCACCTACAACCTACTACAGACTGACTAGGAGGCAAATCAACCATATCCCAAGTGTGATTCTTATGAAGGGCATCTAGTTCATCATTCATAGCTTGCTGCCAAAGAGGGTCAGTATGGGCCTCATGATAGGTGTGAGGTTCATAGAGGGTGGCAAGGGCAAAAGAGCAGTGATAATCAAAGAGATAAGGGGGATGAATGCTTACCCGAGTGGAACGACGAAGTTCAGGACCATCAGGAGACTTAGGAGAGGGTGGTGCCACAGGATCCAAGACAGGCGGGTCATATGTCGGGGACGGAACCGGAGATGAGTCATCTGGAGAGGCAGCCGATGTCGAAGAATCCTCCACAAGTTAAGATAGAGATGGAGGAAAAAATCAGTAAAAATGGGAGACTTAGAGGAAGAGGACGCAGGAAACTACTGAAGACTCGTGAAAGGACGATGTTCCAAAAACTCAACATGACAGGAGACACGAAGACGATGAGAAATGGGATCATAGCAACGAAACCCCTTTTAAGATACACCATAACCAAGGAAACAACAGAGACGAGCATGAGGCTAGAGCTTTGTTTGTTCATGAGGAGGAAGAGAGACAAAGCAAGCACAACCAAAAACCTAAAGAGAGGAGTAGTCGGGGGTTTGACCATAGAGAAGCTCAAATGGTGATTTGTTGTGTGTAGTTGGTGAAGGAATACGATTAATGGTGTATACAGCAGTGAGCGCGACCTCACCCCAAAAGCGCTCAGGAAGAGAGGCAGAAATGAGAAGGGTGCGGACAACATCAAGAATGTGACGATGTTTTCGTTCTGCATGACCATTTTGTTGAGAGGTGTAAGGACAAGACCGCTGAGTAAGGGTACCATGATTGTCTAAAAATGATAGGAAAGATTTTTCATTATATTCTTGAGCATTATCTGATCGAAAAACTTTGACGGTGCGATTGAACTGTGTTTCAATCATTTTATGAAATGTTTGGTAAATAGACACAAGTTTAGACCTATGGTGAAGCAGATAAATCCAAGTATATTGAGAAAAATCATCCACAAATATGACAAAATATCTAGATCCCCCATCAGTGGGAACAGGTGCAGGACCCCAAATATCAGAATGTATAAGATCAAAAGGTGCAGAAGAAAATGAGTCACTATTATTAAAGGGCAATTTTGTTTGTTTGCCAAAATGACAGGAAGTACAATCAAATTTTTGAAACTGAACTGAACCTAAATGACCTTGAGAAGCTAACAACTGAAGACGAGATAAGGATGGATGACCAAGACAAGCATGCCATAGATCAGGTGAGGAGGTGGCAGTGGTAGCAACTGCAGAAACAACTTGTGAAGGAATCTTCAAGTCATGAATCTCAAACATGCGATCAACCTTACGGCATGTCCCAAGCACTTGATCCGTCCGGGGATCCTGCACATCCACATAATGATTAGTAAATAGAAGATCTACGCCTAATTCACAAAGTTGACCAACAGAAAGCAAATTGAGGGATAACTTTGGGATATGAAAAGTGTCACTAAGGGATAAACAAGGAGAAGAGATTGTTCCTTTATGACTAATAGGCATAGGAGTTCCATCAGCAGTGTAAATGGTGATTGGATGTTCTAAGGGTGCTTTATCAGAAAATTGGGATTCATCAAGAGTCATATGGTTACAACATGCAGTATCAAAAAACCAAGGTTGTTTACCTGAGGTGACAGAAAGGGCAGTGGAAGTGCGGGATAAAACCTGTTGAACAACTACCTCAATATCAGCCATAGTAAGTGAGGAAGCCAAAGATGGACCTGTAGGAACCGATGGATCTGAAGGACATACAGCAGCTGCCCGAGGAAGAGAAGCTTTATTCTGCTCTTGCATAAATTTCTGCAGTTTGCGACAAACTGAGATGTCATGGCCTTTGGCACGGCAAAACTCGCAGTGAGTACCTTTGGAAGACTGAGAGGTGGGACGTCCAGAGTTTATTCGTGGAGGAGCAGTGAATGCAGCAATGGGAGGCTGTGGAGATGGTGTAGCCAATACATGATCAGATGATGACATGTGATGAGTAGGCTGACGGTTCTCCTCATAAATGAGCTCCTTGACTGCAGCATCAAGAGAAGGAGTAGGAGACCGACTAAGCAGAGAAGCCCTAGTAGGCTCAAAATCCTCACGTAAACCCATCATGAAGTGCATAAATTTACGGTGATCCCGATATTTGACAAAGAGCTCAATGTCCTTAGAACACACTAGTGGAGGATCTACAGCAGAGAGTTGTTCCCACATAGTAGAAGTCTGAGAGTAAAAATCAGAAATAGACTGACCTGGCTCTTGGTGCATTTGATAAAGTTTTGATTCAACGTGGAACTCCAGGCTTGAATCATTAGTACAATTATAGCGATAGCCAAAAATTTCCAAGCAGCCTCAGCAGTTCAAGACGAGGAAGAAGATTATGAATGGAGGGAATAGAGGTATTGATAAACCAAGACAAGATCTTACTCTGAATACTCTCCCATTCCTCAGGCGTTCTTCATAATCATCGTTGTAACAGTAGTCTTGGAAGCTCTTCAGCAGCTGTGGCTTTGGACTTAGGGTTTGGTACTGGCTTAGGAATTGAACCAGTCACATATCTCCATAGTTTAGACCCTTGAGAAAACAGTATATTCTGAGACCATGCATGATAGCTAGTAGGACCATCCAACATAATGGTGATAGGACGAATGATATCTCGTTCGTTTTGTTGAGCCATAATGAAGAAAATGACCAAAAAGTGAGATTTAGAGACCTCAAATGAAGAAACAGAGCCCAAAATCGGAATCTACGCAAAAAACTGAGCAAGACAAGCCCTGTTGAAAATTTTGACTTGGTCAAAGTCAACGGTCAACGGCTGGATGCTGACGTATGTGAGTGGGATGTGACGTCACTCTAGGGCTGACGTGGCAGGACGCGATACGGGGCAGGCGCGTGGAAGCGCGTGAAGGAGTTGTCCCAGTGCATGAGGCGCGTGTGAAAGAAAGACGGCGCGTGGGAGTTGGTTTCTGGCCGTTCTTGGTTGGGTTTTGCTCGGGATTGTCAGATCTGTCAATTTGTGCCTTGGCTTTGGCGGTTTGATCAACGAACTGATGAAATCTGAGTGTTCTTGGGGCTGTGGGCGTGTAGGTAGTGACTCGCTTTTGAGTGACTAGGATGAAGGCGAGGGCGGGAAAGAACGCCAGGATATCCACAGGAACAGGAAAGTTAGAGGAAAGGCTTGATACCATGTTAACAATATAAAGTGAGAGAGAATGACTGAATGTCTGTATATTAATATGTGTCAGTACAA